>JAOANR010000013.1:10641274-11241274 GCA_030278955.1 Hygrophila difformis | reverse complement strand
GTCTTGAAGTTCTCACCCTCTCATATTTTATTTCTTTATTCTTATTCTCCATTATTTTCTTATGTCTTCTTAACTTTGATTTTATATTTAAATATTCATGTAAGATTTTATTTTTCCTTTCTGTTACTCTGTGTGTGAATAAAATTAATAGGTTTTTTAAACGTAATGTCAATTGATTTAAATATATATTTAGTGGGTTTTTTTCCTTTTCCTTACGTACTATTAAATATATGTTTCTAATGCTTTTTCATTGACTTTTGTAAGATTACATGTTGTAATTCAAGATTACAATAAAGTCTTATTCTACAAATTATTTTTATCATTCTCCTTTGTATACTACTCAAATTTTTGTATATCATGAAATCTATTTTATGTTGATTGTGTTATTATTTATTTTTTGTCTTTATTCAAAATTCAAAAATAAAATAAAAACTGAAGAGAGTAAATTTGGAGATGTTTCCACTTCATTTTTATATTTATGTATTTTTTTCGTTTTGTTAATAGATTATTCCCTTTTTGATATCTTTCATTTTGGATACATTTTTTATATTTTTTTTGTCAATTGATTTAAGTTCACTATAATGTAGAAACAACCATTATTTAATTGAATTCGGGAAAGTTGGGAATAATCCAATAAATTAGATAGGGAATGATTTAAATTAGTTGTTTATTTTTTCCCAAACTCTTTATTTAGTATAGTGATTTATTATTATTCTAGAAGATCTTAATCTAATTTTAAATGGTGAATATATGTAAGGTAGATATCCTATATTTTTAAAAGAAATTATTAATTAATATTAATATAAAAGGTATAATAACAATACATAAATTAAAAAGATTTAATTTGATACACTGCATAAATTTAAAAGATTTAATTTGATATACAACATCTTTTAACTCCGTATAATTGAATAAATATAGTATATATAGTTGTATAATATATATACATATAATTAGGGGTGAAAGCGTAAGGTAAATATCCGGCCGATCCGATGTCGTATCTGATTATATTTGAATTCGAATCCGTATCCGACCACATATTTCAATATTCGTACCCGAATTCGAATCCGTAATTTATTATCTGCATCCGTATTCGTATCCGAAAATATCTGACTGTATCTGAAAATATTCGACCGTATCCGAAAATTGATAAGATATTATTAATATTTTAAATATGGATATCCGAATATATTAATAAAATATTATTTATTAATTAAAAATTATCAATAATTATAAAAAATATCAAATTGTCCGATAATTTTTTATTTTCAAAAAATATTATAAAAAATTATCCGATAATCTGTATCCGATTGAATCTATATCTGACATGTATTCGTATCCGGAAAATATTCGAATTCGTATTCGTATCCGGCATATCCGTATTCGATCCGAATTCGTATCCGTACCGTTTTCATCCATACATATTGTAATACCCCGTAAGAATGCATAAGCATTTATTTTGAAACTCGAATATTTTGTATCCCAAATAAATTTTTTTGAACTACGTAATGACTTGATCCCTTCACAGGGTACGTAGGCAACTTGGAAATTTCAATTCTGGGTTCAGTCAAATAATATCAAACAACAAAACACAATGATACAATCGCAATCAATCAATCGGTCAATAAGTCGCGCAACTTCGGGGACGAAGTTGATTCTTAAGGATGGAGTATTATTTTGCTCTACATATGGAGTTTAATGCCTTAATCTTTGCCAATATATTTTAAAATCTGTACTGGGAACATGTAATTTGGAGTCTGGGTTCTTAACTTGTTTGTATTACATGAAGCAGGTAGGGGAATCAATGTTTCATTTTCGTACAAAAATTGCATAATAAATTATAAATTTTTGAGTTGTTTTCGTAATGCACATGCTGTCCTATGCGCCACTGTTAATGGCTATGCACCATGATGTGTGCTGATAGGTTTGTCTTTTTACATAATTATGTTTGGACCACAATTTCATAGATAGGTTTATACTTGATGTGTGTGAGTGCTGGCATAATAATAGGCTGCAATCCGTTAAGGTCACGGATCAAAATATCAGCCAATCCAAGAATTAGGTGAATCCATATTTCTTTCTAGAAATGTAACTGTAATACCCGAGAAATCGCCATCGAAAATTTAAATCCAAAAATAAAGAATTGAATTTAATTATTAAAACCGAAATAATTCCGAGAGAGCGGAATTAATTACTTATCGGAAGATAGCAACTCGAAACGAGTTTATCGAATTGTCCCAACGATCACAAATAATTCCCACATTATGATTTTTTTTTTGAAGATAAGAATCTTAATATATATATATAAAAAAATTTAAAAAAAAATATAAAAAGTTACTGTAGCATGCTACTGTAGCACGCTATTGTAGCATGCTACTGTAGCAGTCGGCCATGACGCGTTTTTGTAACACCCGAGGAAAAAAAAAAACAAAATTCAAATTGTTTTGAACTACGTAATGACTTGATCCCTTCACGGGGTACGTAGGCAACTTGGAAATTTCAATTCTGGGTTCAGTCGAATAATATCAAACAACAAAACACAATGATACAATCGCAATCAATCAATCGGTCAATAAGTCGCGCAACTTCGGGGACGAAGTTGATTCTTAAGGAGGGTAGATTGTAATACCATAGAAATTGCCCGAAATATATATATGAATATATATTTTTGATTAATTCACTAAGTAGATTTTTAATCAAATCTATATATATTTATATGTTCAAATATGTGCTTAAAGATTAGTATATTATTTTCTACAAAACATACTTTGAAAAATTATATATATTTGTCTTTTCAAATAAATATATGGATTTCAATATTAAGTGTAATAAGTATATGGTTCATAGAATATTTTAAATCCATATACAAGTTTATATACACATATATACATTGGTCTTGAAATAATCTTTCCAAACATGTACACATGTATATACATGTATATATTTACATGTTTAAATTATAATGAGAATTATCTATTTTCTATATATCCTTGATTAATCATTCTACCCATATATTTTTTATTATGGGATTATTCTAGAATGCCATAATATAATTGGGAATAATTTGACTATGGTTTGAAATTGTAGGGTGGAATATTAATCATATCTTGTCATTTTCAAATAAAGAATATATTCCTTTTTGAAGCTATGTATGACTTACAAGATCACAAAAATTCCCACATTATGATTTTTTTAAGATAAGAATCTTAATATATATATAAAAAAAAATTTTTAAAAAAAAAAAAAAAAAGTTACTGTAGCATGCTACTGTAGCACGCTACTGTAGCATGCTACTGTAGCAGTCGGGCATTATGCGTTTTTGGCGACTTTTTGCCATTTTTTGGGTCCCAAAGGGGGGGAATCTCAATCTATCACGGGTGTGGCATCTTTTGGACGTTATGTATTGAGTCCCATCTCCATTTGTCAGCTATTTTCATCAATCATTCACCCCAAAACTCTCCCAAAACTCTCCCAAAGCCAAACACCCTTCCGGCGGACTTTCCGGCAACTTTCCGGCAATCAAATCCAACCAAGGTAGTGTGTAGATCAAGGATTTGCAGGCATTGGATTGTTGGTAAGGTGTAAATCAAGTTTCCTTATTGCTTTAAGATCATAATCAACCTTCTAACTTACGGATCTTTACTTGCAAAACACGTTCGTAGCCAAAGGAGAAGAAGAACGTGTTGCGTAGATCCGTTCGTGGCGATTTTGGACAAATCGATCAACTCTAGAACGTTCAAGAACTCACTTACTGTAAGTTAATAACTTACATATCAATATGGGTGGTTTAAAGACATCCGAAACATTGGATCTTAAACGAAACGTTGAAATCAAACCTAAAAACCCCAATCTACGTATTTTCTGAAATCCGAGCAAAACTCTTACTTCGAGCGTTCAAACCTGAAAACTCAAAACTAAGATTTTGATCCTAAGATCTTAAGCTATATTGTGTAAAAATTTCAGAATTTTTCATCAAGTTTTGATACCCCAAATCAAGTCGGACATATTCTGCGTTTTTAAGAATTTTCAAAAGTTGACAGATTTCATAACCGAACTTGATGAGCTTATTTCTATCATTTCTAGTCCGAACCAATCTTCATGATCTAAACAAAAGTTGTAGATCTATGAGTCTTGAATACCTCTGTAAAATTTCATGCACTTTCATTAAGATTTGCTATCCCAAACCGCGTCGAACATATTCTGTGGTGCATGAACCTTTCGAAAACTGAGACAGATTTTAAGACCGAACTTAGTGGATTAATCTGACTTAATCCGTGATGAATTTGCATAATTTACCTCTAATAAAACTTGTTTATTTTGGTGTCTTTTAAGTGCCTGTAAATTTTCAGAATTTTTGGAGTTCATTTGATATGTTAAAAAGCCAAATCTTTGACAGATGTCAAACCTGAATCCTGACAGCTTTTTGTTTCTGTAGAAAACTTGATTTTTGACATACTTCCTATCATTTTTCCGAAAAACTCAAAACATGAAAGTTGTTCATTGGGATGTTTTTGAGCTACTGTGAAAATTTCAGAACAATCGCCTAAGAAATGGATTTTTAAACTGAAAAGGCGTAAACTGTAACATCGATCGGTTTTAACTTGTGAAATTTTGAAATTTTTAAACAACGATCGAAATCTTGTGATACGATAAAGCTATATTTTTGAAAATCCCGTTACACTAAAGTTGAAACAATATCGGTTACCTAAAATCAGGGGGTGAGTGCTCTGCAGGGTGCCCTCCTAATTGTTCATTTTGTGCCAAAACGACAATGATTATTACGCGCGAAAGATCGCCAAAACGGCATCTTATTATTTTGGGCCTATCCTCTCGAGTGTATCCGTATGGGTTACTCGAGGCTCGACGGAGCGGTACTGGATATGGCGTATTTGGTCACAAGAGACCAACGGCCTACCCTCTCGAGTGTATCCGTATGGGTTACTCGAGGCTCGACGGAGTGGTACTGGGTGTGGCGTATCGGCTGCGGCCGCCGGATCACCGACTAAAATGACATGATACTATTGATATTGGCTGAGGCCGCCGGATCACCGGCTAACTGTTACTATTGATATTGGCTGAGGCCGCCGGATCACCGGCTAACTGTTACTATTGATATTGGCTGCGGCCGCCGGATCACCGGCTAAATGATATATTGTTGAGATGATGGCGTAACGGGAAATATATTAAAAAGCTCAGATTTTATGAAATTGGCTGCGGCCGTCGGATTGCCGGCTAAATTAAATATTATTGAGATGGTGGCGTATCGGGAGAATTTTTAAAAGCTCAAATTTTTATTTACTTACTTACGGCATTATTCATGTTTTTAAATCATGTCTTAAATAATTGCTCATGCTTAAGTTTTAAATTATGAAATTAAATGTGTTTTTAAAGTATGCAATTATATTCGCATTTTTTTTTTTAAATAAAATGTTTTTATGCATGGCAAAAAGTTTTATCTTAAATATTAAAAATCTAACCCCTTTATTGCTATGTAAGGATTGACTTACTCAGTATTTTATAATACTGATAAAAACCGTTGTTCATTTTTTTTTCTGTTACAGAGTACGGAGCATGATCACTCATTGGGGGATCATTTTGGGCACTTAATTATTTATTTTACGTGACTTGCATGAACGGGTCTGTTTAACCCGTGGTTTGGCCATGTCGGCCCTATATTTTAAATTCCGCTGCGTACACTTTACTTCCGCTGCGTACTTTATATTCTCGATGCAACTCTGATGTAGTATTTTTAAATTATCTATGAATGGGCTACTTGAATATTTTTAATTCTGAAAAAAAACCATAGCCTTGCATCTCTTTAGTGAGCTCGGAGAAACCGTGTCTTGCTAGGGAGGTGTGGCGGTGGCATCCCGGCCTGGGTTACCAAAACCGGGGTGTTACAAGTTGGTATCAGAGCCCGGAATATTTTAAAACTACTATTTTAAAGAGCCAGGAATATTTTTAAACTATTATTTTTAAGTATTATTATTTTTAGAGTTATTATTTTTAAACTAGTAATATATTTTAAAGAGCCCAATTATTATTTTGAAGTTAAAACCCAAATTTTTAGCCAAAAAATTTTTAGAAGCCCAAGAAATTATTTTTAGTCCAATACCTGTATTTTTAAATAAAGCCCAAATGTTTGTTATTTTGAGCCCAAAAATTTTATTTATTTAGTGTAATATTTTAAACCCAAGGGTTAATTATTTTGGCCCAATATCTAAATATCATGATAAGCCCAACTATTTTGGCCCAATAACCTTGTTTTTATTTAAAGCCCAAATAATTTATTTCTTTCGGCCCAATATAGCGGCCCAAACCTTTTATCCTTATGTTAGTCTATCCACGGAATAAATTTTTTTTTTTAAAACCCATGGATAAATAAATGTATGCATAAAATTTTTTTTTTCGGGGGGATCATCACTGCATGTGCATATTGCATTTCTATACCTTAGAGAACCTAGAAGCATCATGTTGTAACCTAGATCTTTTTCTTGCGCTAGATGGCTAACCAAGACATGATGAACTTAATGATCAAAATGATGAACGCTCACTTTGATTCCCAACAAACCAAACAACAAATCCATCTCAAACGCACGACTCATTTAAACCTTGAAACCCAAGACCCTGAAACCCTAGACCCTGGGGTTTCGATAATCATTGTATAAACCCTTTATTATATTTTCCTTAAAATCTAAATCACCTGTTCTTGCAACAGATGGCGCCTCGAGGACGACCAAGGACCTTCCCTGCCACCCCCAACACCCACGGCACGCCGGGACAAACCAATGAGCAGGCACCTAACGCGGAGGTGCCGAACCCGGCAGGACCAATGCCCAACCCTACGGAAGGGCGACTGAAAAATATGGAGGAATTACTAATCGCACTGGGTAATGCTTACGTTAACCAGGGTGGAGCTGCCGCGGCACCACCACCGGAAGCGAGAATCAACTACTTAGCTGCGGTGAACCCCTACCGACCTTCTTATTACGTCGGGGAGGAAGACCCCGCTAAGCTGGAAGAATGGTTGAGAACCTTCGACAAATTGCTAAAGGCGGTGAGATGCCCGGAGGGGGAGAAGGTCCATGTGGCCTCGTACTATCTGGGTGGCGAGGCCGACGACTGGTGGCAGGCTACCCAAGGGAAGCTGGCAGAGGATGACGAACCTTACTCGTGGAACGAGTTCATGGAGTTACTCCGGGAGCGCTTCTACCCGATGCGTACTAAGGCAGCACTGTACGAGGAGTTCTCATCCCTGAAGCAGGGAGAGAAATCTGTTCAAGAATACTATGCACGGTTTAAGGAATTGGTGAGATTTGCACCCAGGATGGTACCTACTGACGGGGAGAAGGCGCAAAAGTTTGAAATGGGATTGAACCTGTCAATTCGAGAGGTGATTACTGGAGTTAATTACCCAGACTTGCAATCTGTCTACGATCGGGCAGTAGCAGTAGCACGAGTGCAACAGCTAAAGAGGAAGGCTGCTGGGGAATCTAGCCGAGGGGCGCAAGGCCCAGACAAAAGGAACAGGGATAACCGGGCGAGCAACACTACTGGCGGGAACAACTTTCGGCGAGGGCCGAACGGGAATGCTCAAAACAACAATGGTCGGAATGTCAACCAAGGAGGACGAGTGCCGCCGTGCCCAAGGTGTGGCAGGCCGCACCTGGTGAGGAAATGTCCTCAGATGGGCGAGTGCTTCCGGTGCGGCCGAATTGGCCATCGGAGGGAGGAATGTCGAACCCGACTCGAGAACATCACGAAAAGAGAAGACTTGGTCATTGGACCTAACAAGCCGTTCAACCAGGGGGTAGGAATGGCAACAATCAAGGATATCGGCCTCCTCCAAACCCGAACCAGCGCCCCCCGAACCAGCAGCAAAACGCAAACCCAAATCAAAACCAGCCAGCCAATCAAGGGAGGCCGATGGGGAGGTTGAACGTGATCAACCAGGCTGACATACCCGCGCATGGTGACGTGATGACAGGTACTTTCCATGTCCTAAGTACTCCACTTAGAGTCTTATTTGATTCCGGAGCCAGTTGTTCGATTTTATCTTCGAGAGTCGTAACTGAACTAGATCTACATAAGTGCGAGATGATTAGCTTAAGCATCCAACTGCCCTCTGGAGAAGTAATAACCTGCTCTAAACGCTACAATGGAATACCCATAGTGATAAAGAACGTAGAGTTTTTCGCAAACTTGGTAGAGTTCAACGTCAGAGACTTTGACGTCATACTAGGAATGGATTGGCTAACCCGGTATAAGGCCGTGATCGAGTGTCAAAAGCAAAAGATCACGCTGTCAAAAAGTAGGGGAAAAAGAGTCATCTTCTACTCTCAACCCCCTAAGAAATCTAACAAGATAGTCAACGTCCTAGAGTTAGGTAGCCTAATGCGTAAGGGCCACACGCTATACGCATGCTACGTTCACAACCTCGAGTCTGAAGGAGTAAAGATAGACAACATTCCGGTGGTGAGAGAGTACCCGGATGTGTTTCCAGATGACGTTCCTGGCATGCCCCCTGAGAGGGATCTCGAGTTCACCATAGATCTCATCCCGGGAACGGAACCGGTATCAAAGGCTCCTTACCGCATGGCACCGCCAGAGATGAAGGAGCTAAAGGAACAGCTCGAAGAATTGCTGGAAAAGGGATATATTCGACCTAGTACGTCTCCATGGGGAGCACCGGTCTTGTTCGTCAAAAAGAAGGATGGGAGTCTGAGACTGTGTATCGACTATAGAGGACTTAATCAAGTCACTATCAAGAACAAGTACCCGTTGCCCAGAATCGAGGATCTATTTGACCAGCTGAAGGGAGCTACTGTGTTCTCCAAGATCGACCTGCGTTCGGGATATCATCAGATGCGAATTGCTGAGAAGGACATCCCGAAGACAGCGTTCAGGACTCGCTATGGGCACTACGAATTCACAGTACTGTCATTCGGATTGACGAATGCCCCGGCGATGTTCATGAACCTCATGAACAACGTGTTCCGAGGACTATTAGATAAATGCGTAGTGGTATTCATAGACGACATCTTGGTCTACTCAAGGGACGAGGAGGAACATTCCGAGCACTTGCATAAAGTGCTGAGGATCCTCCGAGAAAATCAGCTATATGGGAAGTTGTCCAAATGCGACTTCTGGCTGAGGGAAGTAACATTCCTTGGGCATATCGTATCCGCCAGCGGAGTGGCGGTGGACCCGGCAAAGATCTCGGCTGTAACCGAGTGGGTACCACCGAAGAGCCCAACGGAGATAAGGAGTTTTCTCGGACTGGCGGGCTACTATAGGCGATTTGTCCCAGACTTCTCCAAAATCGCCCGCCCATTGACGCAACTGCTGAAGAAGGGGGTGAAGTATGACTGGACGGGCGAGTGCGAAGCCGCGTTCCAGGAACTGAAGAAACGACTTACCACGGCGCCGGTGTTGGCGCTACCATCAGAGCATGGAGACTTCGAGGTGTATAGCGACGCCTCGAGAGAAGGACTGGGATGCGTACTGATGCAGGATCAAAAGGTCATAGCGTACGCATCACGACAACTGAAACCGCACGAGCAAAACTACCCGACGCACGACCTGGAACTGGCCGCGGTCGTGTTTGCCCTGAAAATCTGGAGACACTATCTCTATGGGCGGAAGTGTCGGATGTTCACCGACCATAAGAGCCTCAAGTACATATTCACGCAAAGAGAACTGAACTTGAGGCAGAGGAGATGGTTGGAACTGATCAAAGATTACGACCTAGAAGTTGCGTATCACGAGGGCAAGGCCAATGTCGTGGCCGACGCCTTGAGTCGGAAGGCGCAACACGTCACGAACTCACTGGTGATACCGGCCGAGTTGTACAGAGATTTGGCGAAATTAAGCCTGGAACTGGTGCATCCCGGTACGGTAACCGAGGTCGTCAACGCAATGGTAGTAAGCCCTACCGTGTACGAAGAGATACGACTCGCCCAGTCGGGTGACGAACAGATGAAGGAAATAAGGAGAAGCATTGCCGAAGGAAAGGCAGTAGATTTCCAGATTCATGAGGACGGGAGCATCCGCTTCAGGGGAAGATGGTGTATACTGCGGGAATCCGTAGATCTGAAGAAGAAGGTGATGGAGGAAGGACATAGCACCCCCTACTCGGTCCACCCCGGAGGGGATAAGCTATACAAGGACTTGAAGAAAAATTATTGGTGGCCAAACATGAAGAGAGAGGTGGCCGAATTCGTGGCAAGGTGCCTTACCTGCCAGAAGATCAAGGCAGTACGGCAAAAGCCCTTAGGATTAATGCAACCATTGGAGATCCCAAGCTGGAAGTGGGATAGCATCTCTATGGATTTCGTTTCAGGGTTACCACGTTCGCCAAAAGGAATGAATAAGATCTGGGTGATCGTGGATAGGTTAACGAAGGCCGCCATCTTCATCCCGATGAAGGACACTTGGACAATGGACCAACTAGCAAGAGCGTACGTAGACAATGTGGTGCGCCGGCACGGGGTGCCGCATGACATCATCTCGGATAGGGATAGCAGATTCGCCTCCCAGTTTTGGACCAAGCTGCAAGCAGCTCTGGGGACACAGATAAAGATGAGTACGGCGTTCCACCCTATGACTGATGGACAGACGGAGCGAACTATACAGACGCTGGAGGACATGTTGAGGGCTTGTGTGTTGGAATTCAAGGGAAGTTGGGAGCACCATTTACCATTGATCGAGTTCTCCTATAACAACAGTTACCATGCGAGCATCGGCATGGCGCCCTTCGAGGCACTATATGGACGAAGATGCCGGAGCCCATTGAGTTGGGAAGAGAACGATCGAGTAATGACAGTAGGGCCACAACTGGTGGAGGACATGGCTCAGCAAGTTAAGGTTATCCAGGGGAAGATGAGAGCCGCTCAGGACCGGCAAAAGAGTTATGCGGACGTGAGACGGCAGGACTTGGAATTTCAAGTCGGTGACAAGGTCATGCTGAAGGTCTCGCCGATGAAGGGCGTAATGCGCTTTGGCAAGCGAGGGAAACTGAGCCCACGATACATAGGGCCGTATGAGATCCTCGAGAAAGTGGGGAATCTAGCGTACCGGCTAGCACTGCCGCCTCAACTAGCACGCGTCCACAACGTGTTTCACGTCTCCCAACTAAAGAAGTATGTGCCCGACGCATCACATGTACTCCAACCGGACGTAATCGAACTGGATGATGACTTGACCTATGAAGAAACCCCGGTGAAAATACTCGACCACAAGAAAAGGGTGACAAGGAATAAAACTGTAAGGATGGTCAAGGTCTTGTGGTCCAACCACGAAATGGAGACGGCAACCTGGGAATTGGAAGCAGACATGCGGCAACGTTACCCTACCCTCTTCCAAAATGACCGGACCACAGTTATGGGGACATAACTGTATTCTTAAGGGGGGGAGGATGTAACACCCGAGGAAAAAAAAAAAACAAAATTCAAATTGTTTTGAACTACGTAATGACTTGATCCCTTCACGGGGTACGTAGGCAACTTGGAAATTTCAATTCTGGGTTCAGTCGAATAATATCAAACAACAAAACACAATGATACAATCGCAATCAATCAATCGGTCAATAAGTCGCGCAACTTCGGGGACGAAGTTGATTCTTAAGGAGGGTAGATTGTAATACCATAGAAATTGCCCGAAATATATATATGAATATATATTTTTGATTAATTCACTAAGTAGATTTTTAATCAAATCTATATATATTTATATGTTCAAATATGTGCTTAAAGATTAGTATATTATTTTCTACAAAACATACTTTGAAAAATTATATATATTTGTCTTTTCAAATAAATATATGGATTTCAATATTAAGTGTAATAAGTATATGGTTCATAGAATATTTTAAATCCATATACAAGTTTATATACACATATATACATTGGTCTTGAAATAATCTTTCCAAACATGTACACATGTATATACATGTATATATTTACATGTTTAAATTATAATGAGAATTATCTATTTTCTATATATCCTTGATTAATCATTCTACCCATATATTTTTTATTATGGGATTATTCTAGAATGCCATAATATAATTGGGAATAATTTGACTATGGTTTGAAATTGTAGGGTGGAATATTAATCATATCTTGTCATTTTCAAATAAAGAATATATTCCTTTTTGAAGCTATGTATGACTTACAAGATCACAAAAATTCCCACATTATGATTTTTTTAAGATAAGAATCTTAATATATATATAAAAAAAAATTTTTTTTAAAAAAAAAAAAAAGTTACTGTAGCATGCTACTGTAGCACGCTACTGTAGCATGCTACTGTAGCAGTCGGGCATTATGCGTTTTTGGCGACTTTTTGCCATTTTTTGGGTCCCAAAGGGGGGGAATCTCAATCTATCACGGGTGTGGCATCTTTTGGACGTTATGTATTGAGTCCCATCTCCATTTGTCAGCTATTTTCATCAATCATTCACCCCAAAACTCTCCCAAAACTCTCCCAAAGCCAAACACCCTTCCGGCGGACTTTCCGGCAACTTTCCGGCAATCAAATCCAACCAAGGTAGTGTGTAGATCAAGGATTTGCAGGCATTGGATTGTTGGTAAGGTGTAAATCAAGTTTCCTTATTGCTTTAAGATCATAATCAACCTTCTAACTTACGGATCTTTACTTGCAAAACACGTTCGTAGCCAAAGGAGAAGAAGAACGTGTTGCGTAGATCCGTTCGTGGCGATTTTGGACAAATCGATCAACTCTAGAACGTTCAAGAACTCACTTACTGTAAGTTAATAACTTACATATCAATATGGGTGGTTTAAAGACATCCGAAACATTGGATCTTAAACGAAACGTTGAAATCAAACCTAAAAACCCCAATCTACGTATTTTCTGAAATCCGAGCAAAACTCTTACTTCGAGCGTTCAAACCTGAAAACTCAAAACTAAGATTTTGATCCTAAGATCTTAAGCTATATTGTGTAAAAATTTCAGAATTTTTCATCAAGTTTTGATACCCCAAATCAAGTCGGACATATTCTGCGTTTTTAAGAATTTTCAAAAGTTGACAGATTTCATAACCGAACTTGATGAGCTTATTTCTATCATTTCTAGTCCGAACCAATCTTCATGATCTAAACAAAAGTTGTAGATCTATGAGTCTTGAATACCTCTGTAAAATTTCATGCACTTTCATTAAGATTTGCTATCCCAAACCGCGTCGAACATATTCTGTGGTGCATGAACCTTTCGAAAACTGAGACAGATTTTAAGACCGAACTTAGTGGATTAATCTGACTTAATCCGTGATGAATTTGCATAATTTACCTCTAATAAAACTTGTTTATTTTGGTGTCTTTTAAGTGCCTGTAAATTTTCAGAATTTTTGGAGTTCATTTGATATGTTAAAAAGCCAAATCTTTGACAGATGTCAAACCTGAATCCTGACAGCTTTTTGTTTCTGTAGAAAACTTGATTTTTGACATACTTCCTATCATTTTTCCGAAAAACTCAAAACATGAAAGTTGTTCATTGGGATGTTTTTGAGCTACTGTGAAAATTTCAGAACAATCGCCTAAGAAATGGATTTTTAAACTGAAAAGGCGTAAACTGTAACATCGATCGGTTTTAACTTGTGAAATTTTGAAATTTTTAAACAACGATCGAAATCTTGTGATACGATAAAGCTATATTTTTGAAAATCCCGTTACACTAAAGTTGAAACAATATCGGTTACCTAAAATCAGGGGGTGAGTGCTCTGCAGGGTGCCCTCCTAATTGTTCATTTTGTGCCAAAACGACAATGATTATTACGCGCGAAAGATCGCCAAAACGGCATCTTATTATTTTGGGCCTATCCTCTCGAGTGTATCCGTATGGGTTACTCGAGGCTCGACGGAGCGGTACTGGATATGGCGTATTTGGTCACAAGAGACCAACGGCCTACCCTCTCGAGTGTATCCGTATGGGTTACTCGAGGCTCGACGGAGTGGTACTGGGTGTGGCGTATCGGCTGCGGCCGCCGGATCACCGGCTAAAATGACATGATACTATTGATATTGGCTGAGGCCGCCGGATCACCGGCTAACTGTTACTATTGATATTGGCTGAGGCCGCCGGATCACCGGCTAACTGTTACTATTGATATTGGCTGCGGCCGCCGGATCACCGGCTAAATGATATATTGTTGAGATGATGGCGTAACGGGAAATATATTAAAAAGCTCAGATTTTATGAAATTGGCTGCGGCCGTCGGATTGCCGGCTAAATTAAATATTATTGAGATGGTGGCGTATCGGGGAGAATTTTTAAAAGCTCAAATTTTTATTTACTTACTTACGGCATTATTCATGTTTTTAAATCATGTCTTAAATAATTGCTCATGCTTAAGTTTTAAATTATGAAATTAAATGTGTTTTTAAAGTATGCAATTATATTCGCATTTTTTTTTAAAATAAAATGTTTTTATGCATGGCAAAAAGTTTTATCTTAAATATTAAAAATCTAACCCCTTTATTGCTATGTAAGGATTGACTTACTCAGTATTTTATAATACTGATAAAAACCGTTGTTCATTTTTTTTTCTGTTACAGAGTACGGAGCATGATCACTCATTGGGGGATCATTTTGGGCACTTAATTATTTATTTTACGTGACTTGCATGAACGGGTCTGTTTAACCCGTGGTTTGGCCATGTCGGCCCTATATTTTAAATTCCGCTGCGTACACTTTACTTCCGCTGCGTACTTTATATTCTCGATGCAACTCTGATGTAGTATTTTTAAATTATCTATGAATGGGCTACTTGAATATTTTTAATTCTGAAAAAAAACCATAGCCTTGCATCTCTTTAGTGAGCTCGGAGAAACCGTGTCTTGCTAGGGAGGTGTGGCGGTGGCATCCCGGCCTGGGTTACCAAAACCGGGGTGTTACAGTTTTGGCGACTTTTTTTGCCATATTTTGGGTCCCAAACATGGGAATCTTGATTCAATCTTGATTTATATGCTCCTAACACCCTAAAATCAGTTTATACCATCCTAAGTTACCCTAAGAAACCCCCCATTGCCTCTCATCTTCTTCCCAAGCTCTCCCAAAACCAAAAACACTAGTCCTTGCTTTTCCGGCGACTTTCCGGCAACTTTCCGGCAACCAAATCCGACCGAGGAAGTGTGTAGATCAAGGATTGCAAGCTTTGGATTGTTGGTAAGATGTATATCAAGTTTTCTTATTGTTTTAAGATCATAACCATCATCCTAACTTACGAATCTTCATATCCAAACACAAATCGGAGCCAAAGGAAGAATAAATCGGGTGGAAGAGATTCGTTCGTGACATCCCGTGGATTCCGGACGACCCCGTGACCTCCTAGACATCATCCCCACGGTAATTTAACCTTACTATGGTTTTTGGTGACTTAAAATGCAACCAAATATAGAGATTTTAATAACTCTAAAATCTGTCAAAAAGAAAAACCCCCGGCGCAGCGTTTTCGTATGAATTTTTCGAACCCTTAAAAGTCTTCAATCGAGAAAACTGAAAACATAAAAAGTGTTCCTAAGACTTAGTCCTAGCTTCTGTAAAAATTTCGGAATTTTTCATGTTGTTTTGAAACCTGAAACCGACCCAAAACCGAACAGTATTAAATCTGGATCTTAGAACTTTGGCAGATTTCACTCTCAATCTTGTTAGCCATTTTGACCTTGGATCTAGGCCGATCTAGGATTGGCGTTGAACATAAGAATTGTAGATCTATGAGTTTAGAACATTACTGTAAGTTTTTAGAATTTTTCGTTGAGATTTGAACCTCCGAATCTGAGCCGACCCGATCTGCGTTAGTACCGAAGTGAAGAACCTTGACAGATTACCTTACCAAACTTGATGAGCATACTTCTATCATTTCTAGTCCGATCCAATCTTTGTGATCTAAACAAAAGTTGTATATAATCATGTCTAGTATGAGCATATAAAATTTCAGAATTTTTGGAGTCCAATTGATATGTTAAAAAGTCGAATCCTTTAACGTTGTCGAATCTGAATCCTGGCAGCATACTATTTGTGTAGAAAACTTGATTTTTGCCTCGTTTCCTTAACCCGGATCGAGAAACTTAAACACGAAAGTTGTTCGTTGGGATGTTTTTGAGTTACTGTGAAAATTTCAGATCAATCGCCTAAGTAATGGATTTTTAAACTGAAAAGGCGCAAACTGTGACATCGATCGGTTTTAAACTTGTGAAACTTGCGAAATGTGTTCTTACCTTGCGGGTTCGATTCCCCAAGGGCGATCGTTTGTTTTCCTGCGGGTTCGATTTCCCAGGACGTGTGTTGATTCCTACGGGTTCGATTCCCTAGGATGTATTTGAGTTCTTGCGGGTTGTGTGTTGATTCATACGGGTTCGATTCCCTATGATGTATTTGAGTTCTTGCGGGTTCGATTCCCCAAGGGCGATTGTATGTTTTCCTGCGGGTTCGATTCCCCAGGACGTGTGTTGATTCCTGCGGGTTCAATTCCCTAGGGTGTATTTTACTATGTAAGTTGAATTATGATCACGTGGAAATCCTTGTTTTTAAATAATGCCATTTATTTATTAGTGGATGATTAACTTAAATTGTGTATTACCTACAAGCATCTTTTTATTAAATTTAATTAAAGGCTTTGAAACCCCTAAATCATGCTAAGTGTTAACTTACTCAGCGCGTTTTTGCTGACCCAAACCGTTATCCCCTTTTTCTTACAGAGTATGAAGATTATGCATCGTCATATGCATACATGGGAACATTTGGGGAAATCTCTATTTTTAAATTCCTGCATTTAATTACGACTTGCATGAACGGGACTGTTTAACCCGTGTTTTGGCCATGTCGGCCCTTATACTTTATTTCCGCTGCACAATTTATATTTCCGCTGCAACTTTGATGTATTATTTTTAAATTATATATGAATGGGTTGTTTGAATATTTTAAATTCTGAAAAACCATAGCCTTGCATCTCTTTAGTGAGCTCGGAGAAACCGTGTCTTGCTAGGGAGGTGTGGCGGTGGCATCCCGGCCTGGGTTACCAAAACCGAGGTGTTACAATGTGGTATCAGAGCCCGGAATATTTTAAAACTACTATTTTAAAGAGTTCGGAATATTTTTAAACTATTATTTTCAAGTATTATTATTTTTAAAGTTATCATTTCTAAACTAGTAATATATTTTAAAGAGCCCAATTATTATTTTGAAGTTAAAGTCCAAATTTTTAGCCCAAAAATTTTTAAGAAGCCCAAGAAATTATTTTTAGCCAAATACCTGTATTTTTAAATAAAGCCCAATTGTTTATTATTTTGGCCCAATATAGAGGCCCAAGACTTTTATCTACTATTATTATCTTTAAATTTTTTTTTTAAAAAAATATTACCTCCATGGAATAAATTTATTTTTAAAATCCATGGAAGATAGATATAAATAAAATATACATTAGCTTCGGGGGGATTGCATTGCATATATACATAAATATTTACACTAACTCTTTTTATGCGAATTACCGGTGATAAGAAACACTCCTACCTTAAAATTTGTCATGACCTTGACTTAGGAGCGCTTGCTAAAGACTAACTTTACCTTAGTCATAGATCTTGATCACTTAGAAACTTATCTTCGCGTGCTTCTATAACAGAAAATGGCACCTAGAAGAAAACTGAGGAAGATAAGCCCAAACGGCACTGACACTGACCTCCCAAACGCACCTAACAACAATGAGATTCCTCCGAACGTCGGAGATCGAGCGCCTCCTATTCCCAACAACATGGATGAACGTTTAAGGACGGTAGAAGAAGTACTCGTAGCATTAGGAAATGCCGAGGTGCATAGGGCACAAGCGACAATACCTCCGCCAGTAGCCCGAGTCAACTACTTGGCATTGGTAAACCCCTACAACCCACCCCATTATGATGGCCAAGAGGATTCGGCCAAACTGGAAGATTGGATCCGCACCTTTGATAAGCTCCTTAGCGCTATCAAATGTCCCGAGGACGAGAAGGTCCAAGTGGCGACCTACTATCTTGGCGGAGAGGCCGACGAATGGTGGCATAACCTCCAAGGAAATTTGACTAAAGCCTACCTATGGGAAGAATTTAAGGAGGTTTTGAGGGAAAGGTTTTACCCAATGAGCATTAAGGCCGCAAAGTATGAAGAATTCGTCCATTTGAAACAAGGTGGGCAGACGGTACAAGAGTACTATGCCAAGTTTAAGGAGCTGGTTAGATTTGCTCCTACAATGGTGCCAACTGACTTTGACAAGGCTCAGAAGTTCGAGATGGATTTGAATCTTGATATTCGAGAGATATTGGTGGGAGGACAATGCACGACGTTGCAGGCGATATATGACCGGGCAGTAGCAGTCGCGCGTGTCCAACAATTAAAGCGAAAGGACAATGGTGAGTCGAGCAAGGACTCACAAGAGTTTGAGAAAAAGAATCGAAACATCAGCAATGGCAATTTTAGGAAGAATAATGGTCAAGCTGGGTTCAATGAGCCAAAGGAGAATAAGAATAAAGGTTTCAATAATGGGAGGAACGACATACGTCGTACAGTCATACCACGTTGCCCGCAGTGCCACCAAGCCCATCTGGTGCGCGAATGCCCAAGGCGCGGAACTTGTTATAGATGTGGTGGGGAAGACCACATGATTAGAGAATGCAATGTTCGTGAAGAAATGATTGAGAAAAGGCTAGATCTGGTAGACCCTCAACAAGGGAATCAAGGAAGAGCCATGGGATGATTGAACGACATTGATCAAGCTGACTTGCCAGCTCATTGAGGAAGGATCATAGGCGATGATACTCGAACCTTCGTGGGAATAATGTGTAGGCAGTTATGGGGACATAACTGTAATCTTAAGGGGGGGAGGATGTAATACCCCGTAAGAATGCATAAGCATTTATTTTGAAACTCGAATATTTTGTATCCCAAATAAATTTTTTTGAACTACGTAATGACTTGATCCCTTCACAGGGTACGTAGGCAACTTGGAAATTTCAATTCTGGGTTCAGTCAAATAATATCAAACAACAAAACACAATGATACAATCGCAATCAATCAATCGGTCAATAAGTCGCGCAACTTCGGGGACGAAGTTGATTCTTAAGGATGGAGTATTATTTTGCTCTACATATGGAGTTTAATGCCTTAATCTTTGCCAATATATTTTAAAATCTGTACTGGGAACATGTAATTTGGAGTCTGGGTTCTTAACTTGTTTGTATTACATGAAGCAGGTAGGGAATCAATGTTTCATTTTCGTACAAAAATTGCATAATAAATTATAAATTTTTGAGTTGTTTTCGTAATGCACATGCTGTCCTATGCGCCACTGTTAATGGCTATGCTCCATGATGTGTGCTGATAGGTTTGTCTTTTTACATAATTATGTTTGGACCACAATTTCATAGATAGGTTTATACTTGATGTGTGTGAGTGCTGGCATAATAATAGGCTGCAATCCGTTAAGGTCACGGATCAAAATATCAGCCAATCCAAGAATTAGGTGAATCCATATTTCTTTCTAGAAATGTAACTGTAATACCCGAGAAATCGCCATCGAAAATTTAAATCCAAAAATAAAGAATTGGATTTAATTATTAAAACCGAAATAATTTCGAGAGAGCGGAATTAATTACTTATCGGAAGATAGCAACTCGAAACGAGTTTATCGAATTGTCCCAACGATCACAAATAATTCTCACATTATGATTTTTTTTTTTTGAAGATAAGAATCTTAATATATATATATATAAAAATTTAAAAAAAAATATAAAAAGTTACTGTAGCATGCTACTGTAGCACGCTACTGTAGCAGTCGGCCATGACGCGTTTTGGCGACTTTTTTTGCCATATTTTGGGTCCCAAACGTGGGAATCTTGATTCAATCTTGATTTATATGCTCCTAACACCCTAAAATCAGTTTATACCATCCTAAGTTACCCTAAGAAACCCCCCATTGCCTCTCATCTTCTTCCCAAGCTCTCCCAAAACCAAAAACACTAATCCTTACTTTTCCGGCGACTTTCCGGCAACTTTCCGGCAACCAAATCCGACCGAGGAAGTGTGTAGATCAAGGATTGCAAGCTTTGGATTGTTGGTAAGATATAAATCAAGTTTCCTTATTGTTTTAAGATCATAACCATCATCCTAACTTACGAATCTTCATATCAAAACACAAATCGGAGCCAAAGGAAGAATAAATCGGGTGGAAGAGATTCGTTCGTGACATCCCGTGGATTCCGGACGACCCCGTGACCTCCTAGACATCATCCCCACGGTAAGTTAACCTTACTATGGTTTTTGGTGACTTAAAATGCAACCAAACATAGAGATTTTAATAACTCTAAAATCTGTCAACAAGAAAAACCCCCGGCGCAGCGTTTTCGTATGAATTTTTCGAACCCTTAAAAGTCTTCAAACGAGAAAACTCGAAACATAAAAAGTGTTTCTAAGACTTAGGCCTAGCTTCTGTAAAAATTTCGGAATTTTTCATGTTGTTTTGAAACCTGAAACCGACCCAAAACCGAACAGTATTAAATCTGGATCTTAGAACTTTGGCAGATTTCACTCTCAATCTTGTTAGCCATTTTGACCTTGGATCTAGGCCGATCTAGGATTGGAGTTGAACATAAGAATTGTAGATCTATGAGTTTAGAACATTACTGTAAGTTTTTAGAATTTTTCGTTGAGATTTGAACCTCCGAATCTGAGCCGACCCGATCTGCGTTAGTACCGAAGTGAAGAACCTTGACAGATTACCTTACCAAACTTGATGAGCATACTTCTATCATTTCTAGTCGATCCAATCTTTGTGATCTAAACAAAATTTGTATATAATCATGTCTAGTATAAGCATATAAAATTTCAGAATTTTTGGAGTCCAATTGATATGTTAAAAAGTCGAATCCTTTAACGTTGTCGAATCTGAATCCTGGCAGCATACTATTTGTGTAGAAAACTTGATTTTTGCCTCGTTTCCTTAACCCGGATCGAGAAACTTAAAACACGAAAGTTGTTCGTTGGGATGTTTTTGAATTACTGTGAAAATTTCAGATCAATCGCCTAAGTAATGGATTTTTAAACTGAAAAGGCGCAAACTGTGACATCGATCGGTTTTAAACTTGTGAAACTTGCGAAATGTGTTCTTACCTTGCGGGTTCGATTCCCCAAGGGCGATCGTTTGTTTTTCTGCGGGTTCGATTCCCCAGGACGTGTGTTGATTCCTACGGGTTCGATTCCCTAGGATGTATTTGAGTTCTTGCGGGTTGTGTGTTGATTCATACGGGTTCGATTCCCTATGATGTATTTGAGTTCTTGCGGGTTCGATTCCCCAAGGGCGATTGTATGTTTTCCTGCGGGTTCGATTCCCCAGGACGTGTGTTGATTCCTGCGGGTTCAATTCCCTAGGGTGTATTTTACTATGTAAGTTGAATTATGATCACGTGGAAATCCTTGTTTTTAAATAATGCCATTTATTTATTAGTGGATGATTAACTTAAATTGTGTATTACCTACAAGCATCTTTTTATTAAATTTAATTAAAGGCTTTGAAACCCCTAAATCATGCTAAGTGTTAACTTACTCAGCGCGTTTTTGCTGACCCAAACCGTTATCCCCTTTTTCTTACAGAGTATGAAGATTATGCATCGTCATATGCATACATGGGAACATTTGGGGAAATCTCTATTTTTAAATTCCTGCATTTAATTACGACTTGCATGAACGGGACTGTTTAACCCGTGTTTTGGCCATGTCGGCCCTTATACTTTATTTCCGCTGCACAATTTATATTTCCGCTGCAACTTTGATGTATTATTTTTAAATTATATATGAATGGGTTGTTTGAATATTTTAAATTCTGAAAAACCATAGCCTTGCATCTCTTTAGTGAGCTCGGAGAAACCGTATCTTGCTAGGGAGGTGTGGCGGTGGCATCCCGGCCTGGGTTACCAAAACCGGGGTGTTACACATATAATATAATATAATATAATATAATACTTCCTCCATTTTTTTAAAGGTTACCATTCTCATTTGCACGTATGCCAATGCACATTTTCAACGATTAATAACTCAAATTCGGTACAAGTAAAAATTCTAAAATTTTGATATTTAAAAACTATAAGATGAGACGAATCCAACAAGATCTCACTTGACTATATTTTATCTTCTATAACTATAACTAAAATAGAAGTTAAAGTGCTACAATGAACAGTAAAAAAAGTCAAAACATAACCTTTAAAAAAAATGAAAGGAGTATAATATAATATAATATAATAATTATATATATTCATAATTAGATTTGCATTAGTCACTCTATATTTATGTGAACAATGTTATAAGATTATTAACATTATTTTTGGAAAGCTGAAGCCAAATAACAAATTGAAAATAAAATAAAGGGAAAAAAGCAACAAAAAGAGGTGTCCAAAAAGCATAAATGAAAAAATAAGCTAAGACTTAGGCTCTTGGGAACCACATGCCGGAAGAATCCGCCGCTAACACCCTGCGCGTGAAGTCTGAGAAAATGTCCAAGTAGTGTAGAATTCTTCTAGAGATGCACCACATTTTGCTAACAATCTGCGACCATTTTACCCTTGCAAAATACATGATAAACTGAATATCGATCAAAGACGTCTCTTCGGTCTTTAATATGATGCCAGAGCAGATGGGTAGGAGGCAGGGCATTGGTCAAGGAGTCCAATAGCATTATTAGAATGTAATATATAATAATAAGTTAACATATAAAAATATAAAATGGAGCTAAAATTAAAAGATGAAAATACTAAATAATGTCATTTATAAATTAAGTAATGAGTACAAATTTATCAGCAAATTATGAATTAAAAATGTAAAATTAAATATATTACAGAATTCGTGTCAAACAAATTTTACTGTAAATTTATAAATTAGGTAATGTAAAAGCAAATTGATTATGAGCCAAATCAATCAAACAACAATATTAGGAAAATAACTTAATAACTTAATTGACAAAGTTGTTAAACCACTTTGTCACATATTTTCTCAATAATGTGGACAGAAAATTGGCATGAACCAAATTTTATGTAATAAAATATTTGAATTTTTAAAATATCAAGTTATTTTAAAAAAAAAATATATATATATGTAACACTAGAAAATGTCATGGGATTTAAGGCAAGTTAATATTTAGTTGAATAATTACTATAATTAAATAAATAAAATTTGATGAGTCATATTTGACTTTATTCCTTTTGAGTTTTATTAATGAATATCAAAAAATTAATAATTAAGTATAATTAGTAAAAAGTATTAACCTTCAAAACATCCAAATATGATAATGTAACACTTATTTTCAAACACCCAAAAAAGAAAATGTAACACTTAAAATACAAACTGTGGAAGTAATTTATATATATTTTAACAGATTTATAATTGACGGAAGAATAAATATATATATCTAGCTTTGTTAGAAATTGAAAGACTAATTATTGCAAATTCTATAAATTTTAAATTTTTTTTTCTGGAATGCCGGTATTGAATGAAGTTTTAAATATGAAATAAATAATCTATTGATACTATAAGAGACATTTTATAATAATAAAGAAATGAAGACGGATCATGATAAACTATTACTTTTATTGATTAATGTTTAGAAGAATATTTATAATAAAATAATGTATGTAGTTGATAGTGATGAGGGTTGATTCTTTTTTCTTTACGTGGTGGAACTGACAAGACATTTATCGACAATTTATCTAGAAAATATTATGTTTAGCCTTTCACGGGAGATGTGATATTGTGCCGTCGGTAGCATTCAGTGGAATAGCACCCCTACTCATTCCAAGAGGTAGGACTGCTTCTAGATTTGGTATTTCACTAGATTGTGACGAGAATTTTCTACCTACAAAAAACTTATCCCATAAAATTATTAACCTCTATTCTCATTAAAACAAATCTCATTATTCGAGATAAAATTCTTGATTGGTAGAATGATTATGAACCCATCTGAATTAACCAAATTCCCCATTTGATTTCGGAAGAAACATTCCCACTTGCAATTTTTTTTACGGTGACTATTAAAAAATAGTCAATTTCAATCTTTAAAGAAGATTGAACTCTATCTTTAATTATCAGTTTTTAGTCAGTAATATGTTTCAATATCTTGTGTCACTGGACAGAGGGGATTCGAAGTATTAATATTTAATTAAGATGGATTAACTCAAGATACTACACGAAATGTGTTTACAATGAAAATTATATGTATATGATAGAAATTAGCACAATGAATACTTCATGTAGGTAATGGTAATTGATAAAGCTGGTATTGATCTTGGAGATGTGCAATTAGATATTACATTTCCAGATAATAATTTTATAAACTCCACGGGAGATCCTGTAGCATATTTGCCAATGGGGCAAGAATTGAAAAATGGACGGAATATCAGTACTATCAATATTTTTCAAGATGATAAAAGTATAGATAATGCTAATGAATTATTTTCACTGGAATATCTAAACACGAATAATTGTTTTGAATTACCGAATTATGAAATATAGTTGAATGAGCGTTGCATAGTAATGCTTTTAGGAATATAGATCCATCAAATAAATTATGCAATGAAATTAGGTTGATAGTAACCAAGATGCAGAACAATATAATTGAAGTTAAACTAATTTGCGGGAAAACATGAAAGTAAAAAATTCTTGATTGGTATAATGATTATAAGCCTATTTGATTTAACCAAATTCCCCATTCGATTGCATATGAGAAAACTTCAACTCACAATTTGTTTTGCTATGATTATTAAGAAAAAAAAGTCAATGTCAATCTTTAAATAATGTTGGACGTTATCTTCCAAAACTAATTTTTAGCAATGAACAGTTGTGTGCAATATTTCGTGTCACTAGCAAAATGTGGCTCAAAGTATTAATATGAACTTAAGATACCACAAGCAATGTTGTTTACAATGTTATTTATATATGACATGAAATTTGCAAAATTGATACTTGATGTAGGTGATGGTAAAGCCGCTATTGATTTTTTTTTTTGCGTTACAAAGCCGGTATTGATTTTGAAGATTTACAATTAGATATTTTATTTTATTTTAATAATTAATAATACTTTAAGTTAGTGCTATACTAGCCCCTACCAATGAGATTTTCAACAATGAATTTTTCAGCAAATCGTGAGGGAATTTTTCATATTATGCTTAATACTTATATTTAAATTTTGTTTTTTTTAAATTTAAGTTTCAAATTAAATAAAAATATTATTTTGATAATTATTTTTATTGATCTGTTAAGTTTGTATCTGACAAGCCACAGAAGCTAAAGAAGACAGTGTAATATGATTTCTTTGTTAGTTCTAAAAATAATTAAATTATATTATCATATACATTCTCTTTCGAATATATATAAAATCGTTATACATTTTTCATTACTCAAAATATAATTTATTATATTATTTTATATAATATAAGTTTATATTATATAAAATCTATAAATATGCCCGTCGAGTCTCGACGGGTAACTTACTAGTTATTTTAAAAATGAAAAGAATTGTATAAGTAAATTTTTACTACTACTTAGGGAGTACTTGTTTATGCGTTTTGGAACAAATTGTCTATTTTTAATATTTTTAAAATCCAAATAATCAGTTAATCATGTTTGTATACTAAAATTCAATAATTAATTATTTACATTTTGAGGTAATGAAACCATGTTTTCTTGCAGCTCCATTTTGGTGTGACAAGAAAATCACGTTTGTAGTCAAAAATTGAATTTACTATTATCCCTCGGGACCGGCTTGGGTGCAGAATGTTGTATATGCACCATGATGCTTCAAGCCATAAAAATGATGGATAAAATTTGCCATCACTTTTAGATTACTAGGCATCATGTTATGAATTCATATTTGTAGGGATTATTTAGTTCCATATTTATTGGAATTTGAGATAATAAAGAAAGTACAAATCTACCATCACTTTTAAATTATTAGGCATCATGTTGCATATGCAGATAATTAATAATTCTACACAGAAACCGAATTGATTATCCCTCCATTAATTCAAAAATTAGGTCAAATTGTTTTTTTCCTTTCTCCATTCAAAGTTGCTTTTTTCTCCTTTTTTCCGAATATAGAATGTATGTTTTTTGTACAACAACCTAACAAGGCTATGTAAGAGAAAAGAAAGGAGAAAAGGCAGCGAAACGTCAATTGGCAAGGGGGAACCACGTTCCCCTTGCATATGGTCAAGATGACAACGAATCGAGTCTGGGGGTATGCCCAAGTCGTGAAAAAATCCTCATCACTCGCCCTTAGTTTTGCTAGAGAGTCTTTGACGGCATTACCTTCGCATAAGATATGCTAGAATCGACACTCACGGAATCGTTCTCGGATGACGTGGATTGCTGCCAAAAAGGGAGAGAGCCAGTGCGAGTCTTGCCAGTGAGATTCCAAGAGCTGCAACATGGCCGATGAGTCAAACCGGCAACACAAATGAAGTATATTTTTATCAACTCCAAGCTGAAGACCATAGAAGAGGCCTGTGAGTTCAGCCTGGAGGAGGAAAACATCCCCATTAAATCCTGAAACTCCTCCCAGCCATTGACCATCAATGGAGAGTAACACAGCCTCATTTCCCGCTCGATTAGTCTTTGAATTATAAAAAACCATTCGTATGAAGAAAGATACCAGATCAGTCCCCCATGTTCCAACAAACCATCCTTGGAAGAAGAGACGAAGCTGGCAGCTTACTCAACAGGATATCCAGAGCATTAGAAAAATGCCAAATACACCTAACAAGGGATTGATGAGTAGCATAAGTGCCTTTAAATATTCTAGAATTTCTCTCCTTCTAGGCGTCCCAAAGCCTGACAATAAGATATTACCATAAACATGCGCCATCCATTTAAGCCAGAGGCCGACATCAGATTGAGTAATACTATATAAATCCATGGGGATGTCAACAGACAACATCCACTACAAGTGCTGGGACCAATCACAAAGAAATAGGCAATGACGCCAATCTTCCACCTCCGTTCCACAAATCTGACATATGGGAGATGATGTCAGATTACGATGGAGATGTAAGGCATTACAAGAAATCGCCTCCCATGCTAGCAACCAAAGCAGAAAACACAATTTTTCATGCCTGGAGGAGCTCCAAATGCAGGACCGGCCATGAGTTGAAGACAACTCCGAAATAAGAAACAAATATCCCAATTTTGGCCGAATAGAATGTAACACCCCGGATTTGATAACCCAGGTCGGGATGTCACCGCCACACCTCCCTAGCAAGACACGGATACGCCGAGCTTGCTAAAGAGATGCAAGGCTATAGGTATTGCAAAGAGTTGTAAAACAAGTCCGGAATTTATTTAATAAAAATAATAAAGTCTCATCCACACATAATAATCATACTAATATATCGCAGTGACAATAATAAAATGGGCCGACATGGCCAAAATTCGGGTTATACAGGCTCGATATGCAAGTATCAAAATAAAATGACAATTCAATGTTTAAAAATGTCCCCCGAATGCATATGCTCATGCATTTTCTCCATACTCTAAAAGAAAAAGGAAAAACAACAAATTTATCAGTATTATAAAATACTGAGTAAGTCGATCCTAACATGGCAATAAAGGAGTTTAATTAAATAGTTAAACTTTACTCCTAAGCATGCATACAACAATTCATTTATCAATTTTAAAATAAGAATTTAATTTGTATTCTTAAACATGCATTTAAATTTCATAAATAATAAATTGAGCATGGTATAAAATTTAAGACATAATTTAAATGCATAATTAAAGACTTAAATAAATAAATTCATAAAGGAAAAAGGATTAAGTCTTTTAATTTTTTCCCGTTACGTCACTATCTCAAAATATTTAGTGTAGCCGGTCGTCCGACGGCCGCAGCCGTTTCGTAAGTTTCTTGTGTAGCCGGTCGTCCGGCGGCCGCAGCCGTATCTGCCATACCCAGTAACACTCCGGAGCCTCGGAAAATCCATATGGATATTCCCGAGAGTGTAGGCCATGTATCTCATGCCGTTTTGGCGTAGTTTTTCAATCAAGTATCTTGCGTCCATTATGGCACGCCGAAAAAGGCTAGAGGGGCACCCTGCAGAGCACTCACCCTCTACCTAGGTATCCGATATCATTTTGATTTAGTGTAACGGGATTTTTCAAAAGTATAGATTTATCGTATTTCAAGGTTTCGACTGTTTGTTTCGAAATTTCAAAATCTCATCAATTCAAAAACGTTTGACGCCACAGTTTACGCCTTTTTAATTTAAAAATTCATTTCAAGTCCGAAAAATCTGAAATTTGTACAATGTACCAAAAATACCCTAACGAACAACTTTCGTGTTTTAACTATTTCGAAATAAGGTGAGGAAATATGTCAAAAATCGAGTTCATTACACAGGCAGTGTTCTGTCCGGATTCAGTTTTGACACAGTTAAAAAATTCGACTTTTTAACAATCAAATGGACTCTAAAAATTCTGAAGTTTTGTACACCCATACTAGACATGTATCTACAACTTTCGTTTAGATTGCAAAGACTAGATAGGACTAGTAATTATAGAAACATGCTCATCATGTTCGGACATATGCACTGTCAGTTTTTCGAAAAGAGTTTGGAAAACAGTTTATGTTCGATGCGATTTGAGATAGCAAACTTTGACGAAAATCTCTGAAATTTTTACACAACATAGATTAATGTGTTACGATCAAAAGTTTAGTTTTGAGTTTCTCGGATTGGACTCTCGAAATATGAGTTTTAAATGGATTTCAGAAAACGTGCAAGTTGGGGTTTTTAGGTTCGATTTTTACGTTTCGTTACAAAGTCTCTAATTCGGACGCCCCTAAGCCACATGTATTGATATGAAAGACATCAACTTACTGTAATGATGTTCTTGGTCATCCTAGGGTTGCCCGGCTCGTCCAAAATCACCACGAACGGATCTCCTCGACTAAAAGCCTCCAACTTTGGTCACGAATTCAAATCGAAAGAAGAAATCCGATGTTAGATCGAGTTTTTGGGTTCGAAAACTTAAACGAAAACCTATGAACAACTTACCGCAATATGGAGCACTAAATATCTTGTATTCCACGCTGCCTCCGTCAATTTTCGTCGCCGGAAAGTGATCGGAAAGTTCGAAGTTGGTGATTTCGGGTGTTGAATGAACTTGGGAGAAATTGGAGAGTGTTTAGGGCTGCTAGGGTTTGGGAATTCGAAATAATGAGTCTCAAGACCCCTAGAGCCGACCATATACACCTTCTCCCCTTCGGGATTGAGTTTCCAAAGTCGGGGTCGAAAATATGGTAAGAAAATCGCTGAGATCGCCCTTGGGCAGTTGTCTGCTACTGTCCCGCGGGGTTGGCGCGCTGCCTTCAGGAACACCGCGCGGATACCGTGCGGCTAACGCCTGGACTTCGGTCCGGGCGGGTCGTGCGATCCGTTGAGCCTTTCCTCCCCTCTTTCGGACTTCTATCCCTCTATGTTCTCGGATTCCGATTTTTCGGGTTCTCGGAAACAAGACGTCTTTTCTCATCGGATTAAATTCTATTTTTATATCCTAAAAATTATGGGTATTACAGTCTACCCTCCTTAAGAATCAACTTCGTCCTCGAACTTGCGCTTTATCATCTTGCGAGTTCGGGAATTGTTTGATTGAGTGATTGTATTATTGTGTGTTGTTTGTTATTATATGACTGAACCCAGAATTAAAATTTCCAAGTTGCCTACGTACCCCGTGAAGGGATCAAGTCATTACGTAGTTCAAAACAATTTGAATTTGTTTATTTGGAATATAAAAATATTCGGACAAATATCCGGAAATATTCGGGCCGTTACATCCTCCCCCTCTTAAGACGACAGTTATGTCCCCATAACTGTGGTTGCATCATCTTGGAACAGGGTTGGGTAACGCTCCCTGATGTCTGCCTCTAATTCCCATGTTGCCGTCTCGGTTTCGTGGTTAGACCAAAGAACCTTGACCATCCTCACGGTCTTATTTCTTGTGACTCTCTCCTTCACGTCGAGTATTCATATCGGAAATTCCTCGTAGCTCAAGTCATCATCCAATTCAATCTCCTCCGGTTGGAGTACATGGGTCGGATCGTGTACATACTTCTTCAATTGCGAGACATGGAACACGTCGACACAAGCAAATTTTGGTGGTAATGCTAGCCGATATGCTAGGTTTCCCACTCTCTCTAGGATCTCATACGGTCCTATGTATCGTGGACTCAATTTCCCTCGCTTGCTGAAGCGCATCACACCCTTCATTGGTGATACCTTCAGCATGACTTTATCGCCGATTTGAAATTCCAAGTCTTGCCGTCTCACGTCGGCATAGCTCTTTTGCCGGTCCTGAGCAGCTCTCATCTTTCCTTGGATTATCTTGACTTGTTGAGCCATGTCCTCAACAAGTTGTGGTCCAACTTCCGTGGTCCTATTGCTTTCTTCCCAGCTCAATGGGCTTTGGCACCTGCGTCCATACAGTGCCTCGAAAGGTGCCATGCCGATGCTAGCATGGTAACTATTGTTGTAGGAAAACTCGATCAAAGGTAAATGGTTTTCCCAACTTCCCTTAAACTCTAGTACACATGCCCTTAGCATGTCCTCTAACGTTTGAATCGTTCTCTCCGTTTGTCCATCCGTCATGGGGTGGAACGCGGTACTCATCTTTATTTTCGTACCGAGGGCTTCTTGCAGTTTTGTCCAAAAATGAGAGACAAATCTACTGTCTCTATTCGAGATGATGTCATGTGGTACTCCATGCCGGCGTACCACATTGTCGACATACGCCTTTGCCAATTGGTCCATGGACCAAGTATCCTTCATTAGGATAAATATGGCAGCTTTCGTCAACCTATCCACGATCACCCAGATTTTATTCATCCCTTTCGGTGACTGCGGTAACCCCGAAATGAAATCCATTGCTATCCCACTTCCAACTCGGGATTTCCAATGGTTGCATAAGTCCTAGGGGTTTTTGACGTACTGCCTTGATCTTCTGGCAGGTGAGGTATCTTGCCACAAACTCGGCTACCTCTCTTTTCATGTTCGGCCATCAATAGTTTTTCTTTAAGTCCCTGTACAGTTTATCGCCTCCGGGATGAACCGAATATGGAGTATTATGGCCTTCCTCCATTACTTTTTGCTTCAGGTCGACGCATTTTCGTGGTATACACCACCTTCCCTTGAAGCGGATGCTTCCGTCCTCATGAATTCTAAAATTCATTGCCTTTCCTTCGGCAATGTTCTTCCTAATTTCTTCCAACTTCTCATCACCCGGTTGGGCGAGTTGTATTTCATCGAATATGGTAGATCCCACTACCATCGCGTTGACGACTTCGTTTACTGTGCCAGAATGCACCAACTCGAGACTCAATTTCGCCAAGTCTCTGTACAGCTCGGCCGGTATCACAAGTGAATTCGCCACGTGTTGAGTCTTTCGACGTAAGGCATCGGCCACTACGTTGGTTTTCCTTCGTGATAAGCAATCTCATGGTCATAATCCTTGATTAATTCCAACCATCTTCTTTGCCTCAAATTCAGCTCCTTTTGCGTGAATATATACTTGAGGCTCTTATGGTCGGTGAACATCCGACACTTTCGCCCATAGAGATAATGTCTCCATATTTTTAAGGCGAACACGACTGCAGCCAGTTCTAAGTCGTGTGTCGGGTAGTTCTCCTCGTGTGGGTTTAGTTGACGCGATGCGTATGCTATAACCCCTTTGATCTTGCATTAGCACGCATCCCAATCATTCCTTCGAGGCGTCGCTGTACACCTCGAAGTCACCATCCTCCGATGGTAACGCCAAAACTGGCACTGTGGTAAGTTGTTTCTTCAGATCTTAAAACGCGGACTCACACTTACTGGTCCAGTCGTATTTCACCCCTTTCTTCAACAGCTGGGTCAATGGGCGTGTGATTTTCGAGAAGTCCTTTACAAATCACCTATAGTATCCTGCCAGTCCAAGTAAACTTCTTACCTCTGTTGGACTCTTCTGCGGTACCCACTCGGTCACTGCCGAGATCTTTGCCGGATCTACTGCCACTCCGTTGGCGGATACTATTGTAACACCCCGGATTTGATAACCCAGGCCGGGATGCCACCGCCACACCTCCCTAGCAAGACACGGTTTCTCCGAGCTTGCTAAAGAGATGCAAGGCTATGGTTTTTCAGAATTTAAAACATTCAAACAGCCCATTGTAATATAACTTAAAATTTATAATATCAAAGTTGCAGCGGAGAATAATTTTTTTTTTAATACATGTATTGCAGCGGAATTTAAATATAGGGCCGACATGGCCAAAACGCGGGTTAAACAGGCCCGTTCATGCAAGTCGTAACTAAATACAGGAATTTAAAATAGAGATTTCCCCAAATGTTCCAATGTATGCATATGATGATGCATAATCCTCATACTCTGAAAGAAAAGGGGAAAAATGGTTTGGGTCAGCAAAACGTGCTGAGTAAGTTAACACCTAGCATGATTTAGGGGTTTCAAAGCCTTTAATTAAATTTAATAAAACATACTTGTAGGTAATACACAATTTAAGTTAATCATCCACTAATAAATAAATGGCATAATTTAAATCAAGGATTTCCACGTGATCATAATTCAACTTACATGGTAAAATAATTTGCAAGGCATAATTTAAACAAAGAAAATATTCAAGTCTCTTAATTTTCTCATGACTTCAGGATTTGGTATTTTAAGGATTTCACTCTTTCACTTTTGCTCGATATGATCTAGTATAATTTGTTCTCGGGGAAATGAACCCGCAAGAATTTAAACGCATCCTAGGGAATCAAACCCGTAGGAATCAACACACGTCCTGGGGAATCGAACCCGCAGGAAAACAAACAATCACCCTTGGGGAATCGAACCCGCAAGAACTCAAATACATCCTAGGGAATTGAACCCATAGGAATCAACACACGTCCTGGGGAATTGAACCCGCAGGAAAACAAACAATCGCCCTTGGGGAATCGAACCCGCAAGAACTCAAATACATCCTAGGGAATTGAACCCATAGGAATCAACACACATCCTGGGGAATCGAACCCACAGGAAAACAAACAATCGCCCTTGGGGAATCAAACCCGCAAGGTAAGAACACATTTTGCAAATTTCACAAGTTTCTCCAAAATATAACTTTACACAAGTCGCTGTCTTACTCCATAATTATTTAAAAATTCATTTTTAAGTCCGAAAATTCTGAAATATCACCAGTAACTCGGAAACACCGAGACGAACAAGTTTCGTGTTTTAAGTTTCTCGATCTGGGTTAAGGAAACAAGCCAAAAATCAAGTCTTTCACCAAAGTAGTATGCTGTCAGGTTTCAGATTTGACACAGTTTCAAAACTCGACCTTTTGGACACATCAAATGGACTCCAAAAATCTTGAAATTTTATATGCACATACTAGACATGATTTCCTACAGCTTTCATTTAGATTGTAAAGGTCAATTCGGATTAGAAAATATAGAAGCATGCTCATCAAGTTCGGACCATTGCACTGTCCGATTTTCGAAAAGTTTCATACCACAGTTTATGTTCGGATCGATTTGGGATAGCAAAATTTGATGAAAATGGCTGAAATTTTTAAAAAACATAGATTAATGTGTTAGGATCAAAAGTCTAGTTTTGAGTTTTTTGGTTTGAACTCGTGAAGTAGGGGTTTTGGTCCGATTTCAAATCTGTCACAGTTTCAAGTTCGACTTTTAGGGCAGGTTCGTTGGAGGCCGTTTTCGGATATCAAAACACAAAGAAAAATTATGAAAATTTTACACGAACTAGATCTATGTCTTAGGAACATTTTTCATGTTTTGAGTTTTTCCATTTGAGCAGTTTTAAGGGTTCGAAAAATTCGCACCAAAACGCTGCGCCGGGGGTTTTTCGTGTTGACAGATTTTAGAGTTATTAAATCCCTATGTTTGGTTGCATTTTAAGTCACCCAAAATCAAGTAAGCATTAACTTACAGTGGGGATGATGTCTAGGAGGTCACGGGGTCGTCCAGAATCCACGGGATGTCACGAACGAATCTCCTCAAGTCGGTTTCCTCTTCCAACGTCCACCAACCGCATCCGCAAGTAAAAATCCTTAGTTAGATCAGATTTTTGGATTCAAAAAGGTGTAGATAAACTCAAAAACCACTTACCAACGTCCTAGGGGTCTGTCTTCTCCTTCTCAAGTCCTTCTTGTTCGGATTTCGTCGTCGGAACTTCAAGAACACAGGGGATTTCGGGGTTTTCGACTTTGGGAGGAGTTTGAGAGAATGTGAGGAGAAGGGGGCTGCTCTAGGGTTGTGTGTATCGAATTTAGGATTAGGGAGCAGCCTAATGTCGTCCCCAATATCCTTCCATAGCCCGGGATTGAGTTTTCATCGTCGGGGGTCGAAAATATGGCAAGAAGATCGTCGGAACGGGTTGTTGCCGTTTTTTGGGGGGTTCACGCGGTGGTGGCGCGCTAATAGGCTAAACGCCGCGCCGCCAGCGCGTGGCCTCCGCCTGGACCTCGGTCCGGGCGGGTCCGTGCGATCCGATCGGGCTTTTCTCCTCTCTTTCGGACTTCTGTGCTCCTACGTTTTCGGGCTCGATTTTTCGGGTCATTCTCGGATTATAAATTCTTATCTTAAATTTATCTCGTCTTATATTAATCCCGTATTCGAAATCTTGAGTTCGTCGCGTTTGGATTCGTCGGCTTCTAATTCGTCGTCTTTTGACTCCCGTGCAATAATTTATCTAATTAAATTATTTCCGACTTCACGGGTTTCTGGAATTAAAATTCTTTTCTTTCTTGAATTTAATTCCAATTCTTTTGACTCGATTCATGGAATGTCTTCGGGCTTCCTTTCCCTCTTTTATTCCATCTTGAATTTTTGAATCTATCGGCGTTCCATTTCCGAGCAATAATTTATTGTGACAAATTATTTTCTTCTTCTTGGAGATATTTCGACCTTGATTGGATTAAGAAATAAATTTTATTCCTTTGGACGCCGATAAAAATCCCGGGTATTACAACTATATGCCCAAGAAATGCTACTTTTTTTAACCAAAAGTCGCATTTGGACAATTTACCATACAGTTGATTTACTCGTAAGATCCCTAACACCTTGTGTAAGTGTTCGGAATGTTCTCCTTCGCTTTTCGAGTAGATCAGAATGTCATCTATGAACACCACCACGCATTGATCTAATAATTCTTGAAATACATTGTTCATGAGATTCATGAACATCGCGGGGGCGTTCGTTAGCCCGAATGATAGCACCGTGAACTCGTAGTGCCCGTAACGAGTTCTGAATGCCGTCTTTGGAATGTCCTTTTCGGCGATCCTTAACTGGTGATATCCAGATCGCAGGTCGATCTTTGAGAATACTGAAGCTCCTTTCAGTTGGTCGAATAAGTCTTCGATCCTGGGCAACGGGTACTTGTTCTTGACGGTGACTTAATTAAGTCCTCTATAATCAATGTATAGTCGTAGGCCTTCGTCTTTCTTCTTAACGAATAAGACCGGGGCTCCCCATGGAGACGTGTTCGGCCTTATGTATCCCTTCTCCAGCAACTCCTCGAGTTGTTCCTTTTGATCCTTCATTTCCAGTGGCGCCATGCGGTAAGGAGCCTTTGAGACAGGTTCCGTTCCCGGAATGAGATCTATGGTGAATTCAAGATCTCTCTCAGGTGGCATGCCGGGAACGTCTTCAGGAAACACATCTGGGTATTCTCTCACCACCGGAATGTTATCTACCTTGACTTCTTCGGCCTCAAGGTTATGAATGTAGCATGCATATAACGCATAGCCCTTACGCATTAAGCTACATAATTTGAGGGCGTTAACTATCTTGTTAGACTTCTTAGGGGGCTGGGAGTAAAAGATGACTCTCCTCCCTTTACTCTTTGACAACGTGATTTTTTGCTTTTGGCATTCGATCACGGCCTTATATTGGGTTAACCAATCCATCCCTAGTATGACGTCAAAATCCTTTAGATCGAATTTTACCAAGTTCGCGAAATACTCTACGTTCTTTATAACTATCAGAATTCCATTATAGCGCCTAGAGCATGATACTACTTCTCCTGACGGTAGTTGAATTCCTAAGTTAATCAACTCGCACTTAGGTAGATCTAGTTCATGTAAGACTCTAGATGATATTGTAACACCCCGGATTTGATAACCCAGGCCGGGATGTCACCGCCACACCTCCCTAGCAAGACACGGATTCTCCGAGCTTGCTAAAGAGATGCAAGGCTATAGGTATTGCAAGAGATTTCAAAAAAGTCCGGAATTTATTTAAAATAAAATAAATATGTCTCATCCACACACATAATAATATTAATAATATCATATCGCAGCGGAAATAAATAATATCATATGGCTGGTGAGGAGGATCCAGCCAAACTGGAGGAATGGATCCGGACTTTTGACAAGCTGCTGGGCGCGGTCAAGTGTCCGGAAGGAGAGAGAGTGCACGTCGCTTCGTACTACTTGGGAGGCGAAGCGGACGATTGGCGGCATGCGACTCGAGCAAAACTGACTGAGGATGACAAGCCCTACTCTTGGGCGGAAATGATGGAGTTGCTCAGGGATAGATTCTATCCCTTGAGTACTAAAGCAGCGATGTACGAAGAGTTTCTGTCACTGAGACAAGGAAGCCAGACCGTGCAAGAATACTACACTCGATTCAAGGAACTGGTGAGGTTTGCACCGAGACTAGTACCCACGGATGCGGAGAAAGCTCAAAAGTTCGAGATGGGACTGAACCTGGCAGTACGCGAGGTGATCGCAGGGGTGTACTACCCTGATCTGCAGGCAGTGTACGATCGCGCTGTGGCAGTGGCGTGAGTACAGCAACTAAAAAGGAGAGTGAGTGGGGAGTCCAGCCGGGGTCCCCAAGACAAGAGGAACCGGGACGCGAGAAGCGAGAACAACACGGGAAGGAACGAACAACGGAGAGGGTCGAATAGGCCACAGCAAACCAATAATGGAAGGAGGTTTAACCAAGAAGAACCGGTACCACCTTGCCCGAGGTGTGGGCGACCCCACCTAGCGAGAGGGTGCCCTCAACAAGGGGTATGCTTTCGGTGTGGTCGCATGGGCCACATACGTCGGGAGTGCCGAACAAGGATTGAAAACATAACGAAAAGGGAAGACTTGGTCACGGGGCAGGGACAGCCTCAAAATCAAAACGGACGGAACGGCAACAATCAGGGGTATAGACCCCCTCAAAATCAATTTAGGCAGCCGAACCAGAATCAGAACCAACGTCCTCAACCACCTCAGAATCAAAATCAACAGCAAGATCAGCAGCCGAATACAAACCAGCAAAGCAATCAAGGACGCCCGATGGGAAGACTTAACGTGGTTAACCAAGCGGACGTGCCTGCACAAGGAGAAGTGATGGCAGGTACATTTCATGTCTTGAATACACCCCTTAGAGTCTTATTTGATTCTGGAGCTAGTTGCTCAATCATAGCATCAAGAATAGTGCCTGAGTTAGATCTATCTAAGTGCGAGATAATTAGCTTAGGAATTCAATTGTCTTCAGGAGAAGTAGAAGCGTGCTCTAAACGATATAACGGAATTCCTATAGTGATCAAGAACGTAGAATTCTTCGCAAACTTAGTAGAATTTAACTTAAGGGACTTTGACATCATACTAGGGATGGACTAGTTGTCCCAGTATAAAGCGGTGATCGAATGCCAAAAACAAAAGATTACCCTGTCGAAAAGTAGGGGAAAGAGAGTTATCTTTTATTCTCAGCCCCCTAAGAGGAGCGACAAAATCGTTAGTGCCCTCAAACTAAGTAACTTAATGCGTAAGGAGTATGAGCTATATGCGTGCTACGTGCACAACCTTGAGGCGGAAGAGAACAAGGTTGACAGCATACCAGTGGTAAGAGAATACCCAAATGTTTTTCTTGAAGACATTCCGGGCATGCCACCTGAGCGAGATCTTGAATTCACAATAGATCTCATTCCGGGAACTGAGCCTGTCTCGAAAGCTCCATACCGGATGGCACCACTGGAGATGAAGGAGTTAAAGGAACAACTCGAGGAGTTACTGCAGAAAGGATACATAAGATCGAGTACTTCCCCATGGGGAGCACCAGTTTTATTTGTTAAGAAGAAAGACGGAGGATTACGTCTTTGCATAGACTATCAAGGGTTAAACCAAGTGACCATCAAGAATAAGTACCCTCTGCCGAGAATAGAGGATCTATTTGATCAACTGAAGAGAGCTTCAGTATTCTCTAAGGTCGATTTACGATCTGGGTATCACCAGTTAAGAATCGCCGAGAAAGACATTCCGAAGACGGCGTTTCGAACTCGATATGGCTACTACGAGTTCATAGTGTTATCCTTTGGGTTAACAAATGCTCCAGCAATGTTCATGAACCTCATGAACAATGTATTTCGAGAACTGTTAGATCAGTGTGTAGTGGTGTTCATTGATGACATCCTGATCTACTCGAAAAGTGAGGAGGAGCATGCCCAACACTTGCACCAAGTGTTAGGGACCTTGCGAAAGAATCTATACGACAAACTGTCCAAATGCGATTTTTGGTTGAAGGAGATAGCATTTCTTGGACACATAGTATCCGCTGATGGAGTTTCAGTGGATCCGGCAAAAGTTTCTGCCGTGACAGAATGGGCAGCCCCAAAGAGCCCAACTGAGATAAGGAGTTTCCTTGGATTAGCCGGGTACTATAGACGGTTCGTGAAGGATTTTTCGAAAATCACACGACCTTTGACCCAGCTACTGAAGAAGGGAGTAAAATACGTGTGGACAGAGGCTTGTGAGACAACGTTTCAAGAGCTGAAGAAACGACTCACAACTACACCCGTATTGACACTACCGTCAGAGAATGGTGACTTCGAAGTTTACCGCGATGTTTCGAAGGAAGGTTTAGGTTGTGTCTTGATGCAAGACTGAAGGTCGTTGCATATGCATCACGCCAACTGAAACCTCACGAGGAAAATTATCCGACACACGACCTGGAGTTGGCAGCGGTCATTTACGCTCTAAAGATATGGAGACATTATCTTTATGGGCGAAAGTGTCGAATGTTCACCGACTACAAGAGCTTGAAATATATATTCACTCAGAAGGAGTTGAATTTGAGACAGCGAAGGTGGTTGGAACTTATTAAAGATTATGATTTGGAGATATCCTACCATGAGGGGAAGGCGAATGTGGTAGCCGATGCCCTAAGCCGGAAAACCCAACACGTGACAAACTCGTTGGTAATTCCGCCGGCATTGTACATGGATTTGGCAAGATTGGATTTGGAACTTGTGCATCTGGGCACAGTGAGTGAAACGGTCAACGCGATGGTTGTAGAAACTCCAATATTGGACGAGATTCGACTCGCTCAACCGGGCGACGCAAAATTGGAGAGGATAAAGGAGTATATTGCCGAGGGTAAGGCAATAGGATTTGCTCTCAATGAGGATGGAAGCATTTGCTTCAAAGGGAGATGGTGTGTGCCTCAAAAGTGTGTCGAGTTGAAGCAAAGGTTGATGAATGAAGGTCACAATACACCATACTCAGTGCATCCCGGAGGTGACAAACTTTACAAGGACATGAAGAAGATCTACTGGTGGCCGGGAATGAAAAAGGAAGTGGCAGACTTCGTGGCGAAATGCCTCACCTGCCAAAGGGTTAAGGCAGTGAGGCAAAAACCCTTAGGACTGATGCAACCACTAGAGATTCCAAGTTGGAAGTGGGATAGCATCTCGATGGACTTTGTCTTGGGATTACCCCAATCACCTAAAGGTATGAACAAGATTTGGGTGATTGTGGATAGGGTAACGAAGACGGCCATATTTATCCCGATGAAAGACACGTGGACTATGGACCAATTGGCCCGAGCCTACATTGATAATGTGGTATGACGACATGGAATACCACATGACATAATTTCTGATAGATACAGTAGATTTGTCTCTCATTTTTGGACGAAGTTACAAAAAGCTCTCGGTACTCAAATCAAAATGAGCACCGCATTCCACCCAATGACGAATGGACAAATCGAGAGAACGATCCAAACACTAGAAGACATGCTGAGAGCATGTGTGTTGGAGTTTAAGGGAAATTGGGAAGCTCATTTACCCTTAATTGAGTTTTCCTATAACAATAGCTACCATGCTAGCATTGGCATGGCACCTTTCGAGGCGTTGTATGGACGAAAGTGCCGAAGCCTGTTGAGCTGGGAAGAAAGCGATGAGTCTGTGGTAGTGGGACCACAACTTGTCGAAGAAATGCCTCAACAAATAAAGGTGATTCAAGGGAAAATGAAAGCCGCTCAAGACAGTCAGAAGGGCTATGCTGACGTAAGACGACGAGACCTAGAATTTCAAGTGGGAGATAAGGTCATGCTAAAGATATCACCCATGAAGGAGGTAATGCGCTTTGGCAAAGGAGGAAAGTTGAGTCCTCGATACATACGACCTTACGAGATTCTAGAACTTGTAGGAAATTTAGCCTACCGACTGGCTTTACCGCCACAATTAGATCGAGTTTATAATGTCTTCCATGTCTCACAACTAAAAAAATATGTGCCAGACCCGACACATGTACGTCAACCGGAAGTAATCGAACTCGATGAGGATCTGACTTATGAAGAAGTCCCAGTGCGCATTCTAGACGCTAAGGAGCGAGTAATGACGAATAAAACTGTCAAGATGGTCAAGGTTCTTTGGTCGAACCATGAAAGCGAGACAGCAACATGGGAGTTAGAATCGGACATGAGGGAACGCTATCCGACACTGTTCCAAACCGACACCGACACAGTTATGGGGACATAACTGCAATCTTAAGGGGGAGAGGATGTGACACCGTGTATTTTCCGTACATTTTTGTAACCAAACAAATTCAAATTGTTTTGAACTACGTTATGGCTTGATCCCATCACAGGGTACGTAGGCAGCTTAGAAGTTTTAATTCTAAGTTCAGTCACAAAATAATAAAACAAACAAAAGGATTCATTCTTAGCACGAGAAAAGCCGAAACACAACTTCGAGAACGAAGTTGATTCTTAAGGAGGGTAGATTGTAATACCCGAGAATTTTGCAACATAAAATAAATAAATAAATAAAATAACTAAATAAAATAGATAAATAAATTAAATAAATAAATATACAATAAACAAAACAATAATAACAAATAAATATAATAAGTGAATAAACATAATACATAGATAAGGAAATGAGGAACGGGATTTAATTTAAGAAGGAATTAAATTTCCAATACCCGTGAAACCAAAGATAAATTAATCAAATAAATTGTGCAAGGGAACCCGACACTAATGGACTCGAGAGTTCGAGGCCAATATTAAATCTAGACCCGAGTAAGAATTTAGATAAGGGATAGGAGCCCGAAAATATCCCGGAAATCCGTATCCGAGAACATGGAGGGATAGAAGTCCAAAAGAGAGGAGGAAATGCCCGACGGATCGCACGGCCCGCCCAGACCGAAGTCCAGGCGTGGGCCGTGCGGTGGCCGCGCGGTGTTTGCCTAAACGGCGCGCCGAGACCGCGCCACTCGACAGATTCGCCGGTTGCGAGATTTACTCGCCCGAATCCGGATTTTCCGACTTCGGTTGTTTTCCTTTCGGCTCAAGACTCACTAAGGCCGACCTTGGACGTCCCTAGGTCGTGTCTATCTATAAATAACACCTCTTGACAGCCCCGAACACTTTTCAAAATATCCATACTCTCTATATGTTCGAAAACCCTAATCCCGGAGTCGTCGGAGGCACGAATCCAAGGCGAGGACAGTCGTGGACGAAATCGGGAGATCTCTAACATTGTGGTAAGTTCTGATCCGTTCGTTTCTTTACAATCTTGATTCGAAAATGAATCCTCCTAACTTAATCTTTTCCCTCTCTACACCCCGAATCGGATCTAGAATGAAGAACCCGACGAACGGAGAAGATAAATGGTGGACTGGAAGCCACGCCTCCGAATCGACGATCCCGGATGCCCAAAGATCTGTAAGTTAATCTTACTATGGTTTGGGAGGATTTAAAATACACCTAATCTAAAGATTTAAACGAAGAACGTAAAATCTGTCAAAACGAAATCTTTAACGGCGCAACGTTCTTGCATGATTTTTCCGAACCCTTAAACCTGTTCAAACGAGAAAACTTAAACACGAAAAATGTTCCTAAGACGTGTATCTATCTACTGTAAAAATTTCATAATCTTCTGTTATGATTTGATATCTGAATTCAATCTCAAACCGAACTGTTTTGAATTTGAATCTTGAAATCTGGACAGAACTTAGGTTCGAAATTGTAGACGTTTTTGACAATAGATCTTGACCGATTCAGAACTTTACTCGAACATGAAAGTTGTAGATATATGTCTTAGATATCTCTCTGTAAAATTTCATCAAATTCGGAGTTAGTTTGCTATGGTAGATCTTGAAATCTTGAAACTGGTGTTGAAATTTTCGGACAGAAGATTAACCTGTTAGAAATTGACGTTTTTCACCTACTTCTGTATCTCGGATCGAAAAAATTAAAACATGAAACGTGTTCATCTCTGTGTTTTCGAGTTAACGGTCAAATTTTAGAATTTTCGAAGTTAAACCTGATTTGTAATGAATTTTGAAGTAAATTGTGGTTGACCAAGTCAAATCTTGAAATCTTGTTGAAACGGTGAAATTAGCCTTTAAGGTTTAAACGAGTTGAAAAGTCTTTTGAAATAAATATGTGAAATCTGAATTTAGGAAATCCCCTTACAAACTTGATCCTTTAAAATTAGGGGGTGAGTGCTCTGCAGGGTGCCCTCCTAACGATTCACTTCGTGCCTTTATGGACGATGGTGACCCGCGCGAAATTATGAGATATGTTGCCAAAACGACATGAGATATATGGCCTACACTCTCGTGAATATCCATATGGGTTTCCCGAGGCTCTGAAGTGGTACTGTGTATGGCAGATACGACTACGGCCGCTGGACTACCGGCTAGACTTGACGAGATTGCGATGCAATCGTGAAATATTTGAAATACTAAATCTTGGGTGTAATGGGGATAGTTAAATATTTATTTATTTTCCTTTTAAATTGTTAAATGCTTTATTTAAATTAATTATGGTTTTATTTAAATTATGCTAAATGTATTATTAATGCAATGAATTAATTATGCAAATTGGTTAGATAATTAAATTGAATTATTTATGATTTATTATCATGCTTTTATTTAAATATTAATTAATGGCTTTGAAACCCCACGATCATGTCTGTATTAACTTACTCAGCAAGTGTGCTGACCAAACCATTTTATTTCCTTTTTCCTTACAGAGTATGTGGAATGAGCATAAGCACTATATGCATGGGGGAATTTTTGGGAAACTTTCTATTTTAAATTCTTGTATTAGACTATAGTATAAACGGGCCTGTTTAACCCGTGCTTTGGCCATGTTGGCCCTATTTACATTTTCCGCTGCAATACTTATACTTAGATACTATTATTCCGCTACATTATAATATTTATTTTGAATTTATATTGAATGGGCTACTTGAATGGTTTTTAAATGTTTTAAATACTGCAATACCTAGCCTTGCATCTCTTTAGTGAGCTCGGAGAAACCATGTCTTACTAGAGAGGTGTGGCGGTGACATCCCGACCTGGGTAACCAAAAACCGGGGTGTAACAACAGAAGTCCGAAAGAGAGGAGAAAAGGCCCGACGGATCGCACGACCCGGCCTAGGCCGGAGCCGCGCGGTCTCCGTGCGGTCTGGAGCCCAAACCGCGCCGACACCGCGGGGCGAGACAGGACAGCGAAGCCGTGACGCGTTTTGGCGACTTTCTTACCACATTTTCGGGTCCCAACGTGGGAATCTTGACTTAATTCGAAGGGAACAGATTTTGGTCGATATTATATGATCCTAACACCCCATTATCAGCCATCCACATCCTTGTTTCATCCCAAACTCTACCAAAAGCCAAAAACACAAGTTCTTACCTTCCGACGACTTTCCGACGACTTTCCGGCAACCAAATCCGACCGAGGAAGTGTGTAGATCAAGGATTGCAGGATTTGGATTGTTGGTAAGATGTAAATCAGGTTTTCTTATTGTTTTAAGATCATAACCATCATTCTAACTTGCGGATCTTTACTTGCAAACACGTTTGTGGCGATTTTGGACGAATCGATCGACCCTAGGACGTTCAAGAACTCACTTACTGTAAGTCAATACCTTTCATATCAATATAGGTGGTTTAGAGGCGTCCGAAACATTGGATCTAAAACGAAACGTTAAAATCGAACCTAAAAATCCGAATCCGCGTGTTTTCTGAAATCCGACCAAAACTCCTACTTCGAATGTTCAAACCGAAAAACTCAAAACTAAGATTTTGATCTTAAGATCTTACGCTATACTGTGTAAAAATTTCAGAGATTTTCATCGAGTTTTGATACCCCAAATCATGTCGGATATATTCTGCATTTTTAAGGAATTTTCGAAAAATGACAGTGCACTTAACCGAACTTGATGAGCATATTTCTACCATTTCTTCTCCGAACTAATCTTTGTGATGTAAACAAAAGTTGTAGATAATCATGTCTAGTATGTGCCCATAAAAGTTCAGAATTTTTGGAGTCCATTTGATTAGTCGAAAAATCGGATTTTGAAACTGTGACGAACCTGAATCCTGACAGCTTATTGTTTGTGTAGAAAACTTGATTTTTGACATGCTTCCTTTCTCTATTCCGAAAAACTCGAAACATAAAAGTTGTTCGTTGGGATGTTCTTGAGATACTGTGAAAATTTCAGATGAATCACCTTTGTATTGAATTTTTAAACTGAAAAGGCGTAAAATGTGACATCAAATAATTTTAAACTTGTGAGATTTCAAATTTCTAAACAAACGATCGAAATCTTGTTATATGATAAAGCTATATTTTTGAAAATCCCATTACACTAAAGTTGAAACAATATCGGTTACATAGGTAGGGGTGAGTGCTCTGCAGGGTGCCCCTCTAGCCTTTTCTCTCCGTGCCTATAATGGACGAGAGAAGTTTGAATGAAAAATTATGCCAAAACGACATTGTATTTTGGGCCTACACTCTCGGGAGTATCCGTATGCGTTTCCCGAGGCTCCGGAGTGGTACTGGATATGGCGGATAGGCTGCGGTCGTCGGGCTACCGGCTAAATGAAACTTGTTAAATTGGCTGCGACCGCCGGATTGCCGGCTAAATGACACTTACAAAATTGGCTGCGGCCTCCGGATTGCCGGCTAAATTAAATATTATTGATATGGTGGTGTAACGGGGGAAAGTTAAAAAGCTTAGATTTCTATTTATTTATTTATGTCATTATTCATGCTTTTAATTCATGTTTAAATTAATGGCTCATGCTTAAATTATTAATTACGAATTTAAATGTGTCTTTAAAGTATGCAAATTAAATTCTTATTTTTTTTTAAATTGGTAAATAGAATGTTTTGTATGCATGATTAGAAGTATAATCTTAATTAATTAAAATTAAACCTCTTTATTACTATGTTAGGATTGACTTACTCAGTATTTATAATACTGATAAAAACCGTTGTTTATTTTTTTTACTATTACAGAGTACGGAGCAGGATCATGCATTGGGGGATCATTTTGGACATTTAGTTATTTATTTTACATGACTTGCATGAACGGGCATGTTTAACCCGTGTTTTGGCCATGTCGGCCCTATATTTTAAATTCCGTTGCATAAACTTTATTTCCGCTGCACAAACTTATTTACTATCGTACGTGGATGATTATTATTTTTAAATAATTCCGAATTTGTTTTTTTTAAAAAAAAAACTCTTTTCTATACCCATAGCCTTCCATCTCTTTAGCAAGCTCGGAGAATTCGTGTCTTGCTAGGGGGTGTGGCGGTGGCATCCCGGCCTGGGTTATCAAATCCGGGGTGTTACATGTTGGTATTAGAGCCGGAATATTTTATAGCTATTACTTTAAAAGAGCCCGGAATATTTTTAAAAGCTATTACTATTATTTTTAAACTAGTATTATTTTTAAACCATTACTCTTTAAAACCACTATTATTTTAAACTATTATTTTGAGCCCAAGTTTTTGGCCCGATCATTTTACTTACTATTTATTTAAAATCCTAATTTTTTTGAGCCCAAAAATTTTTAGCCCAATATTTTTATTTAATAAGCCCAAATATTTTTCTTAGCCCAATACCTATTTTTTTTTTAATTTGAGCCCAAGAATTTATTACTTTTGGCCCAATATAGTGGCCCAAACATTTTTCCTTATTTTTAGATCATCCATGAGGATAAATTTATTTTGAAACCCATGGATAAATAAATGCATGTATAAATTAAAACTTATTGGGGGGATTGTATATGCATACTTGCATATAAATTTAAATCTTTGCATCTCCTAACTTTACATTTGGCATGTTCTAACTCTAACCTACCTTGTTGACATTAGATGGCCGAACCAAACGCGAACATAAGACTGATTAACGCGTACCTCGAGTCCCAACAACATATATGTATATAATAAAGAGATAACAATCAAACAAGGGTACCTTAAACCCTAAACCCTGAAACCCTAGACCCTGGGGTTTCGAAAAGAAAAAAAAAAAAATAAATATATATATATAGGATTTTTTTTCCAACAACAAACAATAAGCAACTCCCAACACTTCTTCTAATACCGTCTCGATTCACTAAGACCCACGAATACCACTTATTTTTTTAAAAAGAAAATCATTATATAAACCCTCTATTACATTTTCCTTAAAATCTAAATCTCTTGTCGTTGCAACAGAATGGCACCGAGAGGGAGACCGCGTGTCCAGCCCATTCCTCCCAATACCAACGAAATACCTAGGCAACCCGACATGCCGATACCAAACGTGGGTGTACACGCTCAGGAAGAGCCGGCAGACCCTATACCAAACAACATGGGCGATCGCCTACGCACTCTAGAAGAGGTTCTCATTGCGCTAGGGAACGCGCAGGTGAACCAGGGCCAAGCGGCTGCGGTACCTCCACCACAGGCTCGCATTAATTACCTAGCCATGGTGAACCCATACCACCCGCCGCAGTACGCCGGCGAGGAAGACCCTGCAAAACTAGAGGAGTGGATTAGGACCTTCGACAATTTGTTAAGCGTGGTTAAGTGCCCGGAAGGGGAAAAGGAGCATGTAGCCTCATACTACTTGGGAGGCGAAGCAGACGACTGGTGGCAAGCCACCCAGGGAAAGATACGAGAGGACGAGGAGCCCTATTCATGGACTGAAATGATGGAACTGCTCAGGGACCAATTTTACCCCTTGAGTACGAAGGCGGCCATGTACGAGGAGTTTTCGTCGTTAAAACAAGGCGGGCAGACTGTACAAGAGTATTACACTCGATTCAAGGAGTTGGTGCGTTTCGCACCAAGACTAGTAGCGACAGACTTAGAGAAGGCACAGAATGTAATACCCGAGAATTTTGCAATATAAAACAATAATTAAATAAATAAACAATAAATAAAATAAATACAATAAATAAATAAATTCAGCAAATAAATAAATAAGGATAAGGAAATGAGAAATGAAATTTAACTTAAAAAGGAATTAAAGGAATTTAATTAAATAAAAAGAATTAATTAAAGATAAATAAATTCTTACACGTATACCCGACACCTATGGACTCGAAAACTCGAGTCCAAACATAAATTTAGATCCGAGGGAAATGACGATACGGGGTTCCTATTCCGTAAACCCGAAGATACCCCGGAAATCGGAATCCGGGAGCATAGGGGGATAAAAGTCCGAAAGAGAGGAGGAAAGGCACGACGGATCGCACGACCCGCCCGGACCGAAGTCCAGGTGAGTGCCGCGCGGTAAAGAGGGAAATGGCGCGCCATGACCGCGCCACGCGATAGATTCGCCGGTTGCGAGATTCACTCGCCCGAATCCGGATTTTCCGACTTCGGTTGAGCACCTTTCGGCTCAAGACTCACCAAGGCCGACCTTGGACGTCCCTAGGTCATGCCTATCTATTAATAACACCTCTTGGAAGCCCCGAACACTTTTCAAAACCCTACGATACTCTCTATACACAAAACCCTAGATCCGGAAGCCATCGGAGGCACCAAAACCAAGCTGGAGACTGTTTGGACGAATTCGGAAGTCTTCCAACATCGTGGTAAGTCTGATCCGTTCATCCATCTCGTTTTTAATTCAAAAACGAAACCCTAACTCTCTTCTTTTCTTCTCTACACCCCGAATCGGATCTAGAACGAAGAACCCGACGAACGGAGAGGATAAACGGTGGACTGGAAGCCATGCCTCCGAACTCGACGATCCCGGACGACTACGAATCTGTAAATTGACACTTACATGGTTTTGGGAGTAATTAAAACACTTAACCTAAAAGCTTAATCAAAACATTCGAAAATCTGTCAACATGTGATTTCTACCAGTGCAGCGATTTTGTCCAATTTTTCCGAACCTTTAAAATTTTCAAACAAAAAAACTTAAAACACAAAAACGTTCCTAAGGCTTAGATCTATCTCCTGTAAAATCTTCAGAATTTTTCGTGATGATTTGATACATGAAATCCACCCGAAACCGAACTGCTGAAACTTGTATCTTGAATTTCTTGACAGAACTTAGGTCTGAACTTGATGACGTTTTTTACATTAGTTTTAAGCCGATTTAGATCTTTAGCCGAACATGAAAGTTGTAGAAAAATGTCTTAAGAAGGTCTCTGTAAAATTTCGTTAAGTTTAGAGTTGATTTGCTATAGTAGATCTTGATAATCTTGAGCTGCTGTACACGAAATTCGGACAGATTAATGATATGACGAAAATTGACATTTTTGGCCTGTTTCGGTATCTCGGATTGAAAAAGTTAAAACACGAAAGTTGTTCATCTCGATGTTTCAGAGTCAGTGTTAAATTTTCAGAATTTTTGAGCTTAAATTTGATTTTAAATTAATTTTAGAGTAAACAACGGTTTACCGGGTCAAATCTTGAAATCTTGTTGAAACGATGGAATTAGCCTTTAGGGTTGAAACGAGTCGAAATCTCTTCTTAATAAATTTAGTGAAATCAGAATTTTTATAAATAAATCCCCTTACAAACTTGATAAATTAAAATTAGGGGTGAGTGCTCTGCAGGGTGCCCCATAACTGCTTCACTTCGTGCCTTTATGGACGATGGTGACCCCGCGCGAAAATTGAGATATGTTATTGCCAAAACGGCATGAGATATATGGCCTACACTCTCGTGAATATCCATATGGGTTTCCCGAGGCTCCGGAGTGGTACTGGATATGACAGATACGGCTGCGGCTGCCGGTTTCCGGCTAAACTTGTTGAGATCGCGATAAAATCGTGAAACACTTGAAATTACTAAATCGAGGATGTAATGGGGAATCTAAATTAAATTGGATTATTTATAGTTGTCATTTAAATTATTAAATGCTTTGTTTAAATTAATTATGGCTTCCATTTTAAATTGTGCTAAATGTATTGTTGATTAATGCCATGAAATATTATGCAAATTGGTTAGATAATTAAGTTGAATTATTTATGGCTTATTATCATGTTTTTATGTAAATATTAAATTAATGGCTTTTAAACCCTACGATCATGCATGTGTTAACTTACTCAGCAAGTTGTGCTGACCAAACCGTTTATTTTTCCTTTTTCCTTACAGAGTATGTGGAACAAACATGAGCACGTTCATGCATGGGGAGGAACTATATTTTGCGAAACTTTATTAATAAATTCTTGCATTAGACTATAGAATAAACGGGCCTGTTTAACCCGTGTTTTGACCATGTCGGTCTTATTTACATTTCCGCTGCAATATTATACTTAAATATTATTTCCGCTGTATTATGATATTATTATTTTCGAGACTATATTGTATGGGATGTTTGCAAATGTTCTAAATATTTTTAAATACTGAAATACCTAGCCTTGCATCTCTTTAGTAAGCCGGAGAAACCGTGTCTTACTAGGGAGGTGTGGCGGTGACATCCCGACCTGGGTGACCAAAAACCGGGGTATTACAAGTTGGTATCAGAGCCCGACTATTTTTAAACTATTATTTTTAAACCATTATTATTTTTAAACTACTATTAATATTTTGACTATTATTTTAAATTTTAAAGTATTATTTCCATGGAAAAATTTTTATTTTAAAACCCATGGAAGAAAAATATATATATAGTGCATGAACTATTTTTGGGGGGGAATCATCATTTGCATTTGCATATTGCATCTCCTTTATGTAAAGAACTTAGAATCTTGGCGAATTTTAACTTAGAATCTTGGCGAATTTTAACTTAGAATCTTGGCGAAGTTTAACCTAGAATCTTGGCGAATATTAACCTAGATCTTTTGCTTGCGCTAGATGGCTAGTCAAGATATGATGAACTTGATGATCAAAATGATGAACGTTCACCTTGATTCACAACAAACCATAGAACAAATGAAACATCGTATGGCTCACTTGGAGGCAAATCTGCACCACATGGGCAGCTTGAGAGAGGCGGATCACCACCGCATAAACCAACTCGAACGCCAAGTCCAAACCCTCACTACGCAAAACCTAATACTGAAGGAACACGTCGATGCTCATGGACAGGACAGTCCCTTAAAAGCTTCTTTTAAGGGAATAAAACACAAGATTTATTCATTTAAACAAAATAAAACAAAACCTTGCGTTACTTTTAAGCCCAATCAAGCACTATGTACAAGCACATTCATAGTGGCTTGCCTAGACAATATATTACATACTAATTTACACCGTTCGTAACATAATGGCACCACGAGGTAGGTCAAGGAATCAAACCGCTCCCCAAACCACTACTGAAACACCTCCAAATGTCACGGAACCTGCTCAATCTGTAGAGGAACAACTCCAAGGTGCGCAGGACGCCCCCGCACCGAACAATGTGGGCGATCGTCTTCGGACGATAGAAGAGATTTTGGTTGCGCTAGGAAATGCGCAAGTCAATCAAGGACAAGCTGCGGCGGTACCTCCGCCTCAGGCTCTCCCTAACTACTTGGCAATGGTGAATCCTTACCAGCCGTCCCACTACGCTGGTGAGGAGGATCCAGCTAAACTGGAGGAGTGGATCCAAACCTTCGACAAACTGCTGGGAGCAGTCAAATGTCCGGAAGGAGAGAGAGTGCACGTCGCTTCGTACTACTTGGGAGGCGAAGCGGACGACTGGTGGCAGGCGATTCAAGCCAAGCTGACTGAAGATGACGAGCCCTATTCATGGGCGGAAATGATGGAACTGCTCAGAGATCGATTCTATCCCTTGAGCACTAAATCAGCAATGTATGAGGAATTCCTATAGTGATAAAGAACGTAGAATTCTTCGCGAACTTAGTAGAATTTAACTTAAGAGACTTTGACATTATACTGGGGATGGATTGGTTATCCCAGTATAAGGCGGTGATCGAATGCCAAAAGCAAAAGATCACTTTGTCAAAAAGTAGGGGAAAGAGAGTTATCTTTTACTCTCAGGCCCCTAAGAAGAGCAACAAAATCGTTAGTGCACTTAAACTAAGTAACTTGATGCGTAAGGGGTATGAGCTATATGCGTGCTATGTGCACAACCTTTAGGCGGAAGAGAACAAGGTTGACAGCATACCAGTGGTAAGAGAATACCCGGATGTGTTTCCTAAAGACATCTCGAGAATGCCACCTGAGAGAGATCTTGAGTTCACTATAGATCTCATCCCGGGCACAGAGCCTGTCTCAAAAGCTCCGTACCGGATGGCGCCATTGGAAATGAAGGAGTTAAAGGACCAACTCGATGAGCTATTAGGAAAAGGGTACATAAGGCCGAGTACTTCCCCCTGGGGAGCACCGGTTTTATTTATTAAGAACAAAGACGGAGGATTACGTCTTTGCATAGACTATCGAAGGTTGAACCAAGTGACTATCAAGAATAAATACCCACTGCCGAGAATTGAGGATCTATTTGATCAACTGAAGGGAGCTTCAGTATTCTCGAAAATCGACTTACGATCTGGGTATCACCAGTTGAGAATTGCCGAGAAAGATATCCCGAAGACGGCATTTCGAACTCGATATGGCCACTACGAGTTCACAGTGTTATCCTTTGGGTTAACAAATGCTCCAGCAATGTTCATGAACCTCATGAACAATGTATTTCGAGAGCTGTTAGATCAGTGTGTAGTGGTGTTCATTGATGACATCCTGATCTACTCGAAAAGTGAGGAGGAGCATGCCTAGCACTTGCACCAAGTGTTAGGGACCTTGCGAAAGAATCAGCTATACGGCAAACTGTCCAAATGCGATTTTTGGTTGAAGGAGGTAGCATTTCTTGGACACATAGTATCCGCTGATGGAGTTTCAGTGGATTCGGCAAAAGTCTCTGCCGTAACTGAATGGGCAACTCCAAAGAGCCAAACTGAGATAAGGAGTTTCCTTGGATTAGCCGGGTACTATAGACGGTTCATGAAGGATTTTTCGAAAATCGCACGACCTTTGACCCAGCTAGTGAAGAAGGGAGTAAAATACGTGTGGACAGAGGCTTGTGAGACAGCGTTTCAAGAGATGAAGAAACGACTCACAACCACACCCGTATTGACACTACCATCAGAGGGTGGTGACTTCGAAGTTTACAGCGATGCTTCGAAGGAAGGTTTAGGTTGTGTCTTGATGAAAGACTCGAGAGACGTAGCGCATGCATCACGCCAACTAAAACTTCACGAGGAGAATTATCCGACACACGACCTGGAGTTGGCAGTGGTCGTTTTCACTCTAAAGATATGGCGACATTATCTTTATGGGCGGAAGTGTCGAATGTTCACCGACCACAAGAGCTTGAAGTATATATTCACTCAGAAGGAGTTGAATTTGATACAGCGAAGGTGGTTGGTACTTATTAAGGACTACGATTTGGAGATAGCCTACCACGAGGGGAAGGCGAATGTGGTAGCCGATGCCCTAAGTCGGAAAACCCAACACGTGACGAACTCGTTGTTCATTCCGCCGGCATTGTACATGGATTTAGCGAGATTGCACGTGGAACTTGTGCATCCGGGCACAGTGAGTGAAACGATCAACGCAATGGTCGTAGAAACTCCAATACTGGACGAGATTAGGCTCGCCCAACCGGTTGACGCGAAATTGGAGAAGATAAAGGGGTACATTGCCGAGGGCAAGGCAATAAGATTTGCTGTCCACGAGGATGGAAGCATTCGCTTCAAAGGGAGATGGTGTGTGCCTCAAAAGTGTGTCGAGTTGAAGCGAAGGTTGATGGAGGAAGGGCACAACACGTCATATTCAGTGCATCCCGGAGGTGACAAGCTTTACAAAGATCTAAAGAAGATCTATTGGTGGCCGGGAGTGAAGAAAGAAGTGGCAGACTTCGTGGCGAGATGTCTCACCTGCCAAAGGGTTAAGGCAGTGCGAACTTAGTAGAATTTAACTAAGTAACTTTTACTCGTTGGTAATTCCGCCGGCATTGTACATAGAGTTAGCAAGATTGGAGTTAGAACTTGTGCATCCTGGCACAGTGAGTGAGACGATCAACGCGATGGTCGTAGAAACTCCAATATTGGACGAGATTCGACTCGCCCAACCGGGCGACCCGAAACTCGAAAAGATAAAAGGGTGTATTGCCGAAGGAAAGGCAATAGGATTTGCTATCCACGAGGATGGAAGCATTCGTTTCAAAGGGAGATGGTGCGTGCCCCTTAAGTGTGCCGAATTGAAACAAAAGTTGATGGAAGAAGGGCACAACACGCCATATTCCGTCCATCCCGGAGGTGACAAACTATACAAAGATCTAAAGAAGATCTATTGGTGGCCGGGAATGAAGAAGGAAGTGGCAAACTTCGTAGCGAAATGTCTCATCTGCCAAAGGGTTAAGGCAGTGCGACATAAACCCCTAGGACTGATGCAACCACTAGAGATTCCAAGTTGGAAGTGGGATAGCATCTCAATGGATTTTGTCTCGGGATTACCCCGATCACCTAAAGGCATGAACAAGATTTGGGTGATTGTGGATAGGCTAACGAAGACAGCCATATTTATCCCGATGAAGGACACGTGGACTATGGACCAATTGGCCCGAGCCTACATTGATAATGTGGTACGACGACTTGGAGTACCACATGATATCATTTCCGATAGAGACAGTAGATTTATCTCTCATTTCTGGACGGAGTTACAAAAAGCTCTCGGTACTCAAATCAAAATGAGCACCGCATTCCACCCAATGGCGGATGGACAAACCGAGAGAACAATCCAAACACTAGAAGACATGCTGAGAGCATGCGTGTTGGAATTTAAGGGAAATTGGGAATCCCATTTACCCCTAATCGAATTTTCTTATAATAATAGCTACCATGCTAGCATTGGCATGGCACCATTCGAGGCGTTGTATGGATGAAAGTGCCGAAGCCCGTTGAGCTGGGAAGAAAACGATAAGTCGGTGGTAGTGGGACCACAACTTATCGAAGACATGGCTCAACAAATCAAAGTGATTCAAGGAAAAATGAAAGCCACTCAAGACCGTCAGAAGAGTTACGCTGACGTGAGAAGACGAGACCTAGAATTTCAAGTGGGAGATAGGGTCATGCTAAAGTTATCACCCATGAAGGGGGTGATGCACTTTGGCAAACGAGGAAAGTTGAGTCCTCGATACATAGGACCTTACGAGATTCTAGAACGAGTTGGGAATTTGGCCTACCGACTGGCTTTACCGCCACAACTAAATCGAGTTCATAATGTCTTCCATGTCTCACAACTAAAGAAGTATGTGCCGGACCCGACACATGTACTTCAACCGGAAGTAATCGAACTCGATGAGGATCTGACTTATGAAGAAGTCCCATTGCAAATTCTGGACACTAAGGAGCGAGTAACGAGGAACAAAACCGTCAAAATGATCAAGGTTCTTTGGTCGAACCACGAAAGTGAGACGGCAACTTGGGAGGTAGAATCCGACATGAGAGAATGCTATCCGACATTGTTCCAAACCGACACCGACACAGTTATGGGGACATAACTGCAACCTTAAGGGGGAGAGGATGTAATACATGGTGTGACATCCGTATTATACCATGTATTTTTCGTGCATTTTTGTAAACAAACAAACAAATTCGAAGACCTTAGCAAAATAATAAAATAATAAAACAAACAAAAGACCTTAGCACGAGAAAAGCCGAAACACAACTTCGAGGACGAAGTTGATTCTTAAGGAGGGTAGACTGTAATACCCGAGAATTTTGCAACATAAAACAATAATTAAATAAATAAACAATAAATATAATAAATACAATAAATAAATAAATTCAGCAAATAAATAAATAAGGATAAGGAAATGAGAAATGGAATTTAACTTAAAAAGGAATTAAAGGAATTTAATTAAATAAAAAGAATTAATTAAAGATAAATAAATTCTTACACGTATACCCGACACCTATGGTCTCGAAAACTCGAGTCCAAACATAAATTTAGATCCGACGGAAATGACGATACGGGGTTCCTTTTTCGTAAACCCGAAGATACCCCGGAAATCGGAATCCGGGAGCATAGGGGGATAGAAGTCCGAAAGAGAGGAGGAAAGGCACGACGGATCGCACGACCCGCCCGGACCGAAGTCCAGGCAAGTGCCGCGCGGTAAAGAGGGAAACGACGCGACAGATTCGCCGGTTGCGAGATTCACTCGCCCGAATCCGGATTTTCCGACTTCGGTTGAACACCTTTCGGCTCAAGACTCACCAAGGCCGACCTTGGACGTCCCTAGGTCGTGCCTATCTATAAATAACACCTCTTGGAAGCCCCGAACACTTTTCAAAATCCTAAGATACTCTCTATACACAAAACCCTAGATCCGGAAGTCATCGGAGGCACCAAAAGCAAGCCGGAGACTGTTTGGACGAATTCGGAAGTCTTCCAACGTCGTGGTAAGTCTGATCTGTTCATCCATCTTGTTTTTAATTCAAAAATGAAACCCTAACTCTCTTCTTTTCTTCTCTACACCCCGAATCGGATCTAGAACGAAGAACCCGACGAACGGAGAGGATAAACGGTGGACTGGAAGCCACGCCTCCGAACTCGACGATCCCGGATGACTACAAATCTGTAAGTTGACACTTACATGATTTTGGGAGTAATTAAAACACTTAACCTAAAAGCTTAATCAAAACTTTCGAAAATCTGTCAACATGTGATTTCTACCGGCGCAGCGATTTTGTCCAATTTTTTCGAACCTTTAAAATTCTTCAAACGAAAAAACTTAAAACACAAAAAACGTTTCTAAGGCTTAGATCTATCTGCTGTAAAATTTTCAGAATTTTTCGTGATGATTTGATACATGAAATCCACCCGAAACCGAACTGCTGAAACTTGAATCTTGAATTTCTTGACAGAACTTAGGTCTGAACTTGATGACGTTTTTGACATTAGTTTTAAGCCGATTTAGATCTTTAGCCAAACATGAAAGTTGTAGACAAATCTCTTAAAAAGGTCTCCGTAAAATTTCGTTAAGTTTGAAGTTGATTTGCTATAGTAGATCTTGATAATCTTGAGCTGCTGTACACGAAATTCGGACAGATTAATGATATAACAAAAATTGAAGTTTTTGACCTGTTTCGGTATCTCCAATTGAAAAAGTTAAAACACGAAAGTTGTTCATCTCGATGTTTCAGAGTCAGTGGTAAATTTTCAAAATTTTTTCACTTAAATCCGATTTTAAATTAATTTTAGAGTAAACAGCGGTTTACCGGGTCAAATCTTGAAATCTTGTTGAAACGATGGAATTAGCCTTTAGGGTTAAAACGAGTCGAAATCTCTTCTTAATAAATTTAGTGAAATCAGAATTTTCATAAATAAATCCCCTTACAAACTTGACAAATTAAAATTAGGGGTGAGTGCTCTGCAGGGTGCCCCCTAACTGCTTCACTTCGTGCCTTTATGGACGATGGTGACGCCGCGCGAAAATTGAGATATGATATTGCCAAAACGGCATGAGATATATGGCCTACACTCTCGTGAATATCCATATGGGTTTCCCGAGGCTCCGGAGTGGTACTGGGTATGGCAGATACGGCTGCGGCCGCGGGTTTCCGGCTAAACTTGTTGAGATCGCGATGAAATCGTGAAACACTTGAAATTACTAAATCGGGGATGTAATGGGGAATCTAAATTAAATTGGATTATTTATAGTTGTCGTTTAAATTGGTAAATGCTTTGTTTAAATTAATTATGGCTTCCATTTTAAATTGTGCTAAATGTATTATTGATTAATGCCATGAAATATTATGCAAATTGGTTTGTAATTAAGTTGAATTATTTATGGCTTATTATCATGTTTTTATGTAAATATTAAATTAATGGCTTTTAAACCCTACAATCATGCATGTGTTAACTTACTCAGTAAGTTCTGCTGACCAAACCGTTTATTTTTCCTTTTTCCTTACAGAGTATGTGGAACAAACATGAGCACGTTCATGCATGGGGGGAACTATATTTTGCGAAACTTTATTATTAAATTCTTGCATTAGACTATAGAATAAACGGGCCTGTTTAACCCGTGTTTTGACCATGTCGGTTTTATTTACATTTCCCCTGCAATATTATACTTAAATATTATTTCCGCTGCATTATGATATTATTATTTTCGAGACTATATTGTATGGGCTGTTTGCAAATGTTCTAAATATTTTTAAATACTGAAATACCTAGCCTTGCATCTCTTTAGTAAGCCGGAGAAACCGTGTCTTACTAGGGAGGTGTGGCGGTGACATCCCAACCTGGGTGACCAAAAACCGGGGTGTTACACAGAAATTCAAGATGGGGTCGAACTTGACCATACAGGAAGTGATCACTGGCGTCCATTACCCGGACCTGTAAGCAGTGTATGATCGTGCGGTGGCTGTCGCAAGGGTGCAACAACTGAAGAGGAGGATGAGTGGAGAGTCCAGCCGGGGACCTCAGGGACACGATAAGAGGAACAGGGATAACCGATCCGGTAACAATTCTGGAGGAAACAACTTTCAGGGAGGCCTGAACAGACCCCCTCAGAACAACAATAGGGGAAATGATGGGAGAACCTTTTTCCAAGGTAACCTTGTGCCACCATGCCCAAGATGTGGCACACCTCACTTGACTAGGGGATGCCCCCAACAGGGCGTATGCTACAGTGTGGTCGACTTGGTCATCAAGTGAATGAGTGCCGCACTCGAATTGAAAACATCACCAAGCAGGAGGACTTGGTTACGGGGCCAGCACAGCCTCGTAATCAAAATGGGCGAAACGGTAACAATCAGGGGTACAGACCCCCTCAAAATCAGAATTTCAACCAAAATCAACGCCCTCCACAGAATCCAAATCAGCAACAGAATCAGCACCCGGACCGGGATCAACAGGGCAATCAAGGACGGCCAATGGGGTGGTTGAATGTTATCAACCAAGCAGATGTGCCTATGCAGGGTGACGTGATGGCATGTACGTTCCATGTTTTAAGTACACCCCTTAAAGTTCTGTTTGACTCAGGAGCTAGTTGTTCGATTATATCATCAAGAGTCTTACCTGAACTAGATCTACCTAAGTGCGAACTGATTAACTTAGAAATTCAACTACCTTCAGAAGAAGTAGTATCATGCTCTAGATGTTATAACAAAATTCCGATAGTTATCAAGAACGTAGAATTCTTCGCAAACTTGGTAGAAATCTAATTTAAGGGACTTCGACGTTATACTGGGAATGGATTGGTTGACCTGGTACAAAACGGTGATCGAATGTCAGAAGCAGAAGATCACCCTGTCGAAAAGTACGGGAAAGAGAGTCATCTTTTACTCTCAACCCCCTAAGAGGAGCAACAAGGTTGTTAACGCTCTCAAGCTTCGTAGCTTAATGCGTAAGGGATACGCGTTGTATGCATGCTACGTTCACAACCTTGAGGCGGATGAGAGCAAGGTTGACAACATCCCAGTGGTAAGAGAATACCCGGACGTATTTCCGGAAGACATCCCTGGTATGCCACCTGAGAGAGATCTTGAATTCACCATAGATCTCATTCTGGGAACAGAACCTGTTTCAAAGGATCCTTACCACATGGCGCCACTGGAAATGAAAGAGTTAAAGGAGCAACTCGAAGAGTTGTTGGAGAAAGGATACATAAGACCAAGCACGTCACCGTGGGGAGCGCCGGTCTTATTTGTTAAAAAGAAGAACGGAGGACTACGCCTTTGCATCGACTACAGAGGACTCAATCAAGTGACCATCAAGAACAAGTATCCATTACCGACGATTGAGGACTTATTTGATCAATTGAAGGGAGCATCGGTGTTCTCAAAGATAGACTTGCGATCCGGTTTTCACCATCTGAGGATTGCCGAGAAGGATATCCCGAAGACGGTGTTCCGAACTCGTTATGGACACTACGAGTTCACAGTATTATCCTTTGGGTTAACAAATGCACCTGCAATGTTCATGAACCTCATGAACAATGTATTTAGAGAATTGTTAGATCAATGCGTCGTGGTGTTCATCGACGACATCCTGATCTACTCGAGAAGCGAGGAGGAGCATTCCCAACATTTGCACCAAGTGTTAGGGATTTTGCGCAAGAACCAACTCTATGGAAAACTATCCAAATGCGACTTTTGGTTGAAGGAAGTAGCATTCCTTCGGCACATAGTATCCGCCACTGGAGTTTCAGTGGATCCGGCGAAAATTTCGGCGGTGACGGAGTGGGTATCGCCGACGAGTCCAACTGAAATACGGAGTTTCGTCGGACTAGCTGGTTATTATATGCGATTTATGAAGGACTTCTCGAAAACGCACGCCTGTTGACCTATTTGTTGAAGAAGGGGTGAAATACGACTGGACCAGTGAGTATGAGTCCGCGTTTCAAGAGCTGAAAAAGTGACTCACCACTATGCCCGTATTAGCACTACCATCGGAGGATGGTGACTTCGAAGTTTATAGTGACGCTTCAAAGGAAGATCTAGGATGCGTTTTGATGCAAGACTCGAGAGTCATTGCATATGCATCGCGTCAATTGAAACCTCATGAAGCGAACTACCCGACACACGACTTGGAGTTGGCGGCAGTCGTGTTCGCTCTGAAGATATGGAGACATTACCTCTATGGGAGAAAGTGTCAGATGTTCACTGACCACAAAAGCCTCAAGTACATATTCACTCAAAAGGAGTTGAATCTAAGGCAACGGAGGTGGTTGGAACTAATCAAGGACTATGATCTCGAAATTTCTTACCATGAAAGGAAGGCTAACGTGGTAGCCGATGCCTTAAGCTGGAAGACCCAACATGTGGCGAATTCGTTGGTGATTCCGCCGGCATTGTATATGGACTTGGCAAGATTGAGTTTAGAGCTAGTGCATTCGGGCACTGTAAATGAAGTGGTCAACGCAATGGTAGTCGAATCGACCATATTTGACGAGATCAAACTCGCCCAACCGGGCGACACAAAGTTGGAAAGGATTAAGAAGAACATTGCCAACGGGAAGGCGATAGGATTTGCGTACCAAAGAAGTGCGTGGAGATAAAACAAAGATTGATGGAAGAAGGGCATAACACATCTTACTCGGTTCACCCTGGAGGCGACAAATTATATAAGGATTTGAGGAAGATTTACTGGTGGCCGAGGATGAAGAAGGAAGTGGCAGAATTTGCAGCAAGATGCCTCGCGTGCCAAAAGGTCAAAGCCGTGCGATAAAAACCCTTAGGATTGATGCAACCATTGGAAATCTCGAGTTGGAAGTGGGATAGTATCTCGATGGATTTCATTTCGGGATTACCACGATCACTTAGAGGGATGAATAAGATATGGGTGATTGTCGATAGGCTAACGAAGACGGCCATTTTTATCCCAATGAAGGACACTTGGACCATGGACCAATTAGCAAGAGTGTATATTGACAATGTGGTACGACGACACGGGGTACCACATGACATTATCTCTGATAGAGACAGTAGATTTGTTTCTCACTTTTGGAGCAAGTTACAAAAAGCTCTCGGTACGCAGATTAAGATGAGTACCGCATTCCACCCAATGACGGATGGACAAACTGAGAGAACAATCCAAACATTGGAGGACATGCTGAGAGCGTGTGTCCTAGAGTTTAAGGGTAGCTGGGAAAATCATTTACCCTTAATTGAATTTTCCTACAACAATAGCTACCATGCTAGCATCGGCATGGCACCATTCGAGGTATTGTATGGTCGAAGGTGCCGAAGTCCGTTGAGTTGGGAAGGGAGTGATAAGACTGTGGTAGTGGGACCACAACTCGTAGAAGATATGACCGAACAAATCAAAGTGATTCAAGGAAAGATGAAAGCGGCCCAAGATCGACAGAAAAGTTATGCCGATGTGTGACGGCAAGACCTAGAATTTCAAGTTGGAGATAAGGTCATGTTAAAGATATCACCGATGAAGGGGGTGATGCGCTTTGGCAAATGAGGAAAGCTAAGTCCTCGATATATAGGACCTTACGAGATTCTAGAAAGAGTCGGTAATCTAGCATATCGACTAGCCTTACCGCCACAATTGGCCCGTGTCCACAATGTGTTCCACGTATCACAATTGAAGAAGTATGTGTACGATCCGACCCATGTACTCCAACCAGAGGTGATTGAATTGGATGATAACTTGAGCTACGAGGATTCCAGTACGAATACTCGATGTGAAGGAGAGAGTAAAAAGGAACAAAACCGTGAGAATGGTCAAGGTTCTTTGGTCGAACCATGAAAGTGAAACGGAAACATGGGAGTTAGAAGCTGACATGAGGGAGCGTTACCCGACCCTATTCCAAGACGGTGCAACCACAGTTATGGGGACATAACTGTAATCTTAAGGGGGGGAGGTTGTACCAACCCGAATATTTTGTATCCCAAATAAACAAATTCAAATTGTTTTGAACTACGTAATGACTTGATCCCTTCACATGGTACGTAGGCAACTTGGAAATTTCGATTCTGGGTTCAGTCAAATAATATCAAATAACAACACACAATGATACAATCACAATCAATCAATCGAGCAATAAGTCACGCAACTTCGGGGACGAAGTTGATTCTTAAGGGGGGTAGACTGTAATACCCGAGATTTTTAGCGGCGTCCAAAGAAATAAAATTATTTCTTAATCCGATCAAGGTCGAAATATTTCCGAGAAGATGAAAATAATTTATCACAATAAATTATTGCTCGGAAATGAAACGCCGATAGATTCAAAAATTCAAAATGGAATAAAAGGGGGAAAGGAAGCCCGAAGACATTTCATGAATCAAGTCAAAAGAATTGGAATTAAATTCAAGAAAGAAAATGATTTTAATTTCAAGAACTCGTGAAGTCGGAAATAATTTAATTAGATAAATTATTACACGGGAGCCAAAAGCCGATGAATTCAAACTTGACAGATTCAAGATTTAGAATACGAAATTTATTTGAGTCGAAATAAATTTAAGACAAGAATCATAATCCGAGAATGACCTGGAAAAATCGAGCCCGAAAACGTAGGAGAACAGAAGTCCGAAAGACATGAGAAAAGGCCCCACGGATCGCACAACCCGGCCTCGGCCGCAGCCCAGGCCGGAGCCGCGCGGTCTGGAGCCAAACCGCGCCGACACCGCGGGGCGAGACAGGACAGCGAAGCCATGACGCGTTTTGGCGACTTTCTTACCACATTTTCGAGTCCCAACGTGGGAATCATGACTTAATTCGGGGGGAGCAGATTTTGGTCGATATTATATGATCCTAACACCCCATTATCAGCCATCCACACCCTTGTTTCATCCAAACTCTCCCAAAAACCAAAAACACAAGTTTTTACCTTCCGACGACTTTCCGGCAACCAAATCCGACCGAGGAAGAGTGTAGATCAAGGATTACAGGCTTTGGATTGTTGGTAAGATGTAAATCAGGTTTCCTTATTGTTTTAAGATCATAACCATCATTCTAACTTGCGGATCTTTACTTGCAAACACGTTCGTGGCCAAAGGAGAAGAAGAACGTGTTGCGTAGATCCGTAAGTTAGAATGATGGACCGTAAGTTAGATCCGTTTGTGGCGATTTTAGACGAATCGATCGACCCTAGGACGTTCAAGAACCAACTTACTGTAAGTCAATACCTTTCATATCAATATGGGTGGTTTAGAGGCGTCCGAAACATTGGATCTAAAACGAAACGTTAAATCGAACCTAAAAACCCCAATCCGCGTGTTTTTTGAAATCCGACCAAAACTCCTACATTGAGTGTTCAAACCGAAAAACTCAAAACTAAGATTTTGATCCTAAGATCTTATGATATACTGTGTAAAAATTTCAGAGATTTTCATCAAGTTTTGATACCCGAAATTGTGTCGGATATATTCTGCCACTCTAGCCTTTTCTCTGCGTGCCTATAATGGACGAGAGAAGTTTGAATGAAAAATTATGCCAAAACGGCATTGTATTTTGGGCCTATACTCTCGGGAGTATCCGTACGGGTTTCCCGAGACTCCGGAGTGGTACTGGGTATGGCGGATAGGCTGCGGCCGCCGGGCTACCGGCTAAATGAAACTTGTTAAATTGGCTGCAGCCGCCGGATTGCGGGCTAAATGACACTTACAAAATTGGTTGCGGCCGCCGGATTGCCGGCTAAATTAAATATTATTGAGATGGTGGTGTAACGGGCGAAAATTAAAAAGCTTAGATTTTTATTTATTTATTTATGTCATTATTCATGTTTAAATTAATGGTCCATGCTTAAATTATTAAGTACGAATTTAAATGTGTCTTTAAAATATGCAAATTAAATTCTTATTTTTTTTCTAAATTGGTAAATAGAATGTTTAGTTTGCATGATTAGAAGTATAATATTAATTAATTAAAATTAAACCCCTTTATTGCTATGTTAGGATTGACTTACTCAGTATTTTATAATACTGATAAAAACCGTTGTTTATTTTTTTTCTATTACAGAGTACGAAGCATGATCATGCATTGGGGGATCATTTTGGACATTTAGTTATTTATTTTACATGACTTGCATGAACGGGCCTGTTTAACCCGTGTTTTGGCCATATCGGCCCTATATTTTAAATTCCGCTGCATAAACTTTATTTCCGCTGCACAAACTTATTTACTATCGTACGTGGATGATTATTATTTTTAAATAATTCCGAACTTGTTTTTTTTAAAAAAAAAACTCTTTTCAATACTCATAGCCTTGCATCTCTTTAGCAAGCTCGGAGAATTTGTGTCTTGCTAGGGGGTGTGGCGGTGGCATCCCGGCCTGAGTTATCAAATCCGGGGTGTTACAGCATTAGAATCTCTTAATCCTAATATTTGGTTTGCGACAAACTTGGGAATTAGTTCATTTATCTAAAGAGTTCACAACTTCATTTAGTCTTAGCAGTTAAATCATCTTCCTATCTAACACCCTCATCGGATAAACTTTTGTAAACGTAATTTGCTTTTAGCAATGTTTAACCCAACACTCATAAATAAATTGAATAAATTCTTAATAATTTATAGCTCCATACTTATTAACTAATTTTTAATGGTCTTGCATTTAAAAAGTTTTAATTCCTTAAAGTTATTCCACGACTAAAATCGACTTAATTAAATTCCCGCTCCGAGAAATATATATTTTTTTTTCATCTTCCCAAAAATTAAATTTATATGAAATGTTGAATGTCTATTTATTAAAATTAAAATTTCTATCTAAAAATTTTACGAGGTGTTATACCATACAAGTAAAAATTATGAAAATTTTATATTCTAAATCTATGCGATTAGATGAATTCAGCAATATCCCATTTGACTATATTTTATCTTATATAATTATATTAAAAAGTCGAATCAAAGTTACTCAATGAACAATGATAAAATTTCAAACATACATTTATTTATGAACGGAGTTAGTATTTACTTAGAACTGGCCGAAGGCGATTCATGAGAACCTTAGAAATGAATTTGTAGGCCATGTTGCACAAAAATAGGCCTGAATTGCTTAAATGTGATCGGAAAAGTGACCTTAGGAACCAAACAAGTGAAGGCCCGAGCGAGCAAGGGATCGAAGGATCCAGAATGAAAGGCCGAATGCACCATAGAGAAAACGTCATCACCAAACTTCCCCCAATTTTTTTTTTTAATGGCAGCCGAGAAACCACTAGGTCCCGGGGCAGCAAGTGGCCGAGATTGAGACAAATCTAGTTGAACTTCATGACACAAGACCGGCCTAGAGTTTAAATATGAAGTTAACACGCCAAGGGGTTTTAAAGAAGGCATAAGGGAAGCATTCCCATGATCGCTCCATCAGAAAAAGATTAATATAATAATCATGAACAGATTGCTAAAGAGTGGAAGAGTCTGTGCACCACAACCCATCCTGAACAAACAATCCATGTATCTGACTACGGTGGTGATGAAATTTGGATCGGGCATGAAAGTAACGAGTGTTACGATCAATCAAACGAATCCGATCATCCCTCGATCATTGACACCAAAATAGCTCCTCTTAGACAAGGATATTCCTATAATCCCTCTGGAGCTTGCTTTCCAATAGAAACAACCGGACAGAGTCTCCTAAGGTGAGAGAACGATCTAATCCTGCCAACCTTCGCATGATATTCTTCTTTATTCCTTAACTTCCTCATATCATGAAGGCAATGTTGAGAAGAAAGAGTATGAAGATTAGCTAATTTGGAGCCCAAAGGCTCATCCTGAACCAGCCAAGCACTAGCAACCAATTCTGTATAATCGTCCTTATTACCCCACATAGCCTCCCCACGGAAAGGTTTGGCTGGTGATGCACCCTGTGAAACCACATTTAAATAAGCTTAAATTATGATAAAATGAACCTAAATTGCATGCATGAGACCTTATTTTACTGCTTTTTAGTGTACATTTCATGTGATGTGTAAATATTAATAAGACTGATTAAATTGAGCTTATTTGAGTTCAATTTACCTTGTTTTATGTTTTTTAATAAGACTTTGGCAATTCTAATACATTGCAATGATGTTTCAGGCATTAAAAGGAAGAAAGAAGATGTTCGGAGGTCAAAGGATGCAAAATTCGGAATTTTCAACACTGGAAGGCCCCAGAATGCGCCACATAGGCATGGCGGCGCATAAAAATGCTCTCCAGCGCCATTTTATGCGCCACTTCAACACTTGGGAAAATTTCGGATGGAGGAAGCTTCAGGATGCGCCAGCTCTTCTTGGCGGCGCATAAAAAGCCATTCAAGCGCCACTTTTTGCGCCGAGGTTGAATTTTAGGAAATTGTCAGAATGCACCGCTTCTTCTTGGCGGCGCCTGAAACCACCTTGGAGCACCACTTTTTGCGCCGTTTTGGAAAATTCGGAAAATCAGCGTATGCGCCAGTTCTACTTGGTGGCGCCTAAAACCCTCTCCGAGCGCCGTTTTATGCGCCATCGTCGCACTTGGGCAGTTTTCTAACCTCCCGAACACGGTTTTAAGGGGCGTTTTTCTTCATTTCTTCATACGACAGACTGAAAAACTCGAGAAAAAACACTCTGAAATTATCTGCAAATGGGAGAAGAAGGCCGGAAACACAAATCCATGCCGGAGGAATGCATCAAGGACGCTGTTCTGGGCGTGTTCTTCCTATTCTAGGTGTTGCCTTTCTTTTTCTTGCTTTGTAGTGAATTGAATTTGCCTTTAAAAGTAATCTGCTATCCTGTTCTTAATTTGTAGACGGATTTCTGTAATGTTCGTGTTAGAAGTGTTCTAGAACGGGAGTTCAGAATCACTTTGAAGTACGAATTCATCTTTTATGGAAGTATATAATATGTCGATGCTTTATTCTGAAATCTGGAATTCTGATTAATATGTTTTTAATCAATGTTCTGTGTTTAGGAATAAGAATCTGATATTTTTGATCGCTTAAACTGGATAAATTTGTTATAAGGTTAGATTCTGTATTAGGATTGTATGTCAGATGCCTGCAAATTGATCGAGAATTCATGTTTTCATCAAATCTGTTATCTGAAATGTTAATCTGCTAAGAAATATAATTGATCGATCAATCTGTATAATCTATTTTTAGTAATCTGGCATTAATTCTAATTTATCTGCATTTTAATATTAATTAAATCCAGTTTACCATGTTTTGCTATTATTTTACCATAATTGTTAAATTATTTACACTGTTCTGCATAATTAAATGTTAGAATTCAATTCTATAAATTCTGCTTTGCTAAATCGGGAGATAAAAAGTAGAATTAATATTTTAGTACCGGAATTGGGAATAAATTACATTATAAATGAATTTTGACATGTGCACAATGATTTGGGAAATGAAAAGTGCCTATTAATTGCTATAGGAAAATTTGTAAGCTTGGGAAATACTCAAATTTAAGCCTAGAATAATGATTGCAGAATGTTAGATAACTTAACCAACTTCCATGAAATCTGTCTAAGCAAAATTTGATTATTAGCAGATTATAATATTTTTAATCTTTATAAAATAATTAATTTTAAGAAATTGATCTTTTTAGACATTGGAAAATGCTAAATTAATATGCAATTTCTATTTTATATAAAGATGGCAATATTTAAAATATTACAAGCAACTCCCATTTATATTTTTTATTAAATATAATTTTAATTTGCTTTATTTTAAATTTAATGTCACTATTTTTAATTAAATCACCATTAGAATTAATCAAAATCTTTTCAAATATATTAAATATAATTAATGAACTTAAGAACAATTAAAATTTCTCCGGAATGAAATAATATTCTGAAATTCCCTGTGGATTCGACCCGGTATTCACCGGTTTTTATTACTTGATGACAACCATCCGCTTGTGGTAAAATATGAGTAGTGAAAATCACCCATCAAGTTTTTGGCGCCGTTGCCGGGGAATTTGTTGTGAATTTTTAATTGTTTTTAGTTTATTAATTTAAATCCATTAAGTTAAATATTAATTTAACTGTTACTTATTTTATATTATTTTATTTAATACTTGCAGTGCGAAGCAAACAAGCAGAAATAGCTTATGATCCTGAAATTGAGCGTACTCTTAGAGCTATTAGATTAGGAAAACGTAGGAGACCAGCTCAGTTGGAAATTTTAATTAATTCATCCTCTGATGAAGAAAACTATTCTCCAACGACTGGAGTTTCAACAATTCAAACTAATCAATTAGTTGCTTAGTTCAATAAGTTAAACATGGCAGCGAATGATAATGATAATCAGGGTAATAATGGAGGTAACGGTGGTGATTTGGAGCACGATGATCAAGCTGAAATGACCATTGAAGAACACTTACAAGGAACTAGTGGAAATCTGCTTAATAGAACTCCTAGGCCTGATGTAGATGCTTTAAGCTTTACCCTTCAGCCTGCACTAATCACTATGGTTCAAGCTAATCAATATAATGGATCACCTACGAATGATGCTGTAGAACACATAAGGAACTTTCTGGACTATTGTGACACAGTGAAAATAAATGGTGTTACTAGTGATGAAATTAAGTTGAGATTGTTCTCGTTTTCACTCAGAGATAAGGCTAAAACTTGGTACAACTCACTTCAATTAAGGGATGTCACTACTTGGGATAAAATGTTAGAAGCTTTCTTAGAACAATTCTTCCCACCATCTAAGGTTATTGAATTGCAAGAAAAAATCAAAGAATTTGTGCAAGATGAGGGTGAAACTTTACTTGAAGCATGGGATAGATATAACACTTTATTGGCAAGATGCCCGAATCATGGCTTTGAAGATTGGCAGCAGATGCACTTCTTCTACAATGGGTTGATTGATCATTGGAGGAACTTGTTGGATGCGGCAGCTGGAGATTCATTTCTGTCTATAGGACCCTCTAGAGCTAAGGAAATCATAGAGAAAAAGATTTCTAATATGAAAAAATTTCCTGGTAAGAAAAATGCTAGAAATAAAACAAAAGGGGGAATCTATGAGGTAGAAAAGGCAGTTGCTATAGATTCTAAGTTAGATGCTTTGATGAGGGAAGTTTCTACGCTTAAGAAAGGTCAAGCTAAAGTTGTGAGATGCGGTATTTGTCATGGACCTCACGAGTCATCAGCTTGTCACTTGCTTGATCAAGGACTTCAAGAGACTATGCAGTGTGAGGGGACTGAGGAGCAAGTGGAAGATGTGAATTACATGGGAAATAGGCAGTAAAACTACAACCAAAACCGTCCTCAAAATCAAAACTTCTACCCAAATCAGAGTTCTCAATTTCAACAAAACACCTATCCACAAAACAACCGTCAATCTTATCCACAAAACCAAAATCAAAATTACCCAAATCAAAACCAAAATCAAAACCAAAACTATAATCAAAACAGAAATCAGAATCAATCTTTTTACCCTAACCAACAGCCTAGGAACTTTCAACCTCAACAACAGCTGCAACAAAATCAAGTAAGTGATGAAGTTAATTTAAAAGAGTTAATGAGCACAATCGTGTCTCAACAACAAACAATTCAGCAAATGCAAGCCTCAATGAGAAATTTAGAAGTACAAGTTGGTCAAATTGCTAGGGACACTTCAAATAGACAGCAAGGAACACTACCAAGCATGCCTGATCCTAATCCAAAAGAGCAATGTAAAGCAATCACTTTAAGAAACAAAAAGGAATTACCCAATCCTTACCCTACCTTAGATGATCCAGAGGTTTTAGCTGATGCTATAGAAGATCAAAATGAGGATACAGATAAAGAAAGTCAGCATAAAAGCACTGATGAGCCTAAGGAGAGTGAGAAACTTAGAGTTGAACAAGATAAGGATAAAGGAAAGTCTGCTGTCTCAGTCAAGCCATATCAGCCACCTATTCCATATCCACAGCGTCTTAAAAGGGCTAAGGAAGATAAAGACTATGCTAAATTTTTAGAAGTCTTTAAAAATTTAAGAATTGACATTCCCTTCTCCGATGCCATTGCACAAATGCCTGTGTATGCTAAGTTTTTAAAAGAAATTCTATCGAAAAAGAGGAGTGTTGATGATGAAGAGAAAGTGACACTGACAGGGGAATGCAGTGCAATCTTACAAAGAAGGCAACCTATTATACAAAAGGATCCTGGGAGTTATACTATTCCGTGCATTATTGGCACTAAAGAATTCAACAAAGCTTTGTGTGATCTCGGGTCTAGTATTAATCTGATGCCGCTACATGTCTTTAGAGAACTAGGAGTAGGAGTTGTGAAGCCTACTAGGATGCAGCTACAGCTTGCTGATAGATCCATTAGGACTCCTTTAGGCATTGTAGAAGATGTTCCTGTTCAAGTAGAGAGCTTCATTTTCCCTGTGGACTTTGTTGTTCTTGATATGGAAAAAGACATTGACATTCCTCTGATTTTAGGTAGACCATTTTTGCAAACTGGTAGGGCTATGGTTGATATGGATGATGGTAAAATTACACTTAAAGTAGGCAATGAACAAGTGTCGTTTGACATTTCTAAGACAACTAAAACACAACACGCTAGTTCTGACACCTACCCGTGTAATAGAGTCACAGCTATCTATCAGGAGGATGAGGTGATTGAGAGAGAGTTCTTTGCTAGGCATGATCCCTATAGGAAATTTGAGCAGTTAGTGGAGAGTTGTGAGGACTTAGCTGAGAGTAAGTGTGAGGGAGGATTACCTGTGCAAGTAACATGTGCAATCGAAGAATCAAAGTTAGTCCCGTCTGTTGAAAAGCCACCTACATTGACATTGAAGGAGCTGCCATCACACTTGAGGTATGTTTTTCTTGGTAAGAATGATACTTTACCTGTTATTGCAAGTAATAAATTAAATGATGATCAATTAACTGCATTAACCCAAGTGTTGAGTAAGCATGTTAGAGCAATAGGTTGGACAATAGCTGACATCAAGGGACTGAGTCCAGCATTGTGCACACACCGTATTTATATGGAGGAGGATGACAAGCCAGTGAGACAGCCCCAGAGAAGATTGAACCCACATCTACAAGAAGCTGTAAGATCAGAGGTTATTAAACTACTCGATGCAGGTATTATCTATCCTATTTCTGATAGTCAGTGGGTGAGTCCAGTTCAAGTAGTGCCTAAAAAGGGAGGTATGACTGTGATTAGAAATGAAAATGGTGAATTAGTACCTACTAGGCCTACTACTGGATGGCGAGTTTGCATTGATTATAGGAGATTGAATGATAAAACTAGGAAAGATCATTTTCCACTGCCTTTTATTGATCAAATGCTAGAGCGTTTAGCTGGTCATGAGTTTTATTGCTTTTTAGATGGCTATTCCGGTTATAATCAAGTTCGAATTGCACCTGAGGATCAAGATAAAACTACTTTTACATGTCCTTACGGTACATTTGCATATAGGAGAATGCCATTTGGTTTGTGTAATGCTCCAGCTACATTTCAGAGATGCATGATGTCTATATTCTCTGATTTAATTGAGACATGCATTGAGGTATTTATGGATGATTTTTCTGTATTCGGGTCTGATTTTGAAAAATGTTTAATTAACTTGGAAAAAGTTCTGATTAGATGTGAAGAATCAAATTTAGTTCTTAATTGGGAAAAATGTCATTTTATGGTTAATGAAGGTATTGTCTTAGGACATTGGATTTCTAAAAATGGCATCGAAGTTGATAGGGCTAAAGTAGAAGTGATTGCAAAAATTCCACCTCCTAATAATTTAAAAACTCTGAGAAGTTTTCTGGGTCATGCTGGATTTTATCGAAGGTTCATAAAAGATTTTTCAAAAATTGCATTGCCTCTGTTTAAGCTGCTATGTAAAGATGTTGAGTTTGATTTTACTAATGAGTGTATTGAGGCGTTCAATAGGATCAAGGAAGCATTGGTGACAACACCAATTATTCAGCCACCTGACTGGAGTTTGCCATTCGAGATCATGAGCGACGCTAGTGACTTTGCTGTTGGAGCAGTATTGGGTCAACGAAAGGATAAGAAACTTCATGTTATTTATTATGCTAGTCAGGCCTTAAATACTGCACAGAAAAATTATGCCACTACTGAAAAAGAGCTTTTATCTGTTGTTTATGCATGTGAAAAGTTTAGGCCATATCTGATAGGCTCAAAAACTGTAGTTTACACTGATCATGCTGCTATTAAATATCTGTTTGCAAAGAAAGATGCTAAACCACGGTTAATTAGATGGGTATTATTGTTACAGGAATTTGACTTGGAAATTAGAGATAGAAAAGGAGATGAGAATCCTGTAGCTGATCATTTATCTAGACTTGAGCATGAAAAAGGGGAAGAAAGATTAATTAATGATGCATTTCCTGATGAAAATCTGTATTTAATAAATAACACTTCCTCTGATATGTGGTTTGCTGATTTTGTGAATTATTTGGCATGTGGTGTAATTCCTGATCATTTAAAATGGCATAGCCAAAAACAAAAATTTAAAACTGATGCTAAATATTTTATTTGGGATAAACCTTATTTGTTTAGACTCTGTTCAGATCAAATCGTAAGGAGATGCATCCCTGATGAAGATTTTAAGAAAGTATTAAAGGCTTGCCACGAAGGACTTGGAGGAGGACATGTTGGACCGAATAGGACAGCTCATAAGGTACTCGAAGGTGGTTTATATTGGCCTAATATTTATCGTGATGCTAGATCATTTGTGCTAAAATGTGATGTATGTCAAAGGGCTGGTAATATCACTAAAAAGGATGAAATGCCATTAAAAGGAATTATGCCTGTTGAGTTGTTTGATTTGTGGGGAATTGATTTCATGGGTCCATTTCCACCATCTAATGGGAAATTGTATATTCTTGTTGCTGTTGAGTATGTTTCAAAATGGGTAGAGGCTGAGTCATGTGCTTTAAATGATGCTAAACAAGTGATTAAATTTTTGAAAAAACAAATTTTTACTCGTTTTGGTGTGCCTAAAGCGATCATTAGTGATGGTGGATCTCATTTTGTTAATAGGGCTATTAATCAATTGTTATCTAGATTTCATATTCATCATAGGATAACAACACCCTATCATCCTCAAGCTAATGGTCAGGTAGAAGTCACTAATCGTGAGATTAAAAAGATTTTGGAAGCCACGGTAGGAAAATCTAGAAAAGATTGGGCTTTTAAGTTAGATGAAGCATTATGGGCTTATAGAACAGCTTTTAAAACACCTATAGGTATGACTCCTTTTAAATTGGTTTATGGTAAGGCTTGTCACTTACCTTTTGAACTTGAGTTTAAATCACTTTGGGCTATGAAGAAATTAAATTTTGAATTTAAGGAAGCTCAAGAGAAAAGGAAAATAGATCTCACTGAGTTAGAAGAAATAAGTCGTCATGCTTATGACAATGCTCTAATTTATAAAGAAAGAACCAAGCTTTATCATGATAAAAGGCTTAGGCCTAAGGTGTTTGAAGCTGGTCAATTAGTGCTTTTATATAATTCTAGATTTAAACTCTTTCCTGGTAAATTGAAGACGAAATGGTCAGGACCTTTTAGAATTGTAAAGGTGTTGGATAATGGTGCAGTCGTTTTAAAAGCTGAAGATGAAAGAGAATTCACTGTAAATGGTCAAAGACTTAAACATTATTTTGGAGATGAAGTTAAATTCATCGAACAAATTAATGTTAAGCCTTTGGTTGTTTAAATCTGCTTATTGAAGTATTTGCATTGCATGTTTAATTATGTTGAGTTTTGATTTATTAAAAATTATAAAAACCAATAAAAATTATAAAATGGCATAAAAAAAAAAGACAAAAATATTTTGCATTTTAATGTTTATGTGCTTTTAGTTGTTTTACTGCTTTTGTTAATTTAAGTCGTGATATTATTTTAATTATGCTGTTTAATTGTTATGCTATGTATTGCATGTGTTCAATAAATTGAGTAGGACATTGCTTTTGAATTGGAATAAGTAGTAAAATGTTGAGAAATGATAGACTTGAGTGTGCTTGGAGGATTGATCTTGAATTGTGCATTTTTGACTCGGTGATGAGTTGAGGAGGAGGATCTATATGGACTAATTGATTTAATTGAGGAGAATTATGATCCGGGAGGATTTAGGGAGGTTATATGGGCTAAATCTGACTTGCTAACCTTAGGGAGTGTATTGACTATCATTTTGGTGAAGTTTGAGCTGAAATTCGAGTGGTACATACTCAGTTTAGGCGCCACACCTTCTTGGTGGCGCCTAAAATCAAGCTCAGGCGCCACTTTGTGCGCCATTTTCAACCTTAGAAAAATTTGGAGTCGGTTTATGCGCCACACACACTGAGTGGCGCCTAAAACTGCTCTTGAACGCCAAACATTGCGCCACTTTTAAATTTGGAGAAAGTTGAAGTCAGGTTATGCGCCACTTCTTCTTTGTGGCGCATAAAATCACTCCGGAGCGCCAGTGGATGCGCCATTTTCGGACTTGGGATTTTTCAGAAAATACCCAGGCGCCACTTGTACTGAGTGGCGCCTAAAACATCATCCAAGCGCCATTTTGGCGCAGCGACCCGCGGGTCAGAACCCTGACCCGGGTCCAAAATCGGGCTTTTTACTCCAAAATTCACCTCCTCTCCTCATTTTTCATCCATTCAACCGAAAACACTCCCTCCTCTTCCTTCTTCACCGTGCGCCATTCTCCTTCCAAGCGACACCATCCGCGCCACTTTGGTAAGAATTCTTCCAATTCTTATTTCTTCCTATCAATTCTCATCTACATTGTCAATTCTCATTCCAAAAACCTCAATTTTTGTTTGGTCAATCAAATTAGGGCTCAAGAACCCTAGTTTTCCAAATTTGGGAATTCCTCTCCAAAGTGTTCAAATCCTTCAATCTAGGTAAGAATGGCTATCCCAATTCAATTGTTATCATATTCTAGTGTTTTGGAATGCATTAATTTTGGTATTGGTGTTGTTACTTGAATTTTGGGTTTTTGTAGAATGTGGGATAAAATTTGATTTTGATTGTCTAAATTCTAGTTTTAGCATGAACAAGTGTTGTTGAACATGGTTTGAATGCACAATGTGAAATCTTTGAATTAACATTAAAAAGTTGGAATTTTTGAACATTTTAAATCTGAAAATTATTTTTAATTTGATTAAAATGACATTTTTGGTTAATTAAATGGATGAAACATTACTAGAATATGTCATTTTAGTTATATTAAAACTATAAAGTTGTTCTCTTATCAAAAATTCCATGTTCTTCATAATGTGACTTAATTAAACCATGTTTTGATAAAAGCTCTCTTATTTGTAAGTTAGTTAATTTAAATAGGTTAATGTATCATATGAATAAATTAAAATGGGTTTAAATATTAATTTAAACCATTTGTAATGCATTAGTTTGATAGTTTAGGTTGTTTTAGTTTTTAAATGTAAAGATTTAATAAATTAGAGAGTTTTTATTAAAAAGACATGTTTAGCATGAATTCTAAACTTTAAAATAAAATGGGTGTTATGTGTAAACAAAGTTTAGGATTCATAATTTTTAAAATGCAACATCTTGGTCATTGAGTTATTTAAATCCCACATTCTAGGTTGATGTATATGTTTGCTTTGTACTTAACACTTAAGTTAAACCCTTGGTTTAAACTTAAGTGTGAGGATGGGAGGCAATGCATATATATGATACTAACCCGGAGTTTTTGTACAACCAGGTACTGAAATAATGTATAATCCTCCAAATCTTCCTAAGAAATCGGGTTATAGGTATATACCCATGCCCGAGGGGAGATTGGGGATTTATGATCCACAGTCATCGGATAGCGTTCCTACTCCTATTCCTGATGAGCATATTTTCGAAAATCGCAGACTCCGCACTAAAAATTCGGTACAGATGGATCATCCACAGGGATCAGGTGGTGCGTCCAAGTCCAAGGGACTTCTCTCCTATTTTAGGAGGAACAAGTCCAGGAGTGGTGCATCTTCTAGACATACCACAGTACCAGCTGATGACCATCAGGAGGTCAATCAGCCTGATCAGCCTGACCAACCCGATCAGACCATTCAGCCTGAGACGTCTGATCATTCACAGGCCCCCTCTAGAGCCTCTCGGGGGAAGGCACCTGTTACCAGTTCCACTTCCTCTCGACCTAGGAGGGGGAGATCTGCAGCATTAGTCATACAGAAGCCTGTCCCTGAGGCTGTAGGAGGAGAGGAAGATGAGGAGGAGGTTGATCAGGAGGAGCAGGAGGATAGGGGAGGACCGAAAAAGCAGGATCCTAGAGCGTATGTCCCCGAGTTGCATTATGTCAGTCCGGGCATATTTGATGCCACTGTGTTTAGGAGTGCCAGAGCCTACGAGTTATACAAGAGGTTTCACAAGAAGAGGATTATTGCCGATAGAGGATTTTCAGACAGAGATCTGCAGCACCCCCTACTCCGTGATGCTATCAGATCCAGAGGTTGGGAGAGATTCGTCAGACATCCAGCCGGGACATATTCATGGGAGTTGACTAGGCTGTTTCTATCCAACGCTGAGGAGGAGGATTCTTGGATTTTCGGGGTTAGAGTACCCATCACTCCTCAGCACATCAACCAATTTTTCGGAGTAGTGGATGTGCCTTATGGTAGAGACTTTTGGGAGCCGGTTATGAGGGCTGATGATAGGGAGGAGATCAAGAAGCTTGTCTTGATGTCGATGTTTGAGGGTCAGGAGGATGTCCTCACATATGATGACGATGACATGAGTAGGTTACATGGGCCTGATATGGATGCACCCATGTATCAGCTGCTCATGTTCTACAGATCTAGACTGAGTCCTTCGACTCACACCTCTGGACCTACGGCCTTGGATATGTACGTCCCATACTGCATCAAGGTGGGGAGTCCGGTCAACATGGGAGAGCTCATATCACTTGAGTTGAGACAGACACCAGGGGCGTCTAAGAGATCAGCTCTCATGTTTCCCAGCTTGATATGGCAGCTGTGTGCACAGGCAGGAGTGGATATGGGGCAGTTTGACAGAGACTGGAGGATGAGGCCCCCTATTCCCTTTGGGAAGAGAAATTTCAAGCTGCCTGGGGTTAGATGCAAGCCGATGATACTCCCGAGAGAGTTACCCAGGCAGTCACCGCCACCTGCACCTTCACATGCTAGCCAGGAGCATTCTGAGGCTCCTTCGCAGTCCACCCGGGGTACACGAGGTGGTAGAGGCAGAGGTAGAGGACGTGGCAGAGCTCAGCCACAGCAGTCGCAGCAGTCACATCAGCAGTATCCGGGAGAGCCGGATTGGGCTAGGGCATTGAGGATTGATCAGCAGACGATGATGACCAACCAGCAGAACTGGATGAACACTATGGATGAGCGAATGAGGTTGGTAGCTCAGAGACAAAACTTCTTGAGCGATCAGATTGAAAAGAATGCCCGAGCCCAGGCTTATCATGCAGCCAGACTGGAGTATTTTATGTCCCAGAGCTTAGGACAGCGGTATTTCGCTCCTCAGACACCTTCTGAGGTCGATGATGATGAGGACTACGTTGGGTCTGGGGATGGTAGCGATGAGGGCGATGAGGATGCTGAGGATGCTGATGCTGGAGATGGGTCCGAAGAAGTGGGAGACAATGATGATGATGATGATTCTGAGGACTCAGACTGACTGAGGGGAGATGAGCGATAGATAGGCTTATGATCATTATAGATGACATGTATTGATAGGCCTATGTATTTGACTCTATTGCTATTTTGCTACATTTCAGTATTTACATTTGGGTTGTAATTGTCCTAACTCTATTTTCTTTTATTACTTTTGCTATCTTAGACTTGTTATTTCTATTATCCATGTTCTTTTGATTTTATAGAGTAGTAGATGGTGTTTAAATAGATTTTAAGGTTTTTAGTTGCTTTTTAATTCAATAAAGTAGCTCTGACCAATAACATGCTAAATTGAGTTGTTCTGAACTGGTAAAAAGATCAATGAAGTTTATTTGGACTAGATTGAGGTGTAGATGAAGTGAAATTGGTATTGTTGAGTGATTTGGAGATTTTGGACATCATGGGGAAGAACTTAGGAAAAACACATTCTGCTCGAATTGACACAGAATGCGCCATTTAGGCATAGTGGCGCCTAAAAACACCCTGAAGCGCCATTTCATGCGCCAGGAACTTAGAAATTTTTCTAAGTTTTTCCAAAATGCGCCACACATGCTTGGTGGCGCATAAATCTGCCTTTCTGCGCCACTTTTTGCGCCGCAGAATTAAAATTTTTTCCAAGTTTGCTTCAGGATGCGCCACTTCTTCTTTGTGGCGCATAAAACCTCCTTCCTGCGCCAATTTTTGCGCCATGGTAATTTTTAAAATTTTTATTATTTTCAAAATGCGCCAGTAGTGCTTGGTGGCGCCTAGAAGTGACCTTCTGCGCCACTTTATGCGCCATCGACGCAAATTTTTCAAAAATTCGCGAATCCAAAATATTCAAATCATATCTACTCGATTTTTGGGATCTTAAACAGCATTATACTAGCTTCAAATCATATGTTTAGTGTATATTTGGATCTAGATTAAATCAATCCCGCCATATCTCAACAAAATCAAGATTTCACCATCTTTAAAAGAGGCATGACCGATCGGTCATACCCTCATTCTCAAATCTGTTAATTTTTCTCTTCTTCCAGTTTAATTAGCTTTCCAATCCCAATCCTTTCTTCCTAAAATTCTGCCATCATGAGACCAAAGAGAAAGAATAACCCAAGAAACAATGGTGGAAAGAAATTGAAAGCCACAGAGCCTGCCCCATCACAGACACCAGAAATTAATGAACCCATTCTGGAGCCGGCTGCTGTGGGAGCTGAAGATGAGTTTGTGAACAATCTGGTAGCTCCCGATTCGTATAATGGTTACGATACTTCCTTCAATTCTGCTCAACCAACGGAGGATGATCCACAGCAAGAAGAAGATGTCGCTGAATCCCCGGAGGAAATCTCACCAGAAATTCCTCGTGAATCTAAAACCAAGAGGAAGAGTCACAATAGAAAGAACGATACTACTCCTCTGGAAGAATTAACAGGAGATACTTTTAATCCGGCCATTTTCATCAATCAAACTGCGTATTCTTATTATCAGAAGATGGTGGAAAGATGGATTATTCCTGATAAAGGGTTTACTGAAGCTGACATGGAGAGATTTTTGGTTCATGATGCTCTCATGAGTCGAGGATGGATGAAATTCGCTGCGCATCCGGAAGGAATTTATTCTTGGGAGCTTACCAGACAGTTCTTGTGCAATGCTCAGTATGATCGTTATACTTCATGGATTAGGGGAGTGCCTGTGCCATATGGTCCCGCCGTGATCAATGAACTTTATGGTACTGTGGATGTTTCTTGCCCAGCTACGAAGAAGAAGCACTTCCATGACCCTATTTATGAAGAGGAAGGAGGACCCGAATTGGAGAAAAGAATTTTGAAAGAGATGTTTGAAACTCAAAAGAGGGTGGCCACATTGGAGAGAAGAAGGAGAATGTTGTTGCCACTTTAATGGCTGCACCACTTTATCAGTTCTATCTGCTCTACAAGCATAAGGTATTTCCTACTTCACACACTTCACAACCGAATGCAGAAGAACTTTATTTTGTGTATTGTGTGAAGAACGGGCTACCTATTGATATTGGAGAGATGATAGCATATGAGCTGGATAAAATGGCGTCTGACACTGCACGGATTGTGCTGGGATTTCCTGCACTGATCTGGACACTTTGTGAAAGAGCTGGAGTGAATATGACTGCCTATGCTCATGATGTGAAGCCAAAGCCCCCTATCTCTTTCAAGAATTTCTATAATAAGCCTGGAGTAAGATGTGCAGAGCTTGGCTACCCTACTACATCCCGTGGGACACCCACTTGTCATCCTGATAGACCTAGTACATCTGGTACTAAGGTAGAGCCTGCAGAGATTGCAATCAATAGGATGACCTATGAGATTCATCAGCTTAGAGAGGAGATGAAGAGGAAGGAGGATAGTACACGAGCACAAATTTCACAACTTTCTAGTAGACTTGAATTTTTCATGTCTGAAAGTCTAGGTGATCGATACATTCCTCCTACTACTAGTTCGAGCTCTACAGGGGATGATGATGTTCCTAGGGAAGATGAAGTAGGTGATTCGGATTGATCTTTAGAAATCTAGATTTGTGATTAGATAGGATTGCTCCCTTTTTGGTTTAATTTGTAATAGTTAGAACTATTTTGGTGCTATTTTGCTTATTTAATTAGCTTTTTTATGTAATAGTTGCTAGAATTTGTGGTATTTTGCTTTTGGTAAATTTATGGAATTGAATTTTTTAATTAAATATGTCCTTGTTTATTTAATGGATGAAAATAATTATTAAAAATCAAAAATCTGAAACTTATAAATTAAAAGAGCAAAAATCTGAATTAAATAAATAAAGAATAGAATTTCAATTGTTGAATTTATAAATTACCATGTGTTCTAACAATTATCTTTTGTATGAGCAATTACCATATAAATATAAAAAGAAGCAGGATATGCCATGAGAAGCAAGCAAAAGGGGAACATCCAATACGGTGAAAGAATTTCTAGGATCTACATATTCCAGGTGTGATCTTTTCATGTATTATGTTATCAATTTGCATGAAGAATATGGTAAGAGCTTGAGTTGATTTAATTTTAGTTTATTTTCTTAGTTTCTATGCTTTAAATAAAATAGTACATGCATGTCTAGTCATTTTAAATTTAAATTGTGTTTTCTCAGTGGTGCTACTGTTTGGAGATTATCACATCATTGCCAATCAGGAGAAAATCCAAATAAGTCTAAAAGTTTTGCTTTAATCCGATTTTACAATTTAATGAGTGTTAGGTTTCTTAGTTTAAAGTTCTAGACTTTGTCAAATTGTTATGCAAGTTGTTTGGGCTATTGATGACAATTCTATTTGCCTTGCAGAAAACTATTTGATTAATTAGACTAGTTATTTGAAATGTGGAGAGTTATCATTATTTATAAATAAATATGCTCATTCTAAGTCTTTTTAAATGCTTAATTAAAATAAAGTCAGAGTGAGAACCCTGTATTGAAAAAAACAAAACAAAACAAAACAAGTTATCTTGCAAAAAGAAAAAGAAAAGAAAATTAAAGAATGCAAGATTAAAAAAAAGAAGAAAAAGGAAAACAGGGTGATCAAATAAAATTCATAAACTCTTGACTGGATGACTGGCACATATTCGGTGACACAAGTAGCTTTTGGAATTCAACCGTCTACAACTCAGCCAAAGTGTCTAGAATATAGTGAAACCTAGCCATAGATTGAGCATATTTAAAGACTGGAAAAGAAAAGCATATTTACATTATTCGCTTTCCCATATTGAGTGCTAGGTATAATTAATCTGTTTTCTGTATTGTAAGTGCTTTGGATATCTGGTTCTAATAGCTGATGCATACCAATTTGCCTAGTTCTAGTACATTAAACTTTGAACCCTCTTATCTCATTTTGTTGTTGAAATCTATGATTTGGCAGAACTATAAAGACTTTATCTTTATTATCTTGATTGGCAAGTTGATGTGCTAATTGATCTCATTAAGGGACGAGCAATATTTAAGTGTGAGGATGTTGATGCACCCTGTGAAACCACATTTAAATAAGCTGAAATTATGATAAAATGAACCTAAATTGCATGCATGAGACCTTATTTTACTGCTTTTTAGTGTACATTTCATGTGATGTGTAAATATTAATAAGACTGATTAAATTGAGCTTATTTGAGTTCAATTTACCTTGTTTTATGTTTTTTAATAAGACTCTGGCAATTCTAATACATTGCAATGATGTTTCAGGCATTAAAAGGAAGAAAGAAGATGTTCGGAGGTCAAGGGATGCAAAATTCGGAATTTTCAACACTGGAAGGCCCCAGAATGCGCCACATAGGCATGGCGGCGCATAAAAATGCTCTCCAGCGCCATTTTATGCGCCACTTCAACACTTGGGAAAATTTCGGATGGAGGAAGCTTTAGGATGCGCCAGCTCTTCTTGGCGGCGCATAAAAAGCCATTCAAGCGCCACTTTTTGCGCCGAGGTTGAATTTTAGGAAATTGTCAGAATGCACCGCTTCTTCTTGGCGGCGCCTGAAACCACCTTGGAGCGCCACTTTTTGCGCCGTTTTGGAAAATTCGGAAAATCAGCGTATGCGCCAGTTCTACTTGGTGGCGCCTAAAACCCTCTCCGAGCGCCGTTTTATGCGCCATCGTCGCAGTTGGGCAGTTTTCTAACCTCCCGAACACGGTTTTAAGGGGCGTTTTTCTTCATTTCTTCATACGACAGACTGAAAAACTCGAGAAAAAACACTCTGAAATTATCTGCAAATGGGAGAAGAAGGCCGGAAACACAAATCCATGCCGGAGGAATGCATCAAGGACGCTGTTCTGGGCGTGTTCTTCCTATTCTAGGTATTGCCTTTCTTTTTCTTGCTTTGTAATGAATTGAATTTGCCTTTAAAAGTAATCTGCTATCATGTTCTTAATTTGTAGACGGATTTCTGTAATGTTCGTGTTAGAAGTGTTCTAGAACGGAAGTTCAGAATCGCTTTGAAGTACGAATTCATCTTTTATGGAAGTATATAATATGTCGATGCTTTATTCTGAAATCTGGAATTCTGATTAATATGTTTTTAATCAATGTTCTGTGTTTAGGAATAAGAATCTGATATTTTTGATCGCTTAAACTGGATAAATTTGTTATAAGGTTAGATTCTGTATTAGGATTGTATGTCAGATGCCTGCAAATTGATCGAGAATTCATGTTTTCATCAAATCTGTTATCTGAAATGTTAATCTGCTAAGAAATATAATTGATCGATCAATCTGTATAATCTATTTTTAGTAATCTGGCATTAATTCTAATTTATCTGCATTTTAATATTAATTAAATCCAGTTTACCAGTTTTGCTATTATTTTACCATAATTGTTAAATTATTTACACTGTTCTGCATAATTAAATGTTAGAATTCAATTCTATAAATTCTGCTTTGCTAAATCGGGAGATAAAAAGTAGAATTAATATTTTAGTACCGGAATTGGGAATAAATTACATTATAAATGAATTTTGACATGTGCACAATGATTTGGGAAATGAAAAGTGCCTATTAATTGCTATAGGAAAATTTGTAAGCTTGGGAAAGACTCAAATTTAAGCCTAGAATAATGATTGCAGAATGTTAGATAACTTAACCAACTTCCATGAAATCTGTCTAAGCAAAATTTGATTATTAGCAGATTATAATATTTTTAATCTTTATAAAATAATTAATTTTAAGAAATTGATCTTTTTAGACATTGGAAAATGCTAAATTAATATGCAATTTCTATTTTATATAAAGATGGCAATATTTAAAATATTACAAGCAACTCCCATTTATATTTTTTATTAAATATAATTTTAATTTGCTTTATTTTAAATTTAATGTCACTATTTTTAATTAAATCACCATTAGAATTAATCAAAATCTTTTCAAATATATTAAATATAATTAATGAACTTAAGAACAATTAAAATTTCTCCGGAATGAAATAATATTCTGAAATTCCCTGTGGATTCGACCCGGTATTCACCGATTTTTATTACTTGATGACAACCATCCGCTTGTGGTAAAATATGAGTAGTGAAAATCACCCATCAGCTGGATTAGGAGCAGGTAACGTACTAGACGAGAGGAGAAATGGTGCGTGATCCGAGCTCATACGAGGAAGAGTATGAATATGCCATTCGGAAAATGATGAAGCCATCCGAGATTAGCCAAGCCACGGTACAATCTTTTTATTTTGTTTTTTCTTTAAAGATTTGGATATTATTAGTATCTCGGAACCATGTAAATGGAGCACCCTCAGTGTGAAACAGAAAAATTGGCAGTCAAAGATACAAGACTGAAACTTATCTACCCCATTCGGAATGAAGACGCCCCCCGCAGACCTTCGAAGGCGCAACTGCCTCATACTAATCACCCATAATTAACCAAGTACCTGGAATACGGGCATGAAGTGGCGCAGGTAAATCCAATTAGCCTTTCGAAGATAGTAGTTAGGGAAGGCGTAAATTAAAATACTAACCTTTACGGAAAATTAACCAAGAAATGACCCATTCTTAAGGCGTAACGTGATAACCCGATCCTCAACCTCAAACACATCAACTTTAATAGATCCCCCAGACTGAAGTAGAGCACATATACCTCCAGCCATACCCCGAGCCTCCTGAATACAGATAGGATAATAACCTTTATGGAAAATAAATTTTCTAAGACTTTCATAAGAACCACGCGGTTCTAGAATAAAAAACAAGTTAGGTGAAGTAAACGGAGCCAATCCGCAAGAGCCCTTCTAGCATGAGAATTCATTATTCCCCGCACATTCCAAGCAATTATATAAAAATGCTCAAAATTCATAAATGACAGTGAGCAAGAGTGGAGAGGGAAAATAGAACCTCCATCGTGTAGATACATCTGAGTCAGCGGCAGGCGAGGTTGTTGAAGTCATAACATCTTCCACAATAGGAGTCGTAGTAGCAGGCGCCGGACCCAAAGCTAAAAAACTAGTAGCCTCCACCATCTGAGTGTCCTCAGCGGAGAGATTCGACAGGATGCAGGTTGAGGTAAACACTCTGGCGACTCTGGCCTTCCTTCGCCAGAAGACCTAGGGCGAGATTCCACCCGCACCCACTTAAAGCCACGAGAGGAAGATTTACCTTTATCCGTGACAACAAGATCTTCGGCCCCCTTCACTAACTCACTTAGTGTTGACCACAGAACGATCACGAATTTCTACCCCACTAAGAGCAGGCCCAGGCTTAACAGGCTCCTTCCCTTTATTTGGGCCATCATTATCAGTGTTGTGCTTCTTGGGCTTGCAACGCTTAACTAACATCCAGTCCTCAATACTCAAGGAGCCTAGCCCACATCCCCAGAGACATGAGGAACAAGAAGAGGCATAACTGTAACCATGTAAATTTCACTTGCCATAAAAATGCGACACATGTATTTTAAATATTAATTTAATTATTTTTAGGCATTTTCAGTAAATTAAATGCTTGAAATAAATATTAATATTTATTGAGCTATTTGGATCTACAAGCCAAATTGACCTATATTGGATTAATGTGGACAAGTCCAAATGAAAGACCCACAAGCCCCATAGCCCAATGAATATTCGAAGCAGACCAACCCATGAAAATTAGTTGTTGTGAACAAGCCCAAATGAAAGGCCCACATGCAACATATGGACGCTAAACTGGGCCAAGGTGAATAAGTTCGAATGCAAGACCCACTGGCCCATAAGCCACATGGATTAAGGGACATTTGAAGCAGACCGATCCATGAAAATTAATTAATGTGATCAAGCCCAAATGAAAAGACCGACATACTCTATGACCCAAGAGATGCTTGGATTGGACCGGCCCATCGAAATCGGCCCACCATCCACCATTCCTCCTGTATAAATAGAGTTGTCCCTTCACAACCTACGGTGAACTCTACATACACTACACATAGTCTCTAGAATCATATACTTGAGATTCTACAGCAACAAAACACTGCAGAAATACTAAGGGGCCGAAGAAGTATCAAATACACTTCGACGTCTTCAAGGTTGGAGGAATCAAAGGAGTAAAGGAAGTCGAACCCAAATCGTTTGATGTTCTTAAATTCTTTTATAATTCTGTAAATTGTATAGACTGTGATGGTGAATTAATAAAATCATTTGCAGTGGTTTGTCTATCAAAATTTATGTTCTACAGATTTTGACATGCCCAGCGGGACACTTCTGCCTTTAATCTCCTCCAGACGTCGTCAGAAAAATTCAATGGCTTTAAGGACCACAAGGAACTCTTCCAATAACAATTCTTCGACATCCGGTGCCGCTACGCAAAACGTCACCAGAAGGAACATGAAGAAGGCAATGGAGGTTGCGGATGCTACACGAGGAAAGGAAGTTGATGTGGATATGCCGCTGTTGGAAGAGGGAAACGACCATGCATCGGGATCCCCCACGCCATCGTCAAGCCCGCGGGGAGATCAACAAGAGACATCCGCCCTGCGTCATGCTGCTATGATGACAACTCAAGCAAGCACTCTCGAAGAGCAAATCACCAACCTAACATTGATCATGGAAATGCTTGCGAAGAGATCCGAGTTGCAAGATGCATATATGGAGAAAATGATGAACATACTGGATGGCTCAAACGGCAGCCAAGCGGTGAACAAGCCCGTGGAGATCCGCGACGATGGAGAGACTTCCCAATAAGGTGCTTCGGCGAATCGAAACTCAACCGCTGACATCCAAATCTCCCCTAACAGCTTCATCTCTATTGATCAACTGAAAGAGTTCATTACGGGAACGCTGAAGGGAGAAGTCTCGGCAGGATCAAAATCCTCCTTGACGAATCTCAAGCCATACAGTGCCCGCATCGACTCATTGAGGATGTCGACAGGTTACAAGCCGCCTAAGTTCCAATCATTTGACGGCAAGGGGAACCCAAAGGAACATATCGCCCATTTCGTGAAAATATGCAATGAAGCGAGTACGTTTGGAGATCACCTCGTCAAGCAGTTCGTTCGCTTGCTAAAGGGAAATGCGTTCGAATGGTATACTGACTTGGACACAGAAGAATCGACAGTTGGGATCAACTTGAGAAAGAGTTCCTGAACCGTTTTTACAGCACGCGGCGTACCGTTAGCATGATAGAACTGATGAATACGCAAAATCAAAGGAGGAGCCGGTGATTGACTACATCAACCGCTGGAGGAGCCTAAACTTCAACTGCAAGGATTGTTTGTCTGAGATGTAATGTGCGTCCAAGGCATGCAATGGGGTCTACGATACATCCTACGAGACATTCGTCCCCGAACATTTGAGGAGCTTGCAACTCGTGCTCACGTCATGGAACTAAGTTTGGCATCAAGTGGAGCCTATGGTTAGCCCGTTCAACAAACATGTATAAACAACCGAGTCGAATGGGAGAAGAGAGGTGAACTACCATCAAAGCCACCAACAAAGGATGCGATGGCAACAAGCGCTACTTTCGTGAAGGTACGTGGGAAGGAGCTGGTGACAAGCGACAAGCCGAAGCCACCACAAGCTCAACGTCAAAACCGTCTTTGAAAGACCGACAGGCTAAGACGTATTCCTTGACTCCGATTTCCAGGCATCTTTGATGACTTAATGAAAGAAAACCTCATCGAACTACCAAAGATGAAACGTCCTGAGCAAGCGGGGATGACCAACGACCCACTGTACTTCAAGTACCACCGTTTGATGAGCCACATGATCCAAGATTGTTTCGTCTTCAAAGAAAAAGTTATGGATCTTGTCCAACAAGGCAAAATCACCTTGGCTGATGAAACGGAGACTGCCAACACCGTTTCCATCCAAGTTGGCTCAATTGAAATCAAAGTTCCTGACAAATCCACGACATGTAACACCGTCTTCGAAATTGGGAGTGCGTTGACTCAAAACCACGCTAAGCAAGTCGAAGACCACTCGCGTCTCAACGAATGCATGCTTGCCATCACGTTCAATGATGACGACATGCCGATGGAGCTGGAAAATTTGAAGGCTCACAACTGACCATTATTCGTCGTTGGATACGTAGACAACACGCGAGTAAACTGAATCCTAATAAATGGAGATTCCGCCGTTAAATCATGCCCCTTCAGACCTTAAAGGAATTGGGGATTTCGGAGGAAGAGCTGTCAAACAACAAGATGTTGATCCAAGGCTTCAACCAAGGAGGACAAAAATCCCTTGGTGCAATCCGCGTCGGTTTGCAAATCGATGAGATGGTTGCAAACACATACTTCCACGTAATTGAAGCAAGGACATCATACAACATGCTCATTGGTCGGACATGGATCCATGAAAACAACAACGCCCCAAACATCTAAGGCACCTATATTCGTCAAGGCACATCAAACAATGAAGGCACCAGTTCGCATCACCATAAAATGAGCAGTGGCCAACTATGTCACTGAAGAAGAAAGTAAAGGAGATGGCACCCAAAGGGTCAACGTGAACGAAAGTCGGTGTTTGATCGTATCGGTAGCCCATCAAAATAAGAGCAAAAACGGAGTGTCCGCGATAGACTTGGGTCAATGGAGACAACCGAACACAAAGAATCCGTCTTCAAAAGGCTTGGAGAAAATAAGGAAGTCAAACCAACAGTTTTTGATAGGCTCGGAGCTATTTCCAAAGAAGACTCTTCGAAATCCGTCCTCAAAAGGCTAGGTTCTACAAAATGCCAATCGCAAAACGAAACATCGGTTAGCAAAGAGCGGTCTCCAGTAAAGCAAGGAATATTGGATGATCTGAATTACGACAATGATGTGAGGAGTACAGTGCCTTCCCGCATGAAACGCAAGTCGAGTGGACTGTCTTATCCGACGAATGGCTGAAGCTCAAGAAGCGGACCATCATCTTCACAAAGCATGACGAAGATGACCAAGCTGACGGAGTTGAATCCATCAATCATATCACTATTCGACGTGATGAGTCAAATGAGGAAGATGCTAACGTAACACCGATGCAACTTGAAGAAGAAATCAAGGTCATGGTGGATGAACTGCGCGAGGTGAATTAGGCGATGAGAAAGATCCCCGTCGAACGTTTATCAACACTCTACTGACCATAAATGAAGCAAAGAAGTATGTGGCGCTCCTTCAAGAGTTCAAAGACGTCTTTGCCTGGCCCTACAAAGGAATGCCCGAGCTGGACCCCAAGATAGTCGTCCATCGTCTCGTAATCTTTCAAATCTTCAAGTTTCCAAACTCTTCAGGAGGATCAAGCTCAAAAGCCCCTCATGAAGCCTTCAAAAACATTATTTAAAACAACTTCAAGTGCCAAATCACTCAAGAGGATCAAGGTCAAAGTCCTTCCTGAGGTCCTTTAAATCTTTAAGTCTCCAAGCCTTCACGAGGATCAAGCTCAAAGCCCCTTATGAGGTCCTTCAAATCTTTAAGTTTCTAAACTCTTCAAGGGGATCAAGCTCAAAGGCCCTCCTGTAGTCTGTCAAATCTTCAAAGTCTTTAAGCCCTTCAAGAGGATCAAGCTCAAAAGCCCCTCTCGAAATTCTTCAAAAGTTCATGCCTTCAATAGGATTAAGCACGAAAGCCCCTATTGAAGTGAGGAAATCCATTCTTAGAGAGTCAAATCACCTTCAAAGTTGTCGAAAGTTCATCTCAAAGTTCTTCATAGTCCATGTCAAACGTGTCTTGCGCGGATCTTCATTAAATTGAGGCCATTCACCAATCTCCTAAGCCGTTGCATCCAACTGTGGCATCATGACCGTTTGACGCATGGGGAATGGATATCGTCGGACCACTACCAAAGTCTTCCTGGGGGCATGTCTGCATCCTGGCTGCAACGGATTATTTCTCCAAACTGGGCTGAAGTTGCACCCTTTATAGAAGTCAAAGGGGAACATGTCGCAAGTTTCACCCGAATCAACATCATCACCGTTATGGCATCCCGCGTTACATCATGATAGACCACGGACAATCATTTGTCAACATCACAATCACCAAGTTGTGTGAGAAGTTCGGATTCACTCAACGGAAAAGTTATGTATATTACCTGCCGGCAAATGGACTTGCGGAGGCCTTCAACGAAACCTTATGCGGCTTGCTGAAGAAGATTATTCTTCACGCCAAACGAGACTGGCATGAAAGGATCAACGAAGCCCTGTGGGCATATGACATGACCTTCTGCACACCCACCATGGCAATGCCATACTCGTTGGTCTATGGAGTGGAAGCCGTGTTACCACTTGAAATGCAAATCATGTCGTTGAGAGTCGCCATCCAAGAAGGGCTCACCAAAGAAGACAACGCCAGGCTGCGTATGGAAGAATTGGAAGCTCTTGATGAAAAATGGCTCGAAGCGAAGAAAGGTTGGAATGCTACCAAGCCCGCATGGACATGTTCTACAACAAGAAAGTCAAGGCACGTTCGTTCCAAGTCGGAGATCTCGCCCTTGCCATCCGAAGACCCATTGTCATCAATTATTCCAGTGGGAAAATGTTCGCTCCAAATGGGATGGACCATATGTCGTCACGGAAGTCTTCACAAACGAAGCCTACATGATGATAGATAATGACGAAGTGAGCATCAGACTGATCAATGGACGGTTCTTGAAGTTCTACTCCTGAAGAAACTGTAAATCTTGCTCCTTGACGCACGAGCCTAAACTGCATGTCACCAAAAAAAAAATCACAAAAAATATAATACTCCTGGCCCACAAGAGTATAAGTTGTGTACGACTCAAAATAAACAAATTCAATTTATTTTGAACTACGTAATGGCTTGATCCCTTCGCATGGTATGTAGGCAACTTGGATATCATCATTCTAAGTTCAGTCATGGCAAAAAAAAAAAATCAAATACTATTGGATTAATTAAATTGATCCATTACCGTCAAAAAATTGAGTAAATTGGTTTATTAAATTCGATCATTTACTTAAATAAATTTGAGCGCATGAGAAACAAGCTTCAAAGCCCTGGAAGTTCTTCAAGCTTTCATAAGGATCAAGCTCAAAGCATGTCTTCAAGTTATATAATCTTCAAGTCTATGTGATGATCAAAGCTTAAAGCTCATGTCGAAGCAAGGAAATGTGTCTTTGGAGGACCAAATCAGCTTCAAGAATACGAATAGTTCATCTCGAAGTTCTCCATAGTAAGTGCATCTCACGTGGATCTTTATCAAATTGAGGCCCTCGACACAAAATTTCAAGGAAAGATGCCGAAAGCATAATTCTGGAGACCAAATGCATCTTCAGCATAGTCGAATTGTCCAACATGAACTGACAGGGGGCAATGGGCTAAAGTCCATGCGACAAGCCACTAACAAAAAAGGGTGGTTGACATCATCGTTGCAAAGTCATGAAAAGAAAATCAAGGAAAATTGCTCCTTTACGCACGAGCTTAAACTGCACGTTACTCTTTGCCTACAAGAGTATAAACAAAAAAAAGGACAAAACAAAAAAAAAAAGTGATGTAAAAGGAAAAAATGCATCATTTGAACTACGATGTGGCTTGATTCCCAAAAGGGATACAATACGTAGGCAACTTGGCTAAATTCCAAGAACAGCGCAAATTCCATCAAAATTTAATCCCCCAAATTTTCCAAAGGTGGTTTTCTTCGTCAACATGTGTGCTATATTGCAGGATTGCAATACATCAATGGAGGAAATTAAAGCAAAAAAAAATTCAAGCATACACGCTACAATGAAGACTTGTTGACATTGACTTCTTTATGATGCTTTTCATAGTCCAGCAACATGGCAACAACTTCAAGTTGATCATCCAAATAGTTCAAATTGCTGCCCATGATGCCACTGCAAAACAAGAAAAGAGGAGGCAAAAAAAAAAATATTTACAAGATAAATGCAATGTAATTTTTTGACATGCTAAAAAAAAATTGCAAGATAAATGCAATAAAAAATGCTTGTCAAATTTGGGGATTAGTTTTACGTTCATTTTAAGTTTTTGGACTTGAGATTAATTCCCACAAATTCCAAATTCGGACACTACGAAAAGTGAATATTTACATGTAAACAAAAGTGCATGTTAAATATTATTTGAATTAATTTTAAGTTCAATCCTAAATGTTGGGCTTAAAATTGAATTCCTACATAAGTTTTGGGATTTATCCTAAAATGCCAAAGAAATTGAGGATTAAATTTGGTCTTCCAAAAGTCTAAGAGTGCAAATTTGAATTATTTAAACATTGAGGTTTGAAATCTTCGTGTTGGAAACTATTGGGGTCAATTCTAAATTATCTCAATAATAAGGGCCAGAATCTAGAGTTCTAGGAAATTTGGGGCCAAATTGAGAGAACCTAAAAAATGGGTTTTCTTCTTCCCCGAAAGAAGAAACGAACGCAGCCCTTTCTTTCTCCAATTGCACATCGCTTGCTCTCTCTCTCAAATCGATCACTGGCATCGGCAACAGTGGTGACGCGATCAATGGTGGCATCCCCTCTCCGGCATAATCTCTCGCGCGGACGTCCTCTCCATCGGTGGCGCGACGTGAAAACGGGAGCAGCAGCGGCGACTCTGCGGCGCTTCCTCCGGCGTCGTCTCTCCTCCAACGGCGGCCTCCCTCCCTCGCGGCCGACGGCAAGAAGCGGAAAGTGTGACACAGCAGCGGCGCGTGAGTGACCACGGCGGCCCCGTATCCTCCCTTCGACAGCAAGCTGGGCGGCGGTATCCGGCGGCAGCAAGCACCTCTCTCTCTCTCTCTCTCTCTCTCTCTCTCTCTCCGTGCGGCGGCGACGGGCACCTTCCAACGATCTCCTCCCTCCGACGATGCAGCAGCGGCGGCGGGCTCCATCCGGCGATCAACTCCCGCTCCCTCTTTCCCTCTATCGGCGAGCGATGGCCTCCCCTTCGTTGCGGCGGAACGGCGACGGCAGAGCGGTTTCACCAGTTGCCTCCGTGCGCAGCTCCAACAGTGTCTCTCCTCCAACAGCAACGGATGCCCTCTGAACTGTAGAATGAGGATTGAGGACAATCGGCAGCGCCGTGTCCAACCTCCCCATCTACAACGATGACGATGCCGCGACCAACGTTGGGGCAAAAGGCAGCGCCAACTACCCACCCCGTTGTCGTCAACGACGACCAGGTACGGGCTCTCCTTTGAATTGATGATGACGTTGAACCGTGTTTGATTGTTGAAGATTGGCTGAGATGGATTGGTTTGAAGTGTTCTTGGAACTGCTGGCTTTCGACTGTGCTTGAAAAGAGACAGTGGAAACAAAAGAAGCAAAAGAAATATACTGCTTGTTCCGTGAGTTTTTAGTGCTTAGTTTGTGTATAATTGGACTCTTGTGTTAATCAAGTTATCAGAAAAGTCCTTGCACACAGAACAAAAAAAAAGAGCCAAAAAGAGTGGCAGTGCAAACAAAATCCATGTCTATGAGATTTTGCAGTTAGATGGGGAAGGGGATATAGTACAGGTACCTGCATGCGCAGGTGTAATGTATTGAGGTTTTAATGTGATGGCATATTGGGAAGGTGTTAGTGTGTAGGTGGATGCACATGCAGCCATCATGTGTGCCATCATGTGTGTGATGTGGGAGTTGTGTTGTGTGATGTATGAAATGGTATATTTTCTGTGTTGAGAGACATGTATTGTATGATGCCAAAAATGTGATGCTTAGAGAAGTGTTATGTGATGCGAGATGTATTGTGTGTGTGATTTTTATTGTGGGTGTCTGGGATGTATGTGACAACAACCAATTATGTGATGTATGGAAGTCATTTATGTGATGTGCCAATATGTTTATGTGATATCTGGTGTGATATACTGTAATGACTCACTGATTGATTAATTGATTAGTGTTGCTGTGTGATGTATGCGTAGATGTTTGTGATGTTAGGCATATTGTAATGTGATGTATACGTCTCTGTTGGTGATGGTGATCGATGGTGACAGTTTAGATGGAGGAAGATGACGGTTTGGTTGGGGGAAGATGATGATGAAGAATGGGAAGACGCTTGGCATGAATTTGAATCATAAATCCAATCATATTTAGTTAAATTGAGGGTTGTACAATTCCATGAATTTTGGGTGGTTGTGATTTTTCTCTATTGGAGGGGAACGGTTGAAATAGTTAGACCTCACAAAATAACTTTTACTAACAAGATTAAGAAGACTGTAGGTACAGACCTTTTTAGAGTCTGCACCGTATGTCTACTGATTAGATGGATATTGAAAAGAAAAATGTGGGTTTACCTCATTGCTTCTATGCTGTCCAAAAATCTTGTCTTGACCGCTGAAAGTTCTTGGAGACACCTCCTGATGAAGATTGCTAGTTGGTGCCAAAAATTGGGAATTTATAGGAAGAGCTGAAAGCTTGTAACGGATGTGAGCTTGAAATTGGGAATTTTGATATCTAAATAATACTTATCTAATTGGATATGAATCTAAGTTATAAGGAATCCAAATATTTGATTGCAAGTTATTGTTTGATATGACAATTGGATATGGATTTGAAAGTTTGGAGTCACGAGTCACCCGCCAACTATAAATTAATTTAAATATGCATTTGTGACTAATAAGTCCCGATGAAGATCATCCATCATAAATATGCACATGAGATTATCCATCATAAATCCTGATGATGATCATCCATCATAAATCAAGTTAAATATGCACATGAGATTCAGAAATCCTAATCTAAGATATGGCAGATTCATTCCAATGCAAATCCATTCAAAGTAGTAGTGGAAGATTTAAAGATTCGATTTACTCAATTTCAATTGGATAGTGAAGAGCCGCAAGTTTCTGATATGTTTTGAACTGGATGAGATTCGAGATATGTCTTTAGTGAAAGAAAGTGGACAAGTGAAGGTAGCACAAACAAATCTGGCATTCAAAGGTTGACAATAAACCCTAGCAAAAGCTCTTGCAACAAAGAAATGCAACTAAAAGTTTACTTGCTGAAAGCCCTACAAGAACGGGAAAAGAATGGAAAAAGGAATGCTCAAAAGAAATTAAATATTTCGAGACTCGTTTACATCTCAAATATTTTATTTCGCCATAAACAAGTCTCGAGGGGGCATCTGCAAACACGTAAATTTCACTCGCCATAAAAATTAGCAACACGTGTTTTTTAAATATTAATTTAATTATTTTTAGGCATTTTCAATAAATTAAATGTTTGAAATAATTATTGATATTTATTGAGCTATTTGGATCAACAAGCCAAATTGACCTATATTGGATTAATGTGGGCAAGTCCAAATGAAAGACCCACAAGCCCCATGGCCCAATACATGTTCGAAGCAGGCCAACCCATTAAAATTAATCGTTGCGGACAAGCCCAAATGAAAGGCCCACATGCAACATATGGATGCTAAACTGGGCCAAAGTGAATAAGTTCGAATGCAAAACCCACTGGCCCATAAGCCACATGGATTAAGGGACATTTGAAGCAAACCGATCCATGAAAATTAATTAATGTGATCAGGCCCAAATGAAACGCCTACATACTCTATGACCCAAGAGATGCTTGGATTGGACCGGCCCATCGAAATCGGCCCGCCATCCACCATTTCTCCTCTATAAATAGAGGTGTCCCTTCACAACCTAGGGTGACCTCTACATACTCTACACATAGTCTCTAGAATCATATATTTGAGATTCTACAGCAACAAAATGCTGCAGAAAATACTTCTTATATTTCTTTTAAATTCATTCAAATTCTCTGTAATTATAGACATTTCTTGTGAAATTAATAAAAGTATTTTGCAGTTTCTGTCTACGCAATTTTTTGCACTTACAGTAACAATAGAAGACATGGGAATCAAATCCTCTGAAGCCAATTCCCTATTACCATGCGTAACCAACTCCCCACTAGCTTGCGTAACTACCTTCTCACAGACACCAGGCCCGCTCACCATCTTCAGCTGGGGATTATTGCCTAGAACAGAGGAAGGCGCAGAGGCCGCAACATTAGGACCTTTAGTACAATGAGCCTGAAGGTGACCGAAACGACCACAACCCATACAGATCATATACAGACCCTCGTAGGCAACCTTGACAACCTGACCCTCCGCATTGACTAGGCACAAGAGATGTTTATCCAGATTGATCTCCACACATACTCGCGCATAACGCCCGTGGTGGATAGCCAAAGTATGCGTATCAACCTTAATTGGAGTACCAACAACCTCCACTATCACCCGCATGCCTGGCTCATTATAAAATGCCTGATTAGGATCAGGGAACCATATTATTGATGTACAATTATACCATTAAATATGTATAATATATATAATATATATTATTATAATTTTTTGTAACACAATAAATATATTCGGTTCGGTTCGATTAGTTGGGGGAAAAAAATAAATTAAAGTATTTGTATTTGTATTTGAACCGGGATAATTAAATGAAGTATTTGTATTTGAATCGGAGTCCTCGGTTAACCGTAAATTCAGTTCGATTTCGATTCGATTTTGCGGTTCAACGAATCGGTTCGAATATTTTGCCCACCCCTAGTGAAAATATCTTAAAGGCATTAAGAGCCTCTTATGAGAGGGAATCCCCTATGATTACCTCTAATAAAAGGCTTATAAGAGGCTTTGACTTAATACGGCCTAACAAACAAATGACTATAAATATTGAAATGCTCATATATTTGAAACTTTTGACAATTTCCTACACGAGTATTTTTTAAAGATAATAACCCCGGTTTCAATTTTATTTAATGAAACCAATTTATGAAGATGGAGTTGGGATTAGGGATATATTTATAGGTTGTCACATTTTTATTACTCGTGTTAAGAAACTGTGCCCCCGAAAGCGCACGGAGTCAAAAATTGCAGTATTTATAGTAAGACCGGATCGTTCACTGCAGGATGTGCGATAGAAGCAGGGCCCACGTCGTTTACTAAGATTTTCTACTCGGTTACTCGATTCAAGCTTGCATTGGTTTTTGACAACTACTTGACATTAATTTAAACTATACTATGGAGGCAATTAAAGCTATTCTACAAAGCACAATAAAATTAGTCTATAAAGCAATTAAATTTATTCTAAGGAAGCAATAAGAATTATGCTAAGAAAGCGGATAAAATTATTCTACGAAAGCATGTAAAATTATGCTATACTATGCTAGAAAACAAGTTTAAAGATGTGACAGAAGGGACAGGAAGGAAAAAATAAAGATTGGACAAGATTTCAGATGAGACACAAGTAAACTTCCATTTTTGTTACACGGATCTTTGGTTGGGATAATTCATCAGTTAGCTAACTCTCATGCTTTCTAGACTATGTTCCCTTTAACAGACATGTACTTACAGTCAGAATTTACATGCTCTTAAGACCTCAACCTCTAAGATACCATAGATTAATAACTGCCCCTGCCGAGGTATGTTATTCCTCCATGGTGGATAAGCAACACCTAACACATCATTAATTGACATGCCAAGTACTCCTATCATCCCCCTTGTCACACCCAAAGTCCAAATTAATTCCCGAACTAATCCATAACTCTTAAACCTTACAACCGGCGGCCAACTTCTAATTCTTTCGAGTGACCTCTATGAAAGAATTTTAAAGAAAGCAGTAAAGAAAGCAGTAAAGAAAAAATTTAAAAACCTATCACTCGGAAGTTTTAAAAGCTATCTCATTCCGTTAGTATAAAAGAGCCCCTGGTCTTGGTGACCAAATGCAGATTTAGAACTTCCCAAATATCAGTAAGCTACAGGGCTTATAACATCCGGTTAGTTATGAGATACAAATTGAATGGAACAGACCTGTGAAGATCTATTCCGAATGTACTCACTCAAGACTCAATTCTAGGCTTTGGCGGGAGAGGACAGTAGTTGAAAGAATACTCAACCCTACCTTAGAAATTAACCAAGGCCTACATGTTGTTCCTCTAGTATTATCTATCACATTTCATCTACACCCAAGTGGACATTGATTTAATGCGATATCTAATATAAGATTTCCAACACATAGCAATTTTGAGAAACCAATTGAATATTTGAAAATCATTCCCTAAACAGGTACTAAACTCTCAATTAAAACACAGATCCTTTCAGTCTAGGAGAGACCTAATCGCTGACTCTGCTTCTAAGTTCTCAAAATCAACCCCCAGTAGAATATGAGTTAGTCATAACTGTCGAATTTATCCCTTACTCAGATCTGGATTTTATAAAGTGATTTTTGTGGAAATTTATTATGCAGCATCTGATTTAAATCAAGACTTCTATGTCCAAGGAGAAGGATCCCCAAAATATTAAAGACCACAATATCTACATAATAATATCATGCATACATGTATATGAGAAGTAAAATAAAATACCCCAAAATATATGGTGGGATTAGACAGAATTTGGTACACAAAGACGGATTAGCCTGAGATAAGAAGAAATTGGCTAAAAAGAGTGCCAGAAATAATTGGGGTTATCCGGACTGCAAACATCTGCCATCCGGTTCCCAATTATTCCAGATGGAATGATTTTTAGACAGTAGGGACCCTTTAATGACAGTGATCGGTATCATCGAGAGTCCTACTGTCTATGAGACAGGAAAAACCCACACGTTTTCTTACTACAGTAATGCTATAACAATGTTGATCGACACTATCTAACAGTACTGTAGCTCGAAATTCAGGTTTGAAATTAAGATAAAGAAGAGAAAACTGTATCTAATTAGGAGTTGGCTGAGTGGCTAATCGTTATCCCCGTGAAGGGACCTTTTTGCCGTAGCTTCCACCAACCACTAATCAGACCATGCAAAATAACGAGTAATAATTAATACACAGAAGACGAGCTAATCGTTATCACGGTGAAGGGACCTTTTTGCCAACATTGATCTGTGATATTCCTTATACCCATTCATACACACAATAAACAGAAAAGATGAAATTAAAAAAATATTCTTAGGTACTTTGTGAGTGTTAATCACACAATAATTGAGACACTAATGGGTTGAGATGTGTAATGGATAAAATTAGATGTAATGGGCCTAAGCCCAATACACCCATGCAACTTACACAAATCAAGAAATAAAATATTTTTGAAGTTTTAAAATAGAATGAGGAGGTCAATTCGGTCTACTAAGTAAAGTGCAATATAGACCGAATTGAGGATGCATGAAGGATTGAAGCATTATCTTACCCAATTAATCCTTGCAAAGATATGAAACATCATCTAATTTGAATTGTCGAAGCAATTCGGTCTAAACCGAATTGGACAATTCGAATTGATGAAGTGTAATACCCGTGAATTTTCCATCATTAAATAAAACAATAGTTAAATAAATAAATAATAAATAAAATAAATACCATAAATAAATAAATGAATCCAGCAAATAAAGAAATAAATAAAGATAAGGAAATGAGAAATGAGATTTTTACTTAAAAAGGAATTTAATTAAATAAAAGGATGGATTAAAGGTAAATAAATTATACACCGAAACCCGACACTAATGAACTCGAGGATTCGAGTCCAAAACATCCAATTAGACCCGAGAATAAATTTAGAGAGAAAGTAGGAACCCGAAGATACCCCGGAAATCGGAATTCGGGAGCATAGAGGGAAAGAAACCCGAAAGAGAGGCGGAAAAGCACGACGGATCGCACGACCCGCCCGGACCGAAGTCCAGGCGAGAGTTGCGCGGTGGCCGCGCGGTGAAGGGGGATTAGCGCGCCACGACCGCGCCACTTGACAGATTCGCCAGTTGCGTGAATCTCTCGCCCGAACGCGGATTTTTCGACTTTCGGTTGAACATCTCTCGACCCAAGACCTTTAGGTCAGATGTTGGACGCCCTAGGGATTGAGAAATCTATAAATAAGCCCCTTGGGAGCCCCAAACAAGTTTACAAAACCCTACAACCTTCCATACGTTCGAAACCCTAAATTCGGAGTCAACGGAAAGCACCAAACGGAGGCAGCAGCTTTGGACGAAAATCCAAGGATCTCCAAATGTTGTGGTAAGCTCTAGTCCGATAAATCTTTTCACGTTTCAATCCGAAAACGGATTCTAACTTCGGTTCTTCTCTTTCTACACCCCGTATTGGATCTAGATCGTAGAACCCGACGAACGGAGAGGAGAAACGGTGATCTGGAAGCCACGCCTCCGAATTAGACATCCCCGACGTTCATAAACTCAGTAAGTTAACTCTTACATGGTTTTGGGATGAATTAAAACATTCGAAACTAAAAGATTAACAAGAAATCGAAAATCTGTCAATTCTTACTTTCTACCGACGCAATAGATTTGATGAATTTTTCCGAACCTTAAAACGAACTCGAACGGAAAAACTTAAAACACAAAAAACGTTCCTAAGACTTAGATCTAGCTACTGTAAAAGTTTGAGAATTTTTGAAGTTGATTTGATATGTGAAAACCCACTGAAACCGAGCTGTTTAATCTAGATCTTGAAATCTTGGACAGAACTTAGGAATGATCTTGATCACGTTTTTGACATAGGATCTAGGCTGTTTTAGATCTTTGGCTGAACATGAAAGTTGTAGATAATTGTCTTAATATGATCTCTGTCAAATTTCATTAAATTTGGAGTTGAATTGGTATGGTAGAAATCGAAATCTTTAAACTGTGACACATTAAACTCGGACAGATTTGTTCTTCTGCGAAAATTGATGATTTTGACCTACTTAGGTATCTCGGATTGAAAAAGTTAAAACACAAAAGTTGTAGATCTTGACGTTTCTGAGTCAGATATGAAATTTTGGAATTTTTGGAATTAAATCTGATTTTAGACGAATTTTAGAGTAAACTGTGGTTTACCGGAAACAAAATCTTGAAATCTTGTTGAAACATGGAATTAACCTTTAGGGTTGAAACGAGTTGAGATATTATTTTTAAATAAATACATTTGAAGTCAGATTTTAAAAACTAAATCCCCTTACAAACTTGATAAATTAAAATTAGGGGTGAGTGCTCTGCAGGGTGCCCCCTAACGATTCACTTCGTGCCGTAATGGACGATGGTGACCCCGCGCGCTAAACTTGAAATGTGATATTGCCAAAACGGCGAAATATAGAGCCTACACTCTCGTGAATATCCGTTTGGGTTTCCCGAGGCTCCGGAGTGGTACTGGGTATGGCTGATACGGTTGCGGCCGCCGGGCTACCGGCTAAACTTGTTGACATCGCGATTTTATCGTGAAACTTTGAAATACCAAATCGGGGATGTAATGGGGATTCTAAACTAAATTAAATTAGATTAAATTATGTTGTTGTCCAATTAAATTATTTAAATACTTTATTTAAATTATGGCTTTTATGATTAAACCATGTGATATGTGTCATTAAATAGAGCCCTGAGATAAATTATGCTATTGGATATGGATTAGATGAAATTAAATATTATGTTATTATCATGCTTTGTTAAATTATTAAATTAATGGCTTTTAAATCCTACGATCATGCATGTGTTAACTTACTCAGCAATTTTGCTGACCAAAACCATTTTTATTCCTTTCCTTACAGAATATGTGGAATGGGCATGTGTGAGCACGATTCATGCATGGGATTTTGGGGAACACTTATTTTGCTTTTAAATTTCGTACTTAGACTACATTATGAACGGGCCTGTTTAACCTGTGTTTTGGCCATGTCGGCCCTTTTTATATTTTCCGCTGCGATACTGTATTAAACCAAATATTTCCGCTGCGCTATGCTATTATTATTATTTACGAATTATACTGTATGGGCTATCTGAATGATTTAAATGTTTTTAAATACTGCAATACCTAGCCTTGCATCTCTTTAGTAAGCTCGGAGAAACCGTGTCTTACTAGGGAGATGTGGCGGTGACATCCCGACCTGGGTGACAAAAAACCGGGGTGTTACAAGTTGGTATCAGAGCCCGGCTATTTATAAACTATTATTTTTAAACCATTACTATTTTAAAACTATTATTAATATTTTGACTATTCTTCTAAATTTTAAAGTATTATTTCCATGGAAAAATCTTTATTTTAAAACCCATGGAAAAATATATATATGTGGTGCATTAAATTATTATTGGGGGGAAAAATCATTTGCATTTGCATGTTGCATCTCTGCTATGAACTTAGAATCTTGGAAACTTGAACCTAGAATCTTGGCGAAACTTGAATTTAGAATCTTGGCGAATTGAACCTGGAATCTTGGCGAAACTTGAACTTAGAATCTTGGCGAATTGAACCTAGAATCTTGGCGAGTTGAACTTAGAATCTTGGCGAATATTAACTTAGATCTCTTGCTTGCGCTAGATGGCTAGTCAAGACATGATGCAGTTGATGGTCAGGATGATGAGTGTTCATCTCGATTCCCACCAAACCCTAGAGCGGATGAAGTACCGTATGGCTCAATTGGAGGCCAATTTACATCACATGGGCAACTTGAGAGAGGCAGATCATCACCGCATAAACCAACTCGAGCGCCAAGTCCAAACCCTCACTACACAAAACTTAATACTAAAGGAATACATTGATGCCCACGGGCAAGACTTAAACATTATCTTTGACGAGCTGATGCCGCCGAGTTCGGAGGAGGAAGATCCGGAGGAAGATCCTGCTACCCCACCGGAGGACGTCATGAGACACTAGAGATTCTATTGTTAGATGTTATTTTGCTAGGAAAAATATCGCTACTTTTGTACTAAAATTTCTTTTGAGGAAATAAAATGCCCAATTTATTTTTTTTAAATCGAAACCAAACAAAACAAATTAAAATGAAACCCCCGAGGCGTCGTATACTACTTAATTCGAACAAAGCACCACGTGCTAAATTGCAATACACATATACATTTATGTAAATCGCTTAGACTATATACTAAATTCACAAAGTCCTAATCTATCCTATTTGTACCAGAATGGCACCCAGAGGAAGAGGAAGGACTCAAACCGCTCCCCAAACCACCACTGAAACACCCACTGAAACACCACCAAACGTCACTGAACCGATTCAACCTGAGATGGAACAACCCCAAGGTGCGCAGGACGCCCCCGCACCGAACAATGTGGGCGACCGTCTTAGGACGATAGAGGAAGTGTTGATTGCACTCGGAAACGCGCAAGTCAACCAGGGTCAAGCTGCGGCGGTACCTCCGCCCCAAGCTCGCCCTAACTACCTGGCAATGGTGAATCCTTACCAGCCGCCCCACTATGCTGGTGAGGAGGATCCGGCTAAACTGGAGGAATGGATTCGGACTTTTGACAAGCTGCTGGGAGCGGTCAAATGTCCGGAAGGAGAGAGGGTACATGTCGCTTCATACTACTTGGGAGGCGAAGCTGACGACTGGTGGCAAGCAACGCAAGCCAAACTGACTGAAGATGACGAGCCTTACTCGTGGATGGAGATGATGGAACTACTCAGGGATCGATTCTATCCCTTGAGTACTAAAGCTGCCATGTACGAAGAGTTCCTGTCGCTGAAGCAAGGAAGCCAAACGGTGCAAGAATACTACACCCGCTTCAAGGAGCTGGTGAGGTTCGCACCAAGGCTAGTGCCCACTGATGCGGAAAAGGCACAGAAGTTCGAGATGGGACTAAACCTGTCTGTGCGCGAGGTGATCGCGGGGGTACACTACCCCGATTTGCAAGCCGTATATGATCGCGCCGTAGCGGTAGCACGCGTGCAGCAGCTGAAAAGAAGGGTGAGTGGGGAGTCCAGCAGGGGTCCTCAAGACAAGAGAAGCTGAGACTCAAGAAACGAGAACAACACTGGAAGGAACGAGCAGCGCAGAGGGTCGAATAGGCCCCAGCAAAACAACACTAGGAGGAGGTTCAACCAGGAAGATCCGGTACCACCTTGCTCGAGATGTGGACGACCCCATCTGGCAAGGGGATGCCCGCAACAAGGCGCCTGTTACCGATGCGGTCGAATGGGTCACGTTCGACGAGATTGCCGAACTAGGCTCGAGAACATAACGAAGAGGGACGATTTGGTCGCGGGGCAAAAACAGCCTCAAAACCAAAACGGGCGAAACGGGAATAACCAAGGGTACAGACCCCCTCAAAATAGACCGCAGAACCAGAACCAGAACCAACGACCTCCGCCCCCGCAGAATCAAAACCAACAGCAAAACCAGCAGCAGAACGCGAATCAGCAGGGCAACCAAGGATGCCCTGTGGGGAGGCTCAATGTGGTAAACCAAGCGGACGTGCCTGCGCAAGGAGAAGTGATGGCAGGTACATTTTATGTGTTGAATACGCCCCTTAGAATTCTATTTGATTCTGGAGCTAGTTGCTCAATTATAGCATCAAGGATAGTGCCTGAGTTAGATCTACATAAGTGCGAGAGAATTAGCTTAGGAATTCAATTGCCTTCTGGAGAAGTAGTGTCTTGCTCTAAACGATATAACGGAATTCCTATAGTGATAAAGAACGTAGAATTCTTCGCGAACTTAGTAGAATTTAACTTAAGAGACTTTGACATCATACTGGGGATGGATTGGCTATCCCAGTATAAAGCGGTGATCGAATGCCAAAAGCAAAAGATCACCTTGTCAAAAAGTAGGGGAAAGAGAGTTATCTTTTACTCTCAGCCCCCTAAGAAAAGTAACAAAATCGTTAGTGCACTTAAACTAAGTAACTTGATGCGTAAGGGGTATGAACTATATGCGTGCTATGTGCACAACCTTGAGGCGGAGGAAAACAAGGTTGATAGCATACCAGTGGTAAGAGAATACCCGGACGTATTCCCTGAAGACGTTCCGGGCATGCCACCTGAGAGAGATCTTGAATTCACTATAGATCTCATTCCGGGGACAGAGCCTGTCTCGAAAGCTCCGTACCGGATGGCACCACTGGAAATGAAGGAGTTAAAGGAACAACTCGAGGAGCTATTGGGAAAAGGTTACATAAGACCGAGTACGTCCCCTTGGGGAGCACCGGTTTTGTTTGTCAAGAAGAAAGACGGAGGACTACGTCTTTGCATAGATTACCGAGGACTAAACCAAGTGACCATTAAGAATAAATACCCCCTACCAAGAATAGAGGATCTGTTTGATCAACTGAAGGGAGCTTCAGTATTCTCGAAGATCGATTTGCGATCTGGGTATCATCAACTGAGGATCGCCGAGAAGGACATTCCAAAGACGGCGTTTCGAACACGATATGGCCATTACGAGTTCACATTGTTATCCTTCGGGTTAACAAATGCTCCGGCAATGTTCATGAATCTCATGAACAACGTGTTCCGAGAACTACTAGACCAGTGTGTCGTAGTGTTCATCGACGACATCCTGATCTACTCAAAGAGCGAGGAAGAGCATGCCAAACACCTACATCAAGTGTTAGAAATCTTGCGAAGAAATCAGCTATACGGCAAGCTGTCGAAATGTGACTTCTGGTTGAAAGAAGTGGCATTCCTCGGACACATAGTATCCGCTGATGGAGTATCAGTGGATCCGGCAAAGGTCTCTGCCGTAACTGAATGGGCAATGAAACTTTTGACGAGCTTCGCCAACACGAGTAATTTTCTGAAAATTCCTTTACTGGTTTTTTGCTCAAGGAGGAAACTGTGATTTCAAATGGTGCCTCGAGAGTCCCCGGCAACGGCGCCATGAAACTTTTGCTCTAGTTTCATTTTGCTACTGGGGGGTTGAAGAACCGTCTAAATACAATTTCCAAGTTCGGATTTATTAAATGAAAAGAGTTATGATTGAGGGAAGGGGTTTAAGATTATATTAAGATTTCCCTTTTTATTACTCCTGTGGGGTTCAAACGGCGCTGTGGTCCTTCCAGCCATGAAACTTTTGACAAATATCACGGTGCAACAGGGATGGACCTTCAGTCTGTCACCCTGAAAGTCCCTGATATCTGCACCATGATGCTTCTCTTAATTTCATGTCAAGAAGATACCTGCCATGAAATTCTTGAACATCTTCCCACTGTATCTGTATTTTCCCAAAATGTTGTTTTTATTTACTCGTGTCAAGAAACTGTGCTCCCGAAAGCGCACGGGTCAAAAATTGCAGTAATTTATAGTAAGTACCGGATCGTTCACTGGAGGATGTGCGATGGAAGCAGGGCCCACGTCGTTTACTAAGATTTTCCACTCGGTTACTCGTTTCAAGTTTTGCAAGGGTTTCTAACAACTACTTGACATAATTTAAACCAGATCATAAAAGCAGTAAAAATTATTCTATAAAGCATGGTAAAAGAAAGCAATTAAATCTACACTACGAAAGCAATGTAAAATTATGCTACACTATCTAGAAAACAGATTTAAATATGACAGAAGGGACAGGGAGGAAATAACAAAGATTGGACAAGATTCAGATGAAACACAATTAAACTTCCATTTTTATACACAGATCTTAGCTTGGGATAATCCTCTAGTTAGCTAACTCTCATGCTTTCTGCACCATGTTCCCTTTAACAGACAGGTACTTATGGTGATAATTTACATGCTCTTAAGACAACAATTTCTAAGATACCACAGACTCACAACTACCCTCACATGGCCATGCTAAGGCGTATCATTCATCTGTGGTGGATAAGCAACACCTGACACATCATTAGTTGACATGGCAAGTACTCCTATCATCCCCCATGTCACACCCAAAGTTTCAAATCAAGCCCCAAACCATTCCATAACTCTCAAACCTTTTAACAGATGGACAGCCCCTAATTCTTCCGAGTGACCTCTATGAAAGCATTTAAAAGGAAGCAGTAAAGAAAGCTGTAAAGAAAGCATTTAAATCTATCACTCGGAATCCTTAAAAACGTCTCTTTCCGTTAGTATAAAAGAGCCCCTGGTCTTGGTGACCAGATGCAGATCAAGAACCCCCGAGATATCAATAAGCCACAGGGCTTACAACATCTAGGTAGTTATGAGATACAAACTAAATGAAACAGATCCATAAATGAACCTATTCCGGATGTACTCACTCAAGACTCAATTCTAGACTTTGGCAGAAGAAGATAGTAGTCGAAGGAATACTCGACCTTACCTTAGAAATTCACCAAGGCCTATATGTTGTTCCTCTAGCATTATTTATCACATCTCATCTACACCCAAGTGGATATTGACTTAATGCGATATCTAATATCAGATTTCCAACACACAGCAATTTTGAGAAACTAATTGATATCTGAAAATCATTCCCTAGACAGGTACTAGACTCTCAATTAAAACACAGATCCTTTCAGTCTAAGTGAGACCTAATCGCTGACTCTGCTTCTAAGCTCTCAAAATCAATCCCCAGTGGAATATAAATTAGTCATAACTGTTGAATTTATCCCTTACTCAGATCCGGAATTTACAAAGGAATTTTTTTTTTGTTGGAAGTTTATTATGCAACATCTGGTTTAAATCAAGACTTCTGTGTCCAAGGGGAAGGATCCCCAAAACAGCAATAAGACCAGAACATCTACATAATAGTATCATGCATACAAGTATACGAAAAGGAAAATAAAATACCCCAAAATATATGGTGGGGTTAGACAGAATGCGATACACAAAGGTGAATTAGCCTGAGATGAGAAGAAATCGGCTGAAAAGAGTGCCAGAGATAATTGGGATTTTCCGGACTGCAAACATCTGCTATCTGGTGCCCAATTTTCCCAGATGACTGATTTTAGACAGAAAGAATTCCAAACAACGGTGACCGCCGTCATTTAGTTTTCTTTTGTCTGTGAATGGAAGAAAAACCCACATATTTCTTGCTGTAATATTTCTCAACTGATGTTGGTCGACATCAGTTGATACTATTGCAACTTGAATTCAGGTTGAGAAATTAAGATAAAGAAAATTAAAACTGTATCTGATTAGGAATTGACTGAGTGACTAATCGAAACTCTTAGTGAAGAGGACGCTCGCCGAAGCTTCCACCAATCACTAACCAGATCATGCAAAATAACAGATAATGATTGACACACAGAAGACGGGTTAATCGATATCCCTGTGAAGGGACCTTTCACCAACATTAATCTGTGGTGTTTCTCATTATCCGTTCATACACACAATAAAAAGGAAAATTTGAAAATAAGGAAAATGTTTTTTGTACTGTGTGGGTGTTAAGCACACAATAAGTGGACACTAATAGGTTGAAATGTGTAATGGATAGAAATCAGATGAATTGGGCCTAGGCCCAATACATCCATGCAACTTACACAAATCATGAAAGAAAATATTTTTGGAGTTTTCAAAATAAAAGGGATAGTTCAATTTCGAATTATTGGGGTAATTCGAATTGAGAATGCATGAGGAATGAAGTATAATCTTACCCAATTAATCCTTGCAAAGGAATGAGATACCATCTAATTCGAATTGTTGAGCAATTCGAATTAATTCGAATTGGACAACTCGAATTGATGAAGTCTTTTCCTTGCTCAAAATTGACTAAGGCATATACCTCAAGGGGAAGGTGAATTCGAATTGTTCAGCAATTCGAATTAATTCGAATTGGACAATTCGAATTGGTAAGAGATGGAAAATAAACTAAGGCATGAAGGGATGACAATGGATACAATGTGGTTTTCAAGCCAATTCGAATTGGACAATTCGAATTGGTTGGAAACCTCATGAAGAGAATAATTTTTGGGTGTGCAATTCGAATTTCTTAGGCAATTCGAGATAATTCGAATTGCCTCAATTCGAATTACACACTTTCAAACAACAACAATTTTTGTTCTCACAAGTATGGGTTAGGTGAACACTGTACTGTAATGATGGGTTTAGATTTACTAAATCCCTCATCTCACATCAATGTCATTTCACAGCCACCCTAGTGAGATTTTCAAGAAATAAACAAACACATGTCTAGTGGGTATTGGCAGAATTCAAAACCTACTGCTACAAACAAGGGATCAAAGATCAAAGACCCTAAAACATCTAGTTATCCAAGAACTGCATGAATAAACTAAGAACACTCAAGTTATCTAAGGTAGCATGAAATAAGATTAGGGCAGGAAGACTAAAACCTAAATATAAATTATAACAAACCTTAAAAACATCTAAAACCTAAGAACACTTATTTGAAGCTCTAAGGCACTAAATCAAGCCAAAAACCACCAAACATGCATTTATTAAGTTTGAATGTTAACTAGGACATAATAAATGTAACCTAGTTGAAACAAACAAACATACTTAAGCATTTATTTCTAGGGAAAGCATTAAAGAGTGCCCAAACAAATGAATAAAACCATTTCTGCAAATTTTCCTTGTATTGACACTTTGAAAGCAAAAATAAAGAACCCAAAACCATCATTAGCTTGAAGGTAGGGTTTATTCTAACTAGAAAGCATGTAAAAATATGGAAAATGGCTACTCTAAGGGTTACACAAACTGCTTCTACACTAAACTAAGATCAAAGCATGTAAGAAATTACACTACTAGCAAGAAAAATAAACTAAACTAAACTAAACTACCTACCTAACCCTTAAAGGGTGTGGAACCTCCTGCTGTTCTTTTTGTCCCAAGCTGCTTTTTTGGTTAAATTCTTGATCTCTGGATTTTGTTGTGGAAGGTCTGCTTTTATAGACAATCTTCAAAACCCTAGGCCCACCAATGTTGTGCTCATGCTCCACAGCTTTGATGAATTTTTGAGTGTAGTTCGAATTATCTCAACCAATTCGAATTAATTCGAATTGTGAGATCTCTTCCTTGAGCTGGGATTTTGGCCTTCAGTTATCAATTCGAATTGTTGAGGATAATTCGAATTGGTCTTTTCTCGAATTGGATGAGGGTTTCTGCTTGGCTTCCTTGCACTTGTTGGCAATTCGAATTGTTACAATTCGAATTGCATCTTCTTCTTGCCTTTGGGTTTCTTCTCTCTTCATTCCCTAATTCGAATTAATTCAAACTTGAACAATTCGAATTAGACTTCTGCATTCCTTCCAACACTTAACCATTTCTTTGCTCTCTTTAGCAATTCGAATTGTTGTGCAATTCGAATTAATTCGAATTGCTCACAATTCGAATTATGCTTCAACACTTAACCAATTTTCAGTTGTGGGATTTTTAATCTTTTTCCTATCTTTTTGGATTTTTGTGGGCTCTTTTATTCTTTTGCCCATCTTTGCATTCCTTTTTCTTTTCTTTTTCCTTTTTTCATGTTTTTGGATTTTTCTAACACAAATACAATTTAAAATTGCATATTTTGTGTCTTTTTGTTACCGGCTTGATGTTTTTACAAACTCGCATTAATCTGTCAAATTCAACTGCTTTCTTATTGAAATAAGATGGAATCACGATCAAAATGTCCGTCTCAGACACGGAAATGGATTGGAAATAATGGACAATTTTGGCCATTATCAACATCCTCACATTTAATACTGATCGTCCCCGAGCAGTCAGAGTCAGTGCTCCTAAGAGCTTGGACTCTGCATATTCAATCCATTTGCGTGGCTTCAGAAATTTCATTCTTTTTATATTGGGATAAGACAATCAAAATTACAAGTATTAAACTCTTTTGGTTGCAGTGTTTAATGGAATGATACTTCTCACTTGAGTGAACATACAAATCAATCATTATTGTTAATTCTTCTTGAATATGTGTTTAGAAAATCACATTGGCTTAATTCTTGAATTTAGGCATGACATGATCATTGATTAATAGAAACAGAGCCTCACATATAGTAGAATCGGAAAGTTCACTCATTCTCAAGATTGGCTTCCATCGTCAACGCTCAAAATCAAATTCAAATAAATTCTCCCATAAGCTTGCAACTGGACCAACTCGCCACCGGCTCATTTCCTCAAATCGAGATCCCGAGGTCTTATTCAAGGTTATAACGGGGCATACGGTTGTAACATTTGGTAGGAAAATGAATTATTGGGCTAAAAAGTGACATGACACCATTCCACCATAGCTTGGCATGTTGCAGAATTTATGATCATCATTATTTCTATCTTTTGTTTTGTTTTTCTTTTTTATTGCATGACATTAGACTTTGTCTAATTTGCTTTGTCATTTGCAATTTATTCTTGTTGAATAGATCTCAACTTCTTCTTTTTTTTTTTGAATCGGTTTATAACATACCGATTGATACATATGTGATGATCAAAAATTACAATGCCTAGATGGGATGGCTTGTGTACACTTGGGTTTGATTTTCTTGGTCTTTTTGTAAGGCTAGGAGTAATATAGTGGCTTCAAAGAAAAATTAGGTTTAAAGGCTCAGATTGGTTGATCCTAAAGGGAAAATGTTTTTGGGTTTGGAATTCAAACGAAAGCCAAAATTTTGGGTTTTTCTAAGTGCCTCGATCATCTGCTCAATTTCAGGAATATGGCATGGTCTTGAATCGGTCCCAATTGCAAGTTCTAGTGCCGTTTAATCGAATTGATTCACACAATCAAAGAAGTATTGAGTAAAAATGACTCGGCTCAGATCTCACAAGGGACGGTTTGATCATGACATGCTTTTATTCTCAAATTTAACCTTTGAAAAATTCTTACAACTTATTCAATCAAATTCTCAACATGAAAGTTTGTTAGTCCTTCAAGTGATCATATCATTGGATTTTTATAGCTCAAAACTTCGAGAATTTATGTCATGCATATTTTTAATTGTTTTATCCCAATGTAATAGTCTGAAGATTTCGTCATCAGCCTAAATTCAATATGTGAATTTAGGTGACAGATTTATGCTTGTTTTATGCCGGTTTGTTTAATTGAAAGCAGTAAAAAAGACACTGTGAGCATGCAAGCATGTCACAGCTTGTTTTTGGCGTGACAGTCACTTATTCATCTTGGACTGCCACACATCTTTTTTTTTTCGAATAATGGAGAACTCAAGACGAAATTCTCTTGTGGAAAGTAGTAAATGTACATCAGTTACAATAGATCTCCATGATGAGGATTGAAAGTGCAATGAATGAATTGAAAATCTAATGCATGATGTTTACAATGGAGCTCTCATGAATGTGATCACTTAGCTTAGTCCTTCTTCTCCATGGGCTGTGTGGAGGATCCGGTGGCATCTCCTGGAGGTGATGGGAACTTGCTGACGATGGTCTTCATCATTTCGGCTTGATTGTCGAACATCCTGGCTTGACTCGCGAACACTGCTTCGAACATTCTTCTATTCTTTTCCTCATTCTCAATCCTTTCTTGATGTTGCCTGGCTGCTTCCTTTCTGAACTCCTCTTCTCTCTCAAACATTCTCAGCCTAAACTCTTCCTCTTTCTGCATTTGTTTTTCGTGAGTCGAGACAATGGCATCGGCCAAAGACTTGACACTCTGCATCATTGACTCTCCCATTCTGCTCACTGCCTCTAGAGTTTGAGATTCAGCTGGGTGTTGAGCCACAGTTGGACTTCTGCGCAAGGGTCGGACTGGATGTCTTCGTGATAAGCTTGGAGTGGAAACATCAGTTCCAGGATGAGTGGCAGTGGGAGCAGGTTCTGTTGGTGCGACTGCCGCTTCTTCTGTTGAAGGTGCCGCTTCAGGACGGTCCTTCTTCTTATGCCCTTTGCGTCCGACTGTTGGTGTCCTCGGAGTGTATCTGGATTGAGCATCTGATTCTTCCGGCATAATGTATGTGACTGGTTCAGTTATCCTTGTCTTTGGGACTGGGATCGGCCGGCTCATATCAATAAGATCGCTCTCTGCAAAAACTGTTAGATCTACTCCTTGGGCTTCACAAATTCTCCTGATGAGGTTGGGATAGCATAAAGCAGCAGCTCTGGTGCCTGTAACTTTTGTTGTCATGACATGTAAAATCTGCTCCCCCACGTTGATCTTCAGTCCATGCCAAATCTTGGCAAAACCCTTCAACATTCGACCAGATGTTTCATGTGCATGCGGGTTTGGCCTGATCTTCGACATGTAGAAGTCATAGGAGGGTTGAAATTCCAGTTTCAGGTGCTTTGCTTTGAAGGGGATTTCACCAGTGTAGCTCTCAGCAGTAAGGGACCGAGTGATGTTGTCGTGATATTGCCTGTCAGCTGCCCTGCTTGCTCCCTTCTCGAAATGTTCAGATGTCGGAATTTCTGACCTCCAGTTGGGTGTACCAAGGAAGTTGTTCAAGTAGTCTGCAGAGATGTCTACGTCAACTCCTCGCACCCAACTTGTCTTTTGTGTGGCATTAATGTTGCAGTAGAATTCCCGAACCAATTCTGCTATCCCGGGTTCAGCGTGATGCTTAAGGAACTCAGTCCATCCGTGGTTTTCTTTCAATGTACGCAGCATTGGATGATCAATCAATTCTGGACTGAACCCTTTATCAGGGACAAATACTCCACTCAGTGCCATGTATCGTCCCGCATTCTGCTCATTCCCGTTGAACCTCCTCATTATGTCAGCATCATCTGTGATACGGAATTTTCTGAACTTCTTTGTAGACACACCCAGTCTGCCCCTTGAAGTCGAGTTGACCCAATAACAAGCCGATCGCACTGATCCGGTTGATTCTTGGGTCCCTTCAGTTCCTGCTTGTTCTCCATCAGAGTCAGAACTTTCCCTTGGTTGTTCCCTTTGTTTAGTTTGTTTGTGCTGTTCTGACTCGACCTGTGCATTCGGTTGTGGCTCTTCCTCAGTTTGTTTCAACTCAGTTTCTTTACCTCCTTGAGTTGCTCCTTGCTCGTGTGCATTACAAGGATCTTCATGGAATACAGAATTTAAGAAATCTTCGGAAAGATAGGGATCGGCAACATGCTGGTATTCTTGTTGTGATGCCTCAACTTCCTTCCCGATGTTAAGGTCTCCCAATTGTTCTTCCGTGTCATCTCCTTGCTCTATGGGAATATTGAGATCGTAATGGAGGATCTGCTGAAATGTCTTGTCTTTGAAGATATCTTCTATGGTATTCATCTCTGCTTGCTCACCTCCACTGCTACCTTCAGTTCTTACTGTTTCTTGCATTGTGGGTTGCGGTTGGGTAGCAGCTGCAGCTAGAGTTTGTGCAGTTATGTCATTCAAATCACTCACAAGCTCGGCGAACTTCTTCTTTGATTCTTCAAATCTGACATTGCCCTCGTGCACCATTTCCTCTATCTCCTCTGTGGGCCGCATTGCCTCCATTGTTTTCTCAACATCCGCGTTTGCGTCATTTCTGCGAGCAGTTGATCTTTTTACTTGTTCCTCCTTCTCCCTTGCCCATTCTGCTGGCTCAGCTTTCACTTTAACAGGAGCAATGTCGGTTCCGCTGATTATCTGACAATCATCATCCCCGACCTCAACCTGGGTTTCAGTGTCAGCTTTCTTCTTCTTCTCCAGCTCAGCCTGCAATTTCTCAGCAGCTTTTCTATTCTCCTCTTCTTCTCGGGTTTTTCTGATATTCTCCTCCATCTCTGCCTTCCTGGCGTCTTCTTCTGCTTTCTTGGCTTCCTCTTCAGCTGCCTTGGCCATTTGCTCTTTCCAAAGCCGATTTTTCTCGGCCCTTGCAGCTTCCATTTGCTGTTTCCATTCCTCCGTTTCTTTTGCCATTTCGACCTCAGCCTTCTCCTTCTCCCTTCTTGCCCTTTCAGCTTGTCGGGCCTCGTACTCGGCTTTCCTCTGTGCCTCAATCCTATCTATCTCTGCTTCCTCTTGAGCTATCCTTGCTGCTTCTGCATCGGCTTCTTCCTGAGCCTTCTTTGCCAATTCTACATCGGCGTGCTCTTGGGCCTTACGTTGTTGTTCTTCCTTGGATAACTCAATGGCTTGATCCTTGCCTCTATCCTTTCGCTTGGGAGGCTCATCGTAGAATTTGGGCACAGGGGGAATGATCGTTGGCTGATTCGGAGGTTCTTGGATTCTGATCTGAGGCTCAGCAGACTTTTCAGACTTTTCTTTATCTGGCAACCTTATCAGCTTTCTCTTCTTTTTAGGTGGCTCTGGTTCGGATTCAGTCTGGGAGGGTTCAGATTCGGCAGGCTCAGATTGCTCGGAGGTCGGATCAACATAGTCATCAATGATCTGTTCTTCATCCTCAACATTCAAACCCAATTCCGGTCCTTTGATCTTCAGAAATTTTTGAATGAATTTAGGTTCAGACATGTCTGTGAGTTGCGCAGTCCATTTTAGTGTGAAATATCTGCCTAGGACACCTTGGAATCCCGTGTTATACTGCAGACGAGGCCGGTGTTCTTGACAGTGCCTCAGACATTCTGCATCCATTTCACGTACCAGGTCGAGAAACCTCTTTTTCATTTCCGTGTACAAGGTGTCCACGATGTCTGCCTCTTTCTCCTTTAGATGTCCTAAGTCTCGGACTGGTGGAATGTTGAGATACTCTAAACACTTGTTTTTGCCCATGACTGAGATCCGTTTCCTCTTGCGTCCCATTCTGTCCTATGATCTGTTTTGAATCATTGCAATGCATTCAGCTCTCATTAGCTCGAAATTGGGCATCCCCTTCATTGTGGTCTCTCGGGGCTCAACTGCCGGAATCCTTTGTGGTAAGAAGACTGGCAGAATCTCCACTTTTCCCGGTGGTATCACGAGTCCCGGTTTTAGTACAGACTCCCTGATGTCCTTTTCCCATTTTCCCCATGCAGTCATGTATTTCCCCCACAGTTTCCTGGCTGCTTTTGTTTTCTCAATGATCGAATCCAGCATTGGAGTGTGGTGGGCTTGTCCGTAGTTCAGTACCGCCTGGAGAGAATCCCTGAAGTTGAATGTCATTTTAGTATGACGCTCTTTTGCATGCAATGTCAGCCATAGCTGCTCCTCTGGCCCACAAATGGTCCCATTGTCGAATAGTTCCTTCTTGTATGTAAATGGGAAGGTCTCCGGCATGGAGAGTACACCAGTTGACGCAACTAAGTATGGGGGAGGTGTCTTGGGGGCATAGAGCATTTTCACTTCCCTAGAAATGGGTGGTTGGATGAGGACTGGCTCAAAGGCTGCAGCTCTCCTATCTCCGAAGTAGATTTCAAGCATTCTGTTCCAATAAGCCTTCTGTCGTTTCATCCTCCAGACCATTCGCTCATAGTGAACTTTCGGCTCATTAAACCGTTGATCATACCTTGCCTCATCGAACTCTTGGTTCCAGAAGTTACATACATGTTTGCAAAAGTCTCTTTCGAGGCCTGTTGCTTTATCATTTCTTTCTTCCTCTGGAATCGTATTCCACCAATGGTCCTTCATTTCGAACCTCCATTCAATCTGGTGGTCCATAGGTAGGTTGTGCTCATTCCTTATGGCTACCCTATTTTCCTCTGCCTCTTTCTTCAGCCTCTCAATTTACAAGAAGGCACGATCTGGAGTTGTCTTTGGAAGACCCATCAGGGAATCTATAATGTATTGACTCCTGGAGAGAAGAGAGTTGGAACTATTTTTAACAAATTTTTGATACGTGGATCCGAGTTGAAAGTCAACATCCTCACATTTGGAGCTATGCTCTAAATGTGAGTTAATTGGTTTCTACTCGAATTTATAGAGAGACAAGCATGGAGCTGGATTGTTAAATCTAACTCTTATTACAACAGAAATAAGGAAAGCAAGAGAGAGATAAGGATCCTGGATCCTTAAAATTTTTCTTAGACTATGAATAGTCTAAGATGTTTTTGGGTGGTCAAAGGACCAAAAAGAGAAAATTTCGTAGGTTATTGAGCCTACGAAGGAATTTTTGATTTTTATCACTTAAAAAGTGATTGAAATCATGTGAGATAGGGAAGATAAGAGATTAATGATGAAAATCGAATGCAAGCGATAAATTATGCAATTACTAGTATGTACAATGGACCATGACCATAAATAAGAAATAAAAATAAAAGTAGACATGCATACATACAAAAGGCGATTTTTGGATTTTTATGAAAAGGTGTTGACTTGTTTATTTAATGAAATTGGGGGTGTGAGTGGTCCCCCATTTGGATTTGTTTTGGAAAGTGGGTTTTTAAGGAATAAAACAAAACATTTCTTACAAGTATTTCCCACTTGTTCCAAGTTGACAAAGATCAAACACTTAAACAAAGAGTATTCTGAAAATTTGTCTTTTTATACATAAATGCCATGCCAAAAGTGTTGGAAAAATTTTGGCATGGTTTTGTCTGTAATACCATGTTTCCGTATGTGCAAACGTCAACCTTTGGGGTTGAGTTTGCTATGTGTGGGCAACATGTACCTGACAAAAGCATTCATTACTAAAATACTCATATAACAATATACATGCAAACATCAACAGAAACGAGAACATTAGATCCATCTATACTACTGTAATGTACTAATGTTACCAACAAAACTCATGCTTTAAAAACATGAATTTTGCAGATATCATCAATATGCATTTCGAGTCATCATTAACAACTTCTACCAATCAAAACAACACAGTGGGCACATGAAACTGTCTACGGTGTTAACCCTACTCACAGATTACTCAAACACTAACATAGAATAAACAAATATGCTCATAAACACCAAAATGAAGAAACTGTAACACCCCGGATTTGATAACCCAGGCCGGGATGTCACCGCCGCATTTCCCCAGCAAGACACGGCTTCCCGAGCTCACTAAGGAAATGCAAGGCTTGTGGGTATGAAAAAGATTTAAAACATTTCAAGATTTAGTCCGGAAATTTATAATACTTAGTACGATAGTAGAAATTATCACATGCGGAAAATAAATAAAGTAAGTGCAGCGGAAAGTAAAATCACGGCCAACATGGCCAAATCCTCGGGTTTAACAGACCCGGTAAAAACAGTACGATGCAGAAATTTAAAATGTCCATTATGATTTCCCCCAAGTGCATATGCAATGCGTCACTCAACGTACTCTGTAAAAAAAAAGAAAATGACAACGGTTGTCAGTATAAAAATATACTGAGTAAGTTAATCCCTAACTACAAATAAAAGGGGTTACAAGTGTTTAAACTAAAGATTTCTCTTACCGTACGAGAATTAAAAAAAAAATACATGATTTATTAGCAGCGGAAAACATGATTAAAGAACTTAATTTTAAAAGCGTAATTTAAAGCATAATTTAAGATGCATAAATTTAAATACACAATTAAAGACAGGATAAATACGATTTAAGCATAATAAAACACTCACACGAGTCTTTTACTTTTCATCCCGTAAACTAAGAAGAGGACACCATACCGGGAGATCACTAACGAGGCAATCTCAACATAGGACCACTAACGAGGCAGTCCAAACAATGGGAGACCACTAACGAGGCAGTCTCAAGATAGTAGGACCACTAACGAGGCGATCCAAAAAGATAGTAGGACCACTAACGAGGCGATCCAAAAAGATAGTAGGACCACTAACGAGGCGATCCACAAATACAGCGCGCGAGATCACTAACGAGGCAATCTCAGATAGTAAGGAGACCACTAACGAGGCAGTCTCAAAGATAATGATAGTATGAAGATCGGCTCAGCCTAGTGAACGGGATTTTTCGAAAGTTCGTATTTCAAAGTTATCAAATGATCGATATCGCGTTTTCATAGTTCGAGTTTTCTCAGTTTCGAAAAATCATATTCGAGGCAGTTTACGCCTTTCTTAATTTAAATTCGTCTTTTCTCCAAAAATTCTGAAACTTTGCCAGTAATTCAAAATCACACACACGAACAGCTTTCATGTTTTAAGTTTTTGGAAATAAGGTTCCGAAGTGAGTTGAAATTTGAGTTTATTGCAAAGAATAATTTATGTCTTGAAAACTGTTTTCGTCACAGGTTCGTGCAACGCCGATTAAAAATTCATCTCAAAACCAATCGTTGTGAAATTTTTACAGTAACAACACGACACATTAAGGAACAACTTTCATGTTTTAAGAATTTGGAAATAATGAATTCTTGGTACTCAAAAATCGAGTGCAACTCACTGCATACTCATGGCCCTTAAAACGATTTCAAAACAGTTTTAAAAACTTGGCCGTTTGACATATCAAATGAACACCAAAATCCGTGAAATTTTATAGGCATAATCTAGACACAATTATCTACAACTTTTGTTTAGAAATGCAAAGTTAAATCATTCGAAAAATGGGTGAAAAACATCCATCAAGTTGAAGGAAGGAATCTGTCACAGAATTAAGTTGTTCGGTTCGATACAGAAAGTTCACGGCGAAAATTGGGATAGCAAAACTTAATGTCAACGGCTGAAATTTTGACACAAGATAGATAAAGGTGTTAGGAACAACTTTTATGTTGAAAAGTTTTCGGTTTGGATTCACGAAGGTCGAGTTTTTGGCGAGTCTTTAAAATTGGACGAAATTAGGGTTTTTGAAAACCGATTTTTGTTACAAGCCTATATCTCGAGATTTAAACAACAAACAACCACGAAAATTTGTGAGTAAGGTTTTAACTTACTTAGAATGATGATAGGGTCGCTGGATTGGGTTTCCGGACGTCCTAGGGTCACGACGAACGGCCAACTTCTCCGATCGCTTTTTGTTCGTTTTCCGACGGAAAATCGTAGTAAGGAAAAAGGGTTAGAATATGAGTTTCTGAGATCTATGGACGAATTGAAACTTTGTACAATAGCTTACCAAGAGTCTAGAGGGCAGGGCTTGGTTCCTTTCGCCTTGCCGTCGCCGGAATACTTGCCGGAAAGTGAGTTCGGAGAGGTTTCGACTTGGAGAGGAGTTTTGGAGGTGTTTAGGGTTAGGTTTTCTGAGAGTTAGGGGGAGGGGCGCCCCAAATCTGATCTTATGCCCTTCCCCATTGTTGTGATCGACTTGCCATTGATGGAGGTCGGATTTTTGGCAAGAAAATCGCCATGGAAGGAAAGTTTACACCTCCTGCATCTCTGGCGCGCTGGTGGCGCGCACCCAAGCCTTTGTGCACGCGGAGCACGCGTGGCCTGCCCTGGAGGCGCGACGCCCTTGGCCGCGCGGTGGCCGCGCGGCGGCGCGCGGGTAGCGCGGGCCGGCCGGACCGGCCGTTTCGGCGGTCCGCGTGTTTCGTCGGGTCTTCCCTCGCTTTCCCCTATCGGTTTTCTACGTGTTAGCTCGATTCCCTGGGTCGTCTTCGTTTCGGAATCTTCTCCTTAATCTTGTTACGAGTCCGGCTTATCGCTCGCAACATTTCCGGGTCCTACTTAGCCTAGTCTAAATTGGTTCCAACATCTCCTATCGTCCTTGTGATCTAATTCGTGATGTATTTTGTGATTTATTTCGTGACTGAACTTAGAAATTAGTTCTAAGCTGCCTACGTACCCCGTGAAGGGATCAAGTCATGACGTAGTTCAAAACAATTTGAATTTGTTATTCCTCGGGTGTTACATCCTCCCCCCCTTAAGAATACAGTTATGTCCCCATAACTGTGGTCGGGTCGTCTTGGAAGAGGGTAGGGTAACGTTGCCTCATGTCGGCTTCCAATTTCCCAGGTTGTCGTCTCCGTCTCGTGGTTGGACCACAGGACCTTGACCATCCTTACAGTTTTATTCCTTGTCACCCTTTCCTTGTGGTCGAGTATTTTCACCGGGGTTTCTTCATAGGTCAAGTCATCATCCAATTCGACCACGTCCGGTTGGAGTACATGCGACGTGTCGGCACATACTTCTTTAGTTGGGGGTCGTGGAACACATTGTGGTCACGAGCAAACGGTGGTGGGGACGTTAGTTAACACGCCGTTCTCGTTTCCCTACGGAATTTCTCAGGGTCCCTAGGTGTTTTACGTCCCGGGGGTTTCCTGTAGTCCTGCGAAAGGAGGGCGTGAGGCAATTCCGCTGTCCTTGCCCGGAATAATGCCAGGTGATGCTCCATGTCGACGTATTTCTCTGTCAATGTATGCCCGGGTTCAGTGGGGAGCGTATAGCGAAAGAGATTGAGCAGAACAGGAAAGATAAAACTCCACCCGGGTCCCGCGCGGTGGCCGCGCGTTGGCGCGCGGGGAGCGCGCGGCACCCCCTGTTCGAGAAAATAGGGCTCGCGCTCCGCGCGAGCCACTTCCCCCATTTCCCATTCGAGAACACACCCCCAATTCTCTCTAAATCCGGCGAGTTACCTTCCTGTTTGCTCGATTTCGACTTCAATTTCACTCATCCAGGTACGATTCTACTAAACCCACTTACTAATTTCAACTTTTATGTTTTGAATGATTTGATTTGTGAAGAGATTTAGGAAATTAGGGTTTGTGTGCAAAAATTGGGGGTTTATGATTTTTAGGCTTGATTTGTGCAATTTAGCAAGTGTATGTGGCAATTGTTGTTACTCTTGTTGCCTTGCCTATGTTTATGTTATAATGTGTTTATGTTTTTGGCAAATTCTTGTTGAATTCGAATCCTTAGAAAGGCTATGAAGTTATTGATGCTTGGTTGCTATTGGGGTGTGATTATTAGTTCGTTCCCTCGTTGTTTAGTGCTGTAGGATTTGCCGTATTGTTATTAGAATGATTGTTTCATTCCGTGGGCGATTTCCGTGTGTTGTTAGTAACTTAGGTTTTGGTTTATTGCGCACGTAATGTGTTCGACGAAATGCCACATAGGGTTTAGGCACTAGTTTGAGCATATCCTCCGTCTAGGTTACCTCCTGGTTGGTCTTAGTAAACGGTAGGATGTGTTGTTCTTACGGTACATTCGCGTTGGAAATGTATATTAATGCCCTTTTCATATTTTCGCTTGACTTCTGTGTGGGACTTAGCCTTATAATCGGTGTTTGGTAACTTGCAGGATGTTGCTCTTTTTGTGGGTCGTTTTGGCGTCTCTCATGTGTCCTCCGAGGACTAGGAGACGAGTTGTTGATGAGGCTGGCCCCAGTCATGCTGCTCCGGCGATGCCGGATTTCGACGAGAGCGAGTCAGAGGAGGACGAGGCGCAGCGGGGCCCGCGTCTCAGGGGTCTTCTGGACGAGGTGCGTCCTCACCGGCACGACAGGTTCCGGTTTAGGACGAAGGCTGCCCAGGACTTTTATTTCGACGAGCTTCGTCGAAACAGGGCTTACGTCCCTGAGAGAGGCATATATCCTCTTCATATGGGCGATGACAGGGTCAGTGCGGTCTTGGAGTATTTGCAGTGGACTGGTCTGGCACGTCACCCCGAGGGCGTCGCCTCCGGTTATTTGGCTATGGAGGTTATTGCCAACATTGGCGGTCTCGGGGAGGGTGACGATCTATCCCGGGTATGGGTCCGTGGTCGCTATCTCGACTTCAGTGCTCGGGCGATCAATGTCTATTTTGGTTTGCCCGACGATGGCGTGTTCCGGCCCCAGCCTGAGGGGCGCGTTCTTGCTCCTGCGTGGAACACCTTATGCACCCTAGTGCCTCCTCAGTTCGAGCACAGTCATGAGCTTCGTTTGACGTCGATGGACTCCCCTTGGCGAGAGCTTGCTCAGCTATGGTTCGGGCGTGTCCGGCCGATGTCCCGGAGCCACATTGTCTTGGATCACGTCTACGAGACCATTTGCTTCATCGCGCGGGACGGTAGGGTGAATGTAGGGGCTTGCATCGAGGACAACTTGCGGGGTATGCGCAGAGGACGAGGGAGTAGGGTGATTACCCATGTTCACCTCACCTGTGGGTTGTGCGCGGCACGGGGGATTCGCACTACATCGGAGACAGACCCGTACGACCTAGCACCTGGCCGTTGCTACCGTATCCCGTCTTATGCTGAGCGGCGTAGCGCCTTACGTCGTGGGGCTCCCCGTGCTGTACTTCGCCCGCAGCCTGATGACGGCGGCCTGATCCTCGTTGTACCACCGGAGCAGCCACCCCCTCCTCCCGTAGTTCCACCTCCTGCTGGGGCACCTCCTGCCGTGGCACCTCAGGGGCAGGAGATGATTCAGATGCTGCAGATGATGCAGGAGATGCGGGTCAGTATGGACGCCGGGTTTGCAGCTGGGCAGGCTCGTTATGACGCCCTCGACGCTAGGTTGGACCTCTATCAGACCCGCATGGACTCGTTTGCTACTAGGCAGGCTCAGCAGCAGGCCACCATGTCCGACATGTACGCCTGTGTGCGGCAGATGGATGACTTCATGCGCCGACAGTTCCCGCCTCCCGATCAGTGATGTCTCCCTTTGGTTTCGTGTTTTCGTTTAGGTTTTGCGTTTAGGCGTACTCTGTTTAGGTTCCTCCTTATGGGGACGTTGATGTTGCCTGGTGTTTGTGATTTATATTTTCGTTCTGTTATTGCTTAGTTAGGTGTTTGACATGTGTTGGTTGTGGGCTGCTGTTTCACAACCATGGTTTAATTTTTCTGTCCATTTTATGGTTTGAGATGTTCTGGATTTACTATTACCTTCCTATCGTTCTGCATGTGTGTGGATTGCCCAATAATACCTACGCCGTTGTTTGACTAAATCGTTTGGTTAAATTAGCGTGATAAGATACACGGGATTAGAGTTTATATGTGGAGTGTATATAGTTGCTCTTAAGGGGAAAATTTTTATTGAGCGAAGATTAGTCTTTTAATAGGTATCAATTTATCAGGGTTTTCTTGTAAAGGTTGTTGGAATTTATTTATTTATTCTTATATGTACATATTTACGTATTTGTATATATTTTATTATTATTTTTATTATTATTATTTCTATTATATTTATTTATTTATTTATTTATTTATTTATTTATTTTTATTTATTTATTTTTATTTTTATTTTTATTTTTATTATTATTTTTTTTTCAGGGTTGTAGGTTTCCCTCTTTGATTATGGTAGTTAAAGAACTAAATAAAATGCATGGAATAAATTTAAATAGGCTTGTATTTTTATTACTCAAGAATTTTGGTTTACAAGCATTCGAAATAGAAATAGCAATGGTGCATCAGTATGGATCCCTAAATCTAGGGTGACTAGGCAGGTATATCCTCGATGGGATCGTCCTCGTCGCTGGATATGTCAATGGGAATGGGCGTCCCCACCGGGCTCGGGCTCGGAGGGAAGATGTCGGCCTCTAGGCCCAGTAGCTCAGCTGCTAGGTGTCCTATTTGCATCATCAGTTCGTTATCCTTGTTTTGGAGCGCAACCACTAGTGTTTGGAGTTCGGCGACTTGGGCCTTGAGTTGGGTTATTTCGTGATGGTCAGCTTCCCTAAGATTTCTCAGATAGTCCACGTTACTCTCTAGATGCCCCACTCGAGCTTTGAAGTGATTGACATGCTGTTGGGACTCGAGGTATGCATTGGTCAGTTTCATCATCAGGTTGGTCATGTTCGCGTTCGGTTCAGCCATCTATTGTCAACAAGGGAGGTTAGAGTTAGACGTTTCTCAGGCAAGGTTAAGGTATGCATAAATTTAAATCTATATGCAACATGCAAGTGCAAGTCCCTTCCCCATAAAAAAAAATTTAGTTTAAAATAAATTGCTAAAGGTTGGGCCTCTATAGTGGGCCAAAATTTAATACTTCTTTGGCTAAGGTTTTGGGCTATGTAAAAAGGATTATAGATTTTTGGGCTAAAAATAATACTAGTAGTCAAATAAATAATTTTAAAAGAAATAACACTTGGGCTTAAAAATATTGGTTTAAAATAATAGTAGTAGCTTTAAAAATTTTTCCGGGCTCTGATACCAACTTGTAACACCCCGGATTTGATAACCCAGGCCGGGATGTCACCGCCGCATTTCCCCAGCAAGACACGGCTTCCCGAGCTCACTAAGGAAATGCAAGGCTTGTGGGTATGAAAAAGATTTAAAACATTTCAAGATTTAGTCCGGAAATTTATAATACTTAGTACGATAGTAGAAATTATCACATGCGGAAAATAAATAAAGTAAGTGCAGCGGAAAGTAAAATCACGGCCAACATGGCCAAATCCTCGGGTTTAACAGACCCGGTAAAAACAGTACGATGCAGAAATTTAAAATGTCCATTATGATTTCCCCCAAGTGCATATGCAATGCGTCACTCAACGTACTCTGTAAAAAAAAGAAAATGACAACGGTTGTCAGTATAAAAATATACTGAGTAAGCTAATCCCTAACTACAAATAAAAGGGGTTACAAGTGTTTAAACTAAAGATTTCGCTTACCGTACGAGAATTAAAAAAAAAATACATGATTTATTAGCAGCGGAAAACATGATTAAAGAACTTAATTTTAAAAGCGTAATTTAAAGCATAATTTAAGATGCATAAATTTAAATACACAATTAAAGACAGGATAAATACGATTTAAGCATAATAAAACACTCACACGAGTCTTTTACTTTTCATCCCGTAAACTAAGAAGAGGACACCATATCGGGAGATCACTAACGAGGCAATCTCAACATAGGACCACTAACGAGGCAGTCCAAACAATGGGAGACCACTAACGAGGCAGTCTCAAGATAGTAGGACCACTAACGAGGCGATCCAAAAAGATAGTAGGACCACTAACGAGGCGATCCAAAAAGATAGTAGGACCACTAACGAGGCGATCCAAAAAGATAGTAGGACCACTAACGAGGCGATCTACAAATACAGCGCGCGAGATCACTAACGAGGCAATCTCAGATAGTAAGGAGACCACTAACGAGGCAGTCTCAAAGATAATGATAGTATGAAGATCGGCTCAGCCTAGTGAACGGGATTTTTCGAAAGTTCGTATTTCAAAGTTATCAAATGATCGATATCGCGTTTTCATAGTTCGAGTTTTCTCATTTTCGAAAAATCCTATTCGAGGCAGTTTACGCCTTTCTTAATTTAAATTCGTCTTTTCTCCAAAAATTCTGAAACTTTGCCAGTAATTCAAAATCACACACACGAACAACTTTCATGTTTTAAGTTTTTGGAAATAAGGTTCCGAAGTGAGTTGAAATTTGAGTTTATTGCAAAGAATAATTTATGTCTTGAAAACTGTTTTCGTCACAGGTTCGTGCAACGCCGATTAAAAATTCATCTCAAAACCAATCGTTGTAAAATTTTTACAGTAACAACACGACACATTAAGGAACAACTTTCATGTTTTAAGAATTTGGAAATAATGAATTCTTGGTACTCAAAAATCGAGTGCAACTCACTGCATACTCATGGCCCTTAAAACGATTTCAAAACAGTTTTAAAAACTTGGCCGTTTGACATATCAAATGAACACCAAAATCCGTGAAATTTTATAGGCATAATCTAGACACAATTATCTACAACTTTTGTTTAGAAATGCAAAGTTAAATCATTCGAAAAATGGGTGAAAAACATGCATCAAGTTGAAGGAAGGAATCTGTCACAGAATTAAGTTGTTCGGTTCGATACAGAAAGTTCACGGCGAAAATTGGGATAGCAAAACTTAATGTCAACGGCTGAAATTTGGACACAAGATAGATAAAGGTGTTAGGAACAACTTTTATGTTGAAAGGTTTTCGGTTTGGATTCACGAAGGTCGAGTTTTTGGCGAGTCTTTAAAATTGGACGAAATTAGGGTTTTTGAAAACCGATTTTTGTTACAAGCCTATATCTCGAGATTTAAACAACAAACAACCACGAAAATTTGTGAGTAAGGTTTTAACTTACTTAGAATGATGATAGGGTCGCTGGATTGGGTTTCCGGACGTCCTAGGGTCACGACGAACGGCCAACTTCTCCGATCGCTTTTTGGTCGTTTTCCGACGGAAAATCGTAGTAAGGAAAAAGGGTTAGAATATGAGTTTCTGAGATCAATGGACGAATTGAAACTTTGTACAATAGCTTACCAAGAGTCTAGAGGGCAGGGCTTGGTTCCTTTCGCCTTGCCGTCGCCGGAATACTTGCCGGAAAGTGAGTTCGGAGAGGTTTCGACTTGGAGAGGAGTTTTGGAGGTGTTTAGGGTTAGGTTTTCTGAGAGTTAGGGGGAGGGGCGCCCCAAATCTGATCTTATGCCCTTCCCCATTGTTGTGATCGACTTGCCATTGATGGAGGTCGGATTTTTGGCAAGAAAATCGCCATGGAAGGAAAGTTTACACCTCCTGCACCTCTGGCGCGCTGGTGGCACGCACCCAAGCCTTTGTGCGCGCGGAGCACGCGTGGCCTGCCCTGGAGGCGCGACGCCCTTGGCCGCGCGGTGGCCGCGCGGCGGCACGCGGGCAGCGCGGGCCGGCCGGACCGGCCGGTTCGGCGGTCCGCGTGTTTCGTCGGGTCTTCCCTCGCTTTCCCCTATCGGTTTTCTACGTGTTAGCTCGATTCCCTGGGTCGTCTTCGTTTCGGAATCTTCTCCTTAATCTTGTTACGAGTCCGGCTTATCGCTCGCAACATTTCCGGGTCCTACTTAGCCTAGTCTAAATTGGTTCCAACATCTCCTATCGTCCTTGTGATCTAATTCGTGATGTATTTTGTGATTTATTTCGTGACTGAACTTAGAAATTAGTTCTAAGCTGCCTACGTACCCCGTGAAGGGATCAAGTCATGACGTAGTTCAAAACAATTTGAATTTGTTTTTCCTCGGGTGTTACAGAAACAAAACCATTAAAACTAAACAGAAGCCATATTTTTTTAAGGGTTTTGAAACCCTTATTTTCAAAATGAAAACACCCAAATCACAGAGACGTTCGAACCCTCAAAAATGGCAGTTTGAACCTAAAGCACAAAAACAACCCTAGTTCACCCTACCCTGTTCTAGGTCATCCCCGCACAAGTGTGACTCGTTCCGACCCTATTCCGACCATTTTCAACATGAAAAACAAAACACATTCCACCCCCATCCCCGATTTCGCAAAGAAGACGAAGAGGCAAAAACTGTAAAGTGAAACCTAGCGCGAAATCGAAAGAGAACACTCACCCCCTGCTCCCACTTGGATTAGACGACGAAGACGCCATTTCCGATGAGTTTGAACGGAGGAAAGATCGAAAAGTGCGACTGGTTTCGCGAGGAAGACAGTTTTTCGCGAGAGAGAAAGGATGGTTTTCGGGAGAGTGAGAAGTGAAAGTGAGGGAACTGAGAGGGAGAAAAGGGTATAAAAAGGGTTCGGAAGGGGAGTTTGAATTGTTGCATCAATTCGAATTGGTGCATTCTGTGAGAGATGCGAGTTATTCAGGCCAATTCGAATTAATTCGAATTGGCTTGAAAGGCAAAATTACACACAAGTTTGAATTGTGAATCAATTCGAATTAATTCGAATTGACTCATAATTCGAACCTGGTGGTAAGGACCAACTTTGCACTGGAGTGCTTTTGTGAGCTAATTCGAATTATGGGTGTAGTTCGAATTAATTCGAACTTCCCCATAATTCGAATTGCTCACTTGCCTAAGAGAATGCCTTTTGTATGCCAATTCGAATTAGTCAGGCAATTCGAATTAATTCGAATTGCCCTATAATTCGAATTGCAACACTTGGCCTATTAAAATATCCGAAAATTCTGCCTTGGGTGCCAATTCGAATTTGCATGGCAATTCGAATTAATTCGAATTGCCTGCATAATTCGAATTAACTAATCCGAATGTGAAAAATTTCCAAGGCAAAATGTCTTATGTGGTATGTTCCAAGCAATTCGAATTAATTCGAATTTTCTTGAAATGAAAAATAAACCACATTCAAGACTTAGGAAAAATTTGGATTTTTCAAAAATTTATGTTCATCAAAATGAACTTAGAATCTAAAACATATCTACACAGACTTAGAATTTAAAACATATTGCTTGCATAAGTTAGATCGGGTTAACAATCTTTATTTTATGAATTTATTCTGGATTTTAGATTTCTCTAAATCCCAAAATTAACCTTCATTAAATATAATGTTAACCCAACCGGGAACCTGGTTTTGGAAGCTTTATCTTTCTTTTTGTTGGTTCCTCGAATTCCTGCAAAACAATTATGAACAGGTATTAGGTTTTCTCCAAATATCAACATCCTCACATTTAGAGTCTTAGTACTCTAAATGTTCAATTGATTTTTGGATACTTTGTCCCAATAAAAATAAGTGAAGAAAGTAATAAATACGTAAGTAAATATATGTATAATATTTATTGAACATAAGCCGGTTCTGTTGTCATCTGAGCTTCTTTTTCGGGGTCGAACTGCCCAAGATACTCCTTCAGTCTGTGTCCATTCACCACCAGCTCTCCTTTGTCAGTTCGGATCCTGACAGCTCCACTTTCACACACGTGCATCACTTCGTATGGCCCTTCCCATCTGGATTTAAGCTTTCCGGGGAATAGCTTCAACCTAGAATTAAATAACAAGACATTCTGGCCAACATAGAAGTGTTTAGATTTAATACGACGATCGTGTAACTTCTGGGTCCGCTCTTTATAAATCCTCGAGCTTTCATAGGCTTGCGCACGTATTTCCTCAATTTCATTGAGGTCCAACTTGCGCTTACTCTGGGCAACTCGGGAGTCAAAATTGAGCATTCGTACGGCCCAGTAAGCCTTATGCTCTAGTTCTACGGGCAAATGACAGGCCTTTCCGAAGATGAGTCTGTATGGAGACATCCCAATGGGAGTCTTGAATGCAGTGCGATATGCCCATAAAGCATCATTGAGCTTACGTGACCAATCTTTGCGAGTCGTCCCCACAGTGGCCTCGAGTATGTGTTTGATTTCGCGGTTAGAGACCTCGACTTGACCACTGGTTTGGGGATGGTAAGGCGTGCCGATCTTGTGGAGAATCCCATTTTTGCTCATAAGATTTGCAAATGCTTTATTAACAAAATGGGTTCCTCCATCTGATATGATCACCCTGGGTACACCAAATCTATTGAAAATGTTATTTTTCAAAAATTTGACGACCTGGTTGCCATCATTGGTTGGCAGTGCAACAGCCTCAACCCACTTGGAAACGTAATCGACAGCTACCAAGATGTAATGGTTCCCATCAGATGTCGGAAATGGTCCCATGAAGTCAATACCCCATACATCGAAAATCTCGAGAGTGAGAATTCCTTGTTGAGGCATCTCATCCCTCTTGGAGATATTCCCTAATCTTTGGCATCTGTCGCAAGCTTTAACAAACGCTTTGCAATCCTCGTAAATGGTAGGCCAATAAAAACCGCACTCGAGTACCTTATGAGCTGTTCGAGTGGGGCCATGGTGACCTCCATATTCTGATTCATGGCATTTCTTAGCGATTTGATAAGCCTTGTGCTCAGTTACACATCGTCTAATAATCGAATCTGCACAATGCTTGAAGAGGTAAGGGTCTTCCCAGAAGTAGTTAAATACATCTCGGTTGAACCTCGCTTTGTGGCCTCTGCTTTGAAATGGTGGGGTTATTCCGCATGCTAAAAAGTTAGCAATATCGGAAAAACCACGGACAAGCTTGATCATGAAGATGCAAGGCAAACAGTTGCTCATCCGGAAAATTCTCATTTACGGCTAGCTCATTTTTATCATTTTCTAGTCGAGACAAATGGTCAGCAGCACCATTGTCTCTGCCTTTTCTATCTTTTATTATAATGTTGAATTCTTGCAGCAAAAGTACCCACCTGATTAATCGAGGTTTGGCGTCTTGTTTGCTAAACAAGTATCTTAGTGCAGAGTGATCTGTGTACACTGTGGTTTTCGTACCAATGAGATATTGTCTGAATTTATCAAACGCAAAAACCACAGCATACATCTCCTTCTCCGTGGTGGTGTAGTTAATTTGGGCCTCATTCAGGGCATGACTTGCGTAATGAATCACGCAATGTTTCCCTTCCTTATGTTGCCCAAGAACTGCACCCACGGCGAGATCACTTGCATCACACATTACCTCGAAAGGCATTGACCAATCGGGTGGTTGCACTATTGGAGCAGAAATCAACATTCCTTTGAGCGTGTCAAAGGCTTGAACACACGCTTCATTTATTACAAAAGGGTTTTCTTTACACAGCAAATTAGTGAGCCGCTTGGCAATTTTAGAAAAGTCTTTAATGAATCTCCGGTAGAAACCGGCATGCCCTAAGAAACTCCTAACTGCTTTTATTGAATTAGGCAATGGGAGGTTTGAGATGACTGAGACCTTAGCTCTGTCGACTTCGATACCTGCGCGCGAGATGCGGTGACCCAACACTATTCCTTCGGTGACCATGAAATGGCACTTCTCCCAGTTCAAAACTAGGTTGGTGTCCTCACATCTTTTCAGAATTTGTGCAAGATTAGTCAAACATTCCTCAAAAGTATCTCCATACACAGTGAAGTCATCCATGAAAACTTCAATGCATTTTTCGATAAATTCTGAGAAAATTGACATCATGCATCGTTGAAATGTGGCAGGCGCATTACAAAGTCCAAAAGGCATGCGCCTGTACGCAAAAGTTCCGTAGGGGCACGTGAATGTGGTCTTGTCGTGATCCTCGCTAGCTATTACAATCTGATTATAGCCAGAATACCCATCCAAAAAGCAGTAGTACTCCCTTCCAGCCAACCGCTCCAGCATCTGATCAATGAATGGCAAGGGGAAATGGTCCTTCCTGGTAGCGGTATTGAGCTTCCGGTAGTCGATGCAAACTCTCCAACCGGTCACTGGACGCGTCGCGACTTCTTCTCCTTGCTCATTAGTCGTTACACAGATCCCCCCACGTTTCGGTACGACCTGCACTGGGCTAACCCATTTGCTATCAGAGATAGGATAGATGATACCAGCATCTAAGAGCTTGATAACTTCTTTCCTTACCACTTCCTGCATATGGGGGTTCAGACGCCTTTGTGGTTGCCTTGAGGCCTTATACTCCTCTTCCATTAAAATTCTGTGCATGCAAACAGAGGGGCTTATTCCTTTTATGTCAGAAATGGTCCATCCGATTGCATGTACATATTTCTTTAGAATGTCTACCAGAGCTTTTTCTTGTTCTTGTGTCAGCTTGGCTGACACAATCACCGGTAATCTTTTATGTTCAGCGAGAAAAACGTACTTAAGATGATCCGGAAGTATTTTAAGTTCAAGCTCTGGTGGGCATTCAACGGAAGGCAGTAATTTGCGAGAAATGGATGGGAGAGAGAGAGATCAGATTTACCTTCAGGATCCTGTGTCAGTACAGGATCCACTTCCTCCTCAGCAGTGCTTTCCTCTTCCTCCGGGATGAACTCAACTCCATCGAATTCTTCAAGGTCCCCAGAGATAGGATCCTCGAAGTGGACAGCGTTGCAGCTCCTTGGTTGCTCCGCACCTTCAGGCTTCAGTACCTGTTTTGAAACTTTGCTTGGCTCATCAGTCACAGAGTCTATGCTCTCATCCTCACTCCTACTATCTATTACATTAAAAATGGAACAAGATCCCTCAGACGGGAACTTCTGCAGCTTTCCCATGTTGAAATTCAATTCTTCTTCTCCGACTCGGAGCTTGATTTGATTTGATCGAGCGTCTATAAGTGCACCACCGGTTGAGAGAAAGGGGCGGCCTAAGATCAGTGGCATCTCGTAGTCCTCCTCTATATCCAAAATAATGAAGTCGACGGGGAAGAGAGTCCCTCCCGTCTTGACAATTACGTCCTTCAGGATTCCGATTGGATGGGTAATTGATCGGTCTGCCAGCTGTAACTTCATTGTAACCGGTTCAATTGTCCCCAAGTGAAGACGTTTCACCATGGCAAGTGGCATGACGTTGATGCTCGATCCTAGATCGCACAATCCTTTTCCAACATTAGTTTTCCCAATGTGGATCGGCAATGTAATACATCCTGGATCTTCCTTCTTCTCCGGTAGCACTCTTTGGATAATGGCACTGCAGCTGCTGTTCAAGATCACTACTTCCTCCTGCTCAACTTTTCTCATCCCTGAAATCATTTCTTTAAGAAATTTAGCATAGACGGGCATTTCTGAAATCATTTCGACCAACGGAATAGTGATCTCGATAGCTTTCAGTCTTTCTAAAAACTTTTTAAATTTTTCATCTTGTTCCTTATTTTTAAGACGCGCTGGGTATGGCACCCTTGGCATGTACTTATTATTGTTTGTTTTTGGTGGTAAAGAGAAGGAAGTTGTACCTTCAACCCTACCCTTTTCAGCTCCCTTTGCAGCTTCAGCCTGCGGAATAGATGTTTCTGATTTGTCCTCGACCAGTCCAATACCATCTCCTCCTTCGATCCTTTCACTTTCTTTTTCACCCTCCACTAGATCCTTTTCCTCCTCGGCCGTCTCTTTTCCATGTCCAACAATTCCTTTTAGAGTCTTGCCTCCCCGCAATGTGATTGCTTTACACTGCGGGTTAGCTTCAGTACTGCTTGGAAGTGTTCCTTTCCCCCTGCTCTGTAGTTCCTTGGCCAATTGGGTGACTTGCGTCTCCACATTCTTGATTGATGACTGCAGTTGTTGATTTATATCCTTCTGGTTGGCTATAAACTTAGTCATCAGGTTCTCCAAACGAGATGGTGGCCTTTGGTTATATTGCTGATTCTGATCAGGTTGGGATTGGAAATTCTGGAAATTCTGGCCTTGGTTCTGATTAGGCCTCTGTTGAATTTGAGGTTGGAAATTCTGATTCTGATTTTGAAGGTTCTGCACTCTTTGCTGGACGAATCCTTGGTTCTGAGGTCTGAAGTTTTGCTGTGGGTTTTGGAACTGGTTGGGCTGGTTTGGCTGCAACAAATGCGCGTTAAGTGCATTGTTGTTGGAATAAGAAAGGTTGGGATGGCGATTTTGGTAGTTCCCGGCATAATTACAGCTCTCGGTAGCTATCTGTTGGCATATATCAGTTGGGTGAGGCCCTTGACATAGTCCACAGACAATTCCCGATTGCTGTGTTTGAACTTGGTCTGATGAGGTTCCTGCCTGGGAAGCGTCCGTTCCCTTCCCCTTATCCTGACTCAGCTGTATCGCAGCTACCTGTTCTTGCAATTTTTCAAAATCTGTTTTCCCTTCACTTACAGCAAAGACTTTTCTAGGAGGGTTCTCCTTCCTATCGTCTGTGTTTAGGATGGATCTGTTGACAGACATTGTCTCAATCTTCTCCCAAGCTTGGTCCATAGGCAAGTGGAGTAAATGTCGTCCGCCAGCCGCGTCTAACATTGTTCTCCATGGATGGGTGAGTCCTCCGTAGAATTTCCTCAACTGCTCCCAGGGTGCATACCCATGTTGGGGGCATCGCCTGATGAGGCCCAAGAATCTTTCCTTCGCATCATATAATGACTCGTCTGGCTTCATTTTAAAATCTCCAATCTTAGCTCGTCCTTCCTCAATCTTTGATTCTGGAAAATACTTCAGCAAAAAGCTCCTCACCAAGTCTGCCCAAGTGCTCCGCAGATTGATAGGCAATGACTTATACCAGTCCCTGGCACCACTATATAAAGAAAATGGAAACAACATTAGCCTTATAGCATCAGGAGAGACTCCCTGATTTTTGATCGTGTCGCAGAGCTCCGGGAAGGTCTGGAGATGATCATGAGGGTCCTCATGATTTGCACCGCAGAACTGATTGTTTTGCACCAAATTAATGAGTGCCGGTTTGAGCTCGAAATTGCGTGCAGGAAAATGTGCTCTCCCAGGTCCATCCAGATAGGGCTCTACTATTGGTTGCATGAAGTCTGCCGCTGCTTGCTGCTGTTGTTGATTTCCTTGTTCAGCTTGGTTCTGGTACTGTTGGTGGTAATTGGGAAATTGCTGGAAGTTGTGTGGATCTTGTGGGTTGTTCTGAAACTGATCTGGATTGAAAGCTTGGTTTTGGTATTGTTGGTTTGGTATGTTTTGGTTTTGGTGAAATTGGTTTACGGGTGGTGGTGGTTGTTGGTGGAATTGCTGGTATTGCTGCTGATTAGGATTTGGTAGATTCTCCTCTTCGTTGGCACGATTAGGATGCTCTACCACTCCTCCGTCAGCTCCATTACCAGGGTTATTTGGTGGTTGGTCTATGGGTAAGATCGGGGGAATGTTCTGGTTTTCTACCATATCTGATAGATCGCTGCTCGATGTTTCAGGTGAAGTGCGGGTCCGACGCTCCTGCTCTTTCCGTCTTCTGGCTTCTGCCCTCAGTTGGCGAGCGGTCCTTTCTATTTCTAGATCAAACGGTAGCTCCGGTAATGTGTTCCTTCTCCGTTGCATAAGCAGTTGGTATCAAGCTTTTGACAGTACCTGTACAACCCCCAGGTTAGTAACGGCTCAAGAATATATACAAGAACTATCTATGAGTAAATCAAGAATGTAATTCTCCTAGTAAACGGCGCTGCATCCTCCCCGGCAACGGCGCCATGAAACTTTTGACGAGCTTCGCCAACACGAGTAATTTTCTGAAAATTCCTTTACTGGTTTATTGCTCAAGGAGGAAACTGTGATTTCAAATGGTGCCTCGAGAGTCCCCGGCAACGGCGCCATGAAACTTTTGCTCTAGTTTCATTTTGCTACTGGGGGGTTGAAGAACCGTCTAAATACAATTTCCAAGTTCGGATTTATTAAATGAAAAGAGTTATGATTGAGGGAAGGGGTTTAAGATTATATTAAGATTTCCCTTTTTATTACTCCTGTGGGGTTCAAACGGCGCTGTGGTCCTTCCAGCCATGAAACGTTTGACAAATATCACGGTGCAACAGGGATGGACCTTCAGTCTGTCACCCTGAAAGTCCCTGATATCTGCACCATGATGCTTCTCTTAATTTCATGTCAAGAAGATACCTGCCATGAAATTCTTGAACATCTTCCCACTGTATGAGTATTTTCCCAAAATGTTGTTTTTATTTACTCGTGTCAAGAAACTGTGCTCCCGAAAGCGCACGGGTCAAAAATTGCAGTAATTTATAGTAAGTACCGGATCGTTCACTGGAGGATGTGCGATGGAAGCAGGGCCCACGTCGTTTACTAAGATTTTCCACTCGGTTACTCGTTTCAAGTTTTGCAAGGGTTTCTGACAACTACTTGACATAATTTAAACCAGATCATAAAAGCAGTAAAAATTATTCTATAAAGCATGGTAAAAGAAAGCAATTAAATCTACACTACGAAAGCAATGTAAAATTATGCTACACTATCTAGAAAACAGATTTAAATATGACAGAAGGGACAGGGAGGAAATAACAAAGATTGGACAAGATTCAGATGAAACACAATTAAACTTCCATTTTTATACACAGATCTTAGCTTGGGATAATCCTCTAGTTAGCTAACTCTCATGCTTTCTGCACCATGTTCCCTTTAACAGACAGGTACTTATGGTGAGAATTTACATGCTCTTAAGACAACAATTTCTAAGATACCACAGACTCACAACTACCCTCACATGGCCATGCTAAGGCGTATCATTCATCTGTGGTGGATAACCAACACCTGACACATCATTAGTTGACATGGCAAGTACTCCTATCATCCCCCATGTCACACCCAAAGTTTCAAATCAAGCCCCAAACCATTCCATAACTCTCAAACCTTTTAACAGATGGACAACCCCTAATTCTTCCGAGTGACCTCTATGAAAGCATTTAAAAGGAAGCAGTAAAGAAAGCTGTAAAGAAAGCATTTAAATCTATCACTCGGAATCCTTAAAAACGTCTCTTTCCGTTAGTATAAAAGAGCCCCTGGTCTTGGTGACCAGATGCAGATCAAGAACCCCCGAGATATCAATAAGCCACAGGGCTTACAACATCTAGGTAGTTATGAGATACAAACTAAATGAAACAGATCCATAAATGAACCTATTCCGGATGTACTCACTCAAGACTCAATTCTAGACTTTGGCAGAAGAAGATAGTAGTCGAAGGAATACTCGACCTTACCTTAGAAATTCACCAAGGCCTATATGTTGTTCCTCTAGCATTATTTATCACATCTCATCTACACCCAAGTGGATATTGACTTAATGCGATATCTAATATCAGATTTCCAACACACAGCAATTTTGAGAAACTAATTGATATCTGAAAATCATTCCCTAGACAGGTACTAGACTCTCAATTAAAACACAGATCCTTTCAGTCTAAGTGAGACCTAATCGCTGACTCTGCTTCTAAGCTCTCAAAATCAATCCCCAGTGGAATATAAATTAGTCATAACTGTTGAATTTATCCCTTACTCAGATCCGGAATTTACAAAGGAATTTTTTTTTGTTGGAAGTTTATTATGCAACATCTGGTTTAAATCAAGACTTCTGTGTCCAAGGGGAAGGATCCCCAAAACAGCAATAAGACCAAAACATCTACATAATAGTATCATGCATACAAGTATACGAAAAGGAAAATAAAATACCCCAAAATATATGGTGGGGTTAGACAGAATGCGATACACAAAGGTGAATTAGCCTGAGATGAGAAGAAATCGGCTGAAAAGAGTGCCAGAGATAATTGGGATTTTCCGGACTGCAAACATCTGCTATCCGGTGCCCAATTTTCCCAGATGACTGATTTTAGACAGAAAGAATTCCAAACAACGGTGACCGCCGTCATTTAGTTTTCTTTTGTCTGTGAGTGGAAGAAAAACCCACATATTTCTTGCTGTAATATTTCTCAACTGATGTTGGTCGACATCAGTTGATACTATTGCAACTTGAATTCAGGTTGAGAAATTAAGATAAAGAAAATTAAAACTGTATCTGATTAGGAATTGGCTGAGTGACTAATCGAAACTCTTAGTGAAGAGGACACTCGCCGAAGCTTCCACCAATCACTAACCAGATCATGCAAAATAACAGATAATGATTGACACACAGAAGACGGGTTAATCGATATCCCTGTGAAGGGACCTTTCACCAACATTAATCTGTGGTGTTTCTCATTATCCGTTCATACTCACAATAAAAAGGAAAATTTGAAAATAAGGAAAATGTTTTTTGTACTGTGTGGGTGTTAAGCACACAATAAGTGGACACTAATAGGTTGAAATGTGTAATGGATAGAAATCAGATGAATTGGGCCTAGGCCCAATACATCCATGCAACTTACACAAATCATGAAAGAAAATATTTTTGGAGTTTTCAAAATAAAAGGGATAGTTCAATTTCGAATTATTGGGGTAATTCGAATTGAGAATGCATGAGGAATGAAGTATAATCTTACCCAATTAATCCTTGCAAAGGAATGAGATACCATCTAATTCGAATTGTTGAGCAATTCGAATTAATCGAATTGGACAACTCGAATTGATGAAGTCCTTTCCTTGCTCAAAATTGACTAAGGCATATACCTCAAGGGGAAGGTGAATTCGAATTGTTCAGCAATTCGAATTAATTCGAATTGGACAATTCGAATTGGTAAGAGATGGAAAATAAACTAAGGCATGAAGGGATGATAATGGATACAATGTGGTTTTCAAGCCAATTCGAATTGTTGAGCAATTCGAATTAATTCGAATTGATTCGAATTGGACAATTCGAATTGGTTGGAAACCTCATGAAGAGAATAATTTTTGGGTGTGCAATTCGAATTTCTTAGGCAATTCGAGATAATTCGAATTGCCTCAATTCGAATTACACACTTTCAAACAACAACAATTTTTGTTCTCACAAGTATGGGTTAGGTGAACACTGTACTGTAATGATGGGTTTAGATTTACTAAATCCCTCATCTCACATCAATGTCATTTCACAGCCACCCTAGTGAGATTTTCAAGAAATAAACAAACACATGTCTAGTGGGTATTGGCAGAATTCAAAACCTACTGCTACAAACAAGGGATCAAAGATCAAAGACCCTAAAACATCTAGTTATCCAAGAACTGCATGAATAAACTAAGAACACTCAAGTTATCTAAGGTAGCATGAAATAAGATTAGGGCAGGAAGACTAAAACCTAAATATAAATTATAACAAACCTTAAAAACATCTAAAACCTAAGAACACTTATTTGAAGCTCTAAGGCACTAAATCAAGCCAAAAACCACCAAACATGCATTTATTAAGTTTGAATGTCAACTAGGACATAATAAATGTAACCTAGTTGAAACAAACAAACATACTTAAGCATTTATTTCTAGGGAAAGCATTAAAGAGTGCCAAAACAAATGAATAAAACCATTTCTGGAAATTTTCCTTGTATTGACACTTTGAAAGCAAAAATAAAGAACCCAAAACCATCATTAGCTTGAAGGTAGGGTTTATTCTAACTAGAAAGCATGTAAAAATATGGAAAATGGCTACTCTAAGGGTTACACAAACTGTTTCTACACTAAACTAAGATCAAAGCATGTAAGAAATTACACTACTAGCAAGAAAAATAAACTAAACTAAACTAAACTACCTACCTAACCCTTAAAGGGTGTGGAACCTCCTGCTGTTCTTTTTGTCCCAAGCTGCTTTTTTGGTTAAATTCTTGATCTCTGGATTTTGTTGTGGAAGGTCTGCTTTTATAGACAATCTTCAAAACCCTAGGCCCACCAATGTTGTGCTCATGCTCCACAGCTTTGATGAATTTTTGAGTGTAGTTCGAATTATCTCAACCAATTCGAATTAATTCGAATTGTGAGATCTCTTCCTTGAGCTGGGATTTTGGCCTTCAGTTATCAATTCGAATTGTTGAGGATAATTCGAATTGGTCTTTTCTCGAATTGGATGAGGGTTTCTGCTTGGCTTCGTTGCACTTGTTGGCAATTCGAATTGTTTGTGCCAATTCGAATTAATTCGAATTGGACAATTCGAATTGCATCTTCTTCTTGCCTTTGGGTTTCTTCTCTCTTCATTCCCTAATTCGAATTAATTCGAACTTGAACAATTCGAATTAGACTTCTGCATTCCTTCCAACACTTAACCATTTCTTTGCTCTCTTTAGCAATTCGAATTGTTGTGCAATTCGAATTAATTCGAATTGCTCACAATTCGAATTATGCTTCAACACTTAACCAATTTTCAGTTGTGGGATTTTTAATCTTTTTCCCATCTTTTTGGATTTTTGTGGGCTCTTTTATTCTTTTGCCCATCTTTGCATTCCTTTTTCTTTTCTTTTTCCTTTTTTCATGTTTTTGGATTTTTCTAACACAAATACAATTTAAAATTGCATATTTTGTGTCTTTTTGTTACCGGCTTGATGTTTTTACAAACTCGCATTAATCTGTCAAATTCAACTGCTTTCTTATTGAAATAAGATGGAATCACGATCAAAATGTCCGTCTCAGACACGGAAATGGATTGGAAATAATGGACAATTTTGGCCATTATCAGGCAACTCCGAAGAGTCCAACGGAAATAAGGAGTTTCCTTGGATTAGCCGGGTATTATAGACGATTTGTGAAGGACTTTTCAAGGATTGCACGTCCTTTGACCCAGCTACTGAAGAAAGGAGCAAAATACGAGTGGACCGAAGCGTGTGAGACTGCGTTTCAAGAGCTGAAGAAACGACTCACAACCACACCTGTATTAACGCTACCATCAGAGAATGGTGACTTCGAAGTATATAGCGATGCTTCGAAGGAAGGTTTAGGTTGTGTCTTGATGCAAGACTCGAGAGTCGTAGCCTATGCATCACGCCAACTAAAACCTCACGAGGAAAATTATCCGACACACGACCTGGAGTTGGCAGCGGTCGTTTTCGCTCTAAAGATATGGAGACATTATCTTTATGGGCGGAAGTGTCGAATGTTCACCGACCACAAAAGCTTGAAATATATATTCACTCAGAAGGAGTTGAATTTGAGACAGCGTAGGTGGTTGGAACTTATTAAAGACTACGATTTAGAGATAGCATACCACGAGGGGAAGGCGAATGTGGTAGCCGATGCCCTAAGTCGGAAAACCCAACACGTGACAAACTCGTTGGTAATTCCGCCGGCATTGTACATGGAGTTGGCTAGATTGGAGTTAGAACTTGTGCATCCTAGCACAGTGAGAGAAACGGTCAATGCTATGGTCGTAGAAACTCCAATATTAGACGAGATTCGACTCGCTCAACCGGGCGACCCGAAACTCGAGAAGATAAAAGGGTATATTGCCGAAGGAAAGGCAATAGGATTTGCTGTCCACGAGGATGGAAGCATCCGTTTCAAAGGGAGGTGGTGTGTGCCTCTTAAATGTGCCGAATTGAAGCAAAGGTTGATGGAGGAAGGGCACAACACGCCATATTCCGTACATCCCGGAGGTGACAAGCTATACAAAGATCTGAAGAAGATCTATTGGTGGCCGGGAATGAAGAAGGAAGTGGCAAATTTCGTGGCGAGATGTCTCACCTGCCAAAAGGTTAAGGCAGTGCGACATAAACCCTTAGGATTGATGCAACCACTAGAGATTCCAAGTTGGAAGTGGGATAGCATCTCGATGGACTTTGTCTCGGGATTACCCCGATCACCTAAAGGCATGAATAAGATTTGGGTGATTGTGGATAGGCTAACGAAGACAGCCATATTTATCCCAATGAAAGACACGTGGACTATGGACCAATTCGCCCGAGCCTACATTGATAATGTGGTACGACGACATGGAGTACCACATGATATCATTTCCGATAGAGACAGTAGATTTGTCTCTCATTTCTGGACGGAGTTACAAAAAGCTCTCGGTACTCAAATCAAAATGAGCACCGCATTCCACCCGATGACGGATGGTCAAACCGAGAGGACAATCCAAACACTAGAAGACATGCTGAGAGCATGTGTGTTGGATTTCAAAGGAAATTGGGAATCTCATTTACCCTTGATCGAGTTTTCCTATAATAATAGCTACCATGCTAGTATCGGCATGGCACCTTTCGAGGCGTTGTATGGACGAAAGTGCCGAAGCCCGTCGAGCTGGGAAGAAAACGATAAGTCCGTGGTAGTGGGACCACAACTTATCGAAGACATGGCTCAACAAATCAAAGTGATTCAAGGGAAGATGAAAGCCGCTCAAGATCGTCAAAAGAGTTATGCCGACGTGAGACGACGAGACCTAGAATTTCAAGTGGGAGATAGGGTCATGCTAAAGATATCACCCATGAAGGGGGTGATGCGCTTTGGCAAACGAGGGAAGTTAAGTCCTCGATACATTGGACCTTACGAAATCCTAGAACGAGTCGGAACTCTAGCCTACCGATTGGCTTTACCGCCACACTTAGATCGAGTTCATAATGTCTTCCATGTCTCGCAACTAAAGAAGTACGTGCCGGACCCGACACATGTACTTCAACCGGAGATAATTGAGCTCGATGAAGACTTGACTTACGAAGAAGTCCCAGTGCGTATTCTTGACACTAAGGAACGAGTAACGAGGAACAAAACCGTCAAAATGATCAAGGTTCTTTGGTCAAACCACGAAAGTGAGACGGCAACTTGGGAAGTGGACTCCGACATGAGAGAACGTTACCCGACATTGTTCCAAACCGATACCGACACAGTTATGGGGACATAACTGCAATCTTAAGGGGGAGAGGATGTGATACCACCTATTTTTCGTGCACTTTGGTAAAATTTTTAAACTACGTTATGGCTTGATCCCTTTACCGGGTACGTAGGCAGCTTAGAAGTTTCAATTCTAAGTTCAGTCACAACATAATAAAACAAACACAAGACCTTAGCACGAGAAAAGCCGAAACACAACTTCGAGGACGAAGTTGATTCTTAAGGAGGGTAGACTGTAATACCCGTGAATTTTCCAACATTAAATAAAACAATAGTTAAATAAATAAATAATAAATAAAATAAATACCATAAATAAATAAATGAATCCAGCAAATAAAGAAATAAATAAAGATAAGGAAATGAGAAATGAGATTTTTACTTAAAAATGAATTTAATTAAATAAAAGGATGGATTAAAGGTAAATAAATTATACACCGAAACCCGACACTAATGAACTCGAGGATTCGAGTCCAAAACATCCAATTAGACCCGAGAATAAATTTAGAGAGAAAGTAGGAACCCGAAGATACCCCGGAAATCGGAATTCGGGAGCATAGAGGGATAGAAACCCGAAAGAGAGGCGGAAAAGCACGACGGATCGCACGACCCGCCCGGACCGAAGTCCAGGCGAGAGTTGCGCGGTGGCCGCGCGGTGAAGGGGGATTAGCGCGCCACGACCGCGCCACTTGACAGATTCGCCCGTTGTGTGAATCTCTCGCCCGAACGCGGATTTTTCGACTTTCGGTTGAACATCTCTCGACCCAAGACCTTTAGGTCAGATGTTGGACGCCCTAGGGATTGAGAAATCTATAAATAAGCCCCTTGGGAGCCCCAAACAAGTTTACAAAACCCTACAACCTTCCATACGTTCGAAACCCTAAATTCGGAGTCAACGGAAAGCACCAAACGGAGGCAGCAGCTTTGGACGAAAATCCAAGGATCTCCAAACGTTGTGGTAAGCTCTAGTCCGATAAATCTTTTCACGTTTCAATCCGAAAACGGATTCTAACTTCGGTTCTTCTCTTTCTACACCCCGTATTGGATCTAGATCGTAGAACCCGACAAGCGGAGAGGAGAAACGGTGATCTGGAAGCCACGCCTCCGAATTAGACATCCCCGACGTTCATAAACTCAGTAAGTTAACTCTTACATGGTTTTGGGATGAATTAAAACATTCGAAACTAAAATATTAACAAGAAATCGAAAATCTGTCAATTCTTACTTTCTACCGACGCAACAGATTTGATGAATTTTTCCGAACCTTAAAACGAACTCGAACGGAAAAACTTAAAACATGAAAAACGTTCCTAAGACTTAGATCTAGCTACTGTAAAATTTTGAGAATCTTTGGAGTTGATTTGATTGTGAAAACCCACCGAAACCGAGCTGTTTAAATCTAGATCTTGAAATCTTGGACAGAACTTAGGAATGATCTTGATCACGTTTTTGACATAGGATCTAGGCTGTTTTAGATCTTTGGCCGAACATAAAAAGTTGTAGATAATTGTCTTAAGATGATCTCTGTCAAATTTCATTAAATTTGGAGTTGAATTGGTATGGTAGAAATCGAAATCTTTAAACTGTGACACATTAAACTCGGACAGATTTGTTCTTCTGCGAAAATTGGTGATTTTGACCTCCTTAGGTATCTCGGATTGAAAAAGTTAAAACACGAAAGTTGTAGATCTTGACGTTTCTGAGTCAGATATGAAATTTTGGAATTTTTGGAATTAAATCTGATTTTAGACGAATTTTAGAGTAAACTATGGTTTACCGGAAACAAAATCTTGAAATCTTGTTGAAACATGGAATTAACATTTAGGGTTGAAACGAGTTGAGATATTATTTTTAAATAAATACATTTGAAGTCAGATTTTAAAAACTAAATCCCCTTACAAACTTGATAAATTAAAATTAGGGGTGAGTGCTCTGCAGGGTGCCCCCTAACGATTCACTTCGTGCCGTAATGGACGATGGTGACCCCGCGCGCTAAACTTGAAATGTGATATTGCCAAAACGGCGAAATATAGAGCCTACACTCTCGTGAATATCCGTATGGGTTTCCCGAGGCTCCGGAGTGGTACTGGGTATGGCTGATACGGTTGCGGCCGCCGGGCTACCGGCTAAACTTGTTGACATCGCGATTTTATCGTGAAACTTTAAAATACCAAATCGGGGATGTAATGGGGATTCTAAACTAAATTAAATTAGATTAAATTATGTTGTTGTCCAATTAAATTATTTAAATGCTTTATTTAAATTATGGCTTTTATGATTAAACCATGTGATATGTGTCATTAAATAGAGCCCTGAGATAAATTATGCTATTGGATATGGATTAGATGAAATTAAATATTATGTTATTACCATGCTTTGTTAAATTATTAAATTAATGGCTTTTAAACCCTACGATCATGCATGCGTTAACTTACTCAGCAATTTTGCTGACCAAAACCATTTTTATTCCTTTCCTTACAGAATATGTGGAATGGGCATGTGTGAGCACGATTCATGCATGGGATTTTGGGGAACACTTATTTTGCTTTTAAATTTCGTACTTAGACTACATTATGAACGGGCCTGTTTAACCCGTGTTTTGGCCATGTCGGCCCTTTTTATATTTTCCGCTGCGATACTGTATTAAACCAAATATTTCCGCTGCGCTATGCTATTATTATTATTTACGAATTATACTGTATGGGCTATCTGAATGATTTAAATGTTTTTAAATACTGCAATACCTAGCCTTGCATCTCTTTAGTAAGCTCGGAGAAACCGTGTCTTACTAGGGAGATGTGGCGGTGACATCCCGACCTGGGTGACCAAAAACCGGGGTGTTACATGAAGTCATTCCCTTACTCAAATTTGGACAAGGCATTTACTCCAAAATGAGGGTAATTCGAATTGCCAAGTCAATTCGGTCTAGACCGAATTGGCAATTTGAATTGGTAAGACAAAGAAAATAAACTAAGGAATGAGGAGATGGAATGCATACAATATGGTGTACAAGGTCAATTCGGTCTATGGAAGCAATTCGGTCTAAACCGAATTCGGTCTAAACCGAATTGCTTGTGCACCATATGAGAACAATTTTTGCTATGTAATTCGGTCTCAAGGGCAATTCGGTTTAGACCGAAGACCGAATTGCTTACAGATTTTTATATAAGGAATTTAACAAATATTTTTTTTACCATGCACTTCCATTTTTTTTACCATGCACTTCCATTTTGCTATGTAATTCGGTTTTTTTATAAGGAATTGCCTTAAATCGAATTGCATGTCATTTTTCACATAAGTGTATTTTTGTGCTCACAAGTACAAGTTCGGTTTCCACTGTACGGTTTATGATGGATGAGATTTACCAAATTCTTCATTTCATATCAGTGTCACCTCACAGCCACACTAGTTAGCATTTTAAAGAAAATAGCAAGGTACATGTTCAGTAGGCACAAGTATGAATCAAACCCTAATTCTACAAACAAGAAATTCAAAGATTAAAGGGCCTAAAACACTTAAAAAATCTAAGAACTACATGCATAAAAATAAGAACACTTACATTATCTAAGGCAACAATAAACTAAAATGTAAAGAACAAGAATAGTAAAATAAAACATTAAAATTAATTCTAATAACCCTAAAATTATCTAAAATTGCATAGATCGAATCGCATCTCTCCTTTATGTTCAGGGTCTTCTTCTTTCCATAGTGCAATTCGGTCTAGGGGTCAATTCGGTTTAGACCGAATTGCCACAGACCGAATTGGTTAATCTGCTTCTCTTCTTCAACACTTGTCCATTTTCCCTCCTTCTTCTCTTCAGCAATTCGGTCTAATGAGCAATTCGGTTTAGACCGAATTGCTTATACCGAATTGATTTCCAACACTTAGCCAAAAATTCAGTTTGTGGGATTTTCATTCTTTTTTCCATCTTTTTGATTTTTGTGGGCTATTTTATTCTTTTGCCCATCTTTTCAGTCCTTTTTCTTTTCTTTTTCCTTTTTTCATATTTTTGGAATTTTCTAACACAAATACAATTAAAATTGCATATTTTTGTGTTTTTCATTACCAGCTTATTATTCTTACAAACTTGCATTAATCTGTCGAATTCAACTGCTTTCTTATTAAAATAAGATGGGAATACGATCAAAATGTTCGTCTCAGACACGGAAATGGATTGGAAATAATGGACAATTTTGGCCATTATCAACATCCTCACATTCAATCTATTTGCGTGGCTTCAAAAATTTCATTCTTTTTATATTGGGATAAGACAATCAAAATTACATGTATTAAATTCTCTTGATTGCAGTGTTTAATGAAATGATACTTCTCACTTGAATAGGCATACAAACCAATCATTATTGTTAATTCTTCTTGAATATATGTTTAGAAAATCCCATCGGCTTAATTCTTGAATTCAAGCATGACTTGAACATTGATCAATTCGAATAGAGCCTCACATATAGTAGAATCGGAAAGTTCACTCACTCTCAAAGTTGACTTTTTATCATTTAACACTCATAATCAAGTTCAATTAAATTCTCCCATCAGCTTGCAATTAGACCAACTCGCCACCCACTCATTTCTTCAAATCTAGATCCTGAGGTCTTATTTAAGGTTATAATGGGACATACGGTTGTAACATTTAATAAGGAATGACATTATTGGGCTAAAAAGTGACACGAACCCATTCCATCATAACTTGGCATATTTTTATTTAAAATCTATGATCATCAACAATTCTTTCTTTCTTTATTTAAAATCTATTTTTATTGGGCTAAACCCTATGTCTAATTTGCTTTGTCAATTGCAATTCATTTCTGTTGAATGAATCTCAACATTTTTCTCTTTCTTTTTCTTTTCTTTTCTTCTTCTTCTTTTTTTTTTTGATCGGTTTATGGATACCGATTGATGATTTTGATGATCATAAACTATAATGCCTTGATGGAATTGGTTCGTGTACACCTGGGTTTGATTTTCTTTGTCTTTTTATAAAGTTAGGAATAATATAGTGGCTTCAAAGAAAAATTAGGCTTATAGGCTCAGAGTGGTTAATCCTAGAGGGAAAATATTTTTGGGTTTGGATTTCAAACGAAGGCCAAAAATTTGGGTTTTTCTAAGTGCCTCGATCATATGCTCGATTTCGGGAATATGGCATGGTCTTGAATCGGTCCCAATTGCAAGTTCTAGTGTCCTTTAATCGAATTGATTTTCACACAACAAGGAAATAATGAGTAAAAGTGACTCGGCTCAGATCTCACATGGTATGGTTTGATCATGTCATACATTTATTCTTGAACTTAGACTTTGAAAAATTCTTGCAATTTATTCAATCAAATTCTCAACATGAAAATTTTGTTTTTCTTCCAAGTGATCACATCATTGGATTTTTATAGCTCAAACCTCAAAAATTTATATCATGCCTATTTTTAATTGTTTTATCCCAATTTAATAGTTTGAAGATTTCATCATTAGCCTAAATTCAACATGTGAATTTAGGTGACAGATTTATGCTTGTTTTATGCCGGTTATTTAATTGAAAGCAGTAAAAAGACACTGTGAACATGCAAGCATGTCACAGTTTTGTTTTTGGCGTGACAGTCGCTTATTCATCTTGGACTGCCACACATCTTTTTCAAAATATTTTTGAGAACTCAAGACGAAATTCTCTTTCTGAAAAGCAATAAATACATCAGTTACAATAGATTTCCACATTATGAACGAAAGTGCACTGAGTGAATGGAAAATCTAATGCATGATGTCTACATTGAAGCTCGCATGAATGTGATCGTGTTAGCTAAGTCTTTCTTCTCTGTTTGCTGCGTGGAGGGTCCGGCGTCATCTCTTGGAGGTGAGGGTAGCTTCCTGAGTAGGGTTGTCATCATGTCATCTTGTTTAGTGAACATCATTTCAAAAAATTTTCTGGTCTTTTCTTCGCTCACCAGTCTTTCCTGATGCTGCCTTGCCTCTCGTTCAGCCTGCCTTTCCTCTCGTTCAACCGCTTTCTTTTTGAACTCTTCTTCTCTCTCAAGCATTCTCAGCCTGAACTCTTCCTCTTTTTGCATCTGCTTCTTTTGAGTCGAAATGATGACATCGGCCAAGGATTTGACACTCTGCATCATTGACTCTCCCATTCTGCTCACTGCTTCCAGAGTTTGAGAGTCAGCTGGATACTGAGACACATCTTGGCTTATGCGAGAGGGTCGGACTGGATGTCTTCTTGATTGGCTCGGAGTGAAGGCATCAGTTTCAGGATGACTTGGAGTGGGAGCATCACCTAGAGGATGTTCTTCTGCATGCTCTATTGGGAGGACTCCAGCTTCTTCTGTTGAAGGCACCGCTTCAGTACGAGCCTTCTTCTTGCGTGATTGGCGCTTAGCTGGTTGCCCAGGAGTGTATCTGAATTGGGCATCTGATTCATCTGGCATAGCATATACAACTGGATCAGTTACCTGAGTCTTTGGGACTGGAATAGGAGGATTCATTTGAATGAGATCACTCCCCGTGAAAACGGATAGATCCACTCCTAGAGCTTCGCAGATCCTCCTGATGAGGTTGGGATAGCAGAGAGCAGCTGCCGTGCCGGAAGTTCTTGTAGTCATAACATGGAAAATATGCTCTCCCACGTTGATCTTCAATCCATGCCAAATTTTTGCGAAACCCTTCAACATTCGACCAGATGTCTCATGTGCGTGCGGGTTGGGCCTAATCTTTGACATGTAGAAATCATATGAGGGTTGGAACTCCAGCTTCAGGTGCTTTGATTGGAATGAAAATTCTCCTGTGTAGCTCTCGGCAGTGAGGGATCTTGTGATGTTATCATAATATTGCCTCTCAGCTGCCTTGCATGCTCCTTTTTCAAAATGTTCAGCTGTTGGGAATTCTGACTTCCAGTTGGGTGTACCGAGGAAACGATTTAGATACTCTCCCGATATGTTCATGTCAACCCCTCGTACCCAACTCTTTTTGTGAGCGACGTTAATATTGCAATAGAATTCCCTAACCAGCTCTGCTATCCCGGGTTCAGCGTGATGTGTGAGGAATTCAGTCCATCCATGATTTTCTTACAGAGTGACTAGCATTGGATGATTCACCATTTCCGAACTGAATCCTTTGTCGGGTACGAACAGCCCAGATAGTGCCATGTAGCGGCCCGCATTTTGTTCATTCCCGTTGAACCTCCTCATTATATCAGCATCATCCTTGATTGGGAATTTCTTGTACTTCTTGGTGGACACTCCCAATCGTCCCTTTGAGGTAGAAGTCGCCCAATAGCCAGCGGATCGAACTGACCCCGTTGATTCTTGGGTTCCCTGAGAGTACGTCTGCTCCCAATAGGAATCCGACTTCTCCTCCATCTGTTCATGTTGTTCATGATGTTCACCCTCCAATTGATGCTATGTTTCAACCAGTGTGTCTGGTTGCAGCTCTCCCTCAATTTGTTGTTCATCTTCTGCTTGCTCGCCTCCTTGAGATGTTCCCTGTTCATGCGAATTACAAGGAAATTCATGAAGTACAGCGTTGAGGAAATCATCGGGAAAGAAGGGATCAACAACATGTTGATATTCTTTTGTGATACCTCCTCGTCCCTCCCTTTGTTTAATTCTCCAAGTTGTTCTATCATGTTATCTCCTTGATCTCCAGCAATGTCAAAATCACCTTGGAGGATTTGTTGGTAGGTCTTGTCTTTGAAAAGGTCCTCCATGGTTTCCAATTCTGCTTGAAAATTGCCACCGCTACCCTTGCTCGTTGCTACTTCTCCTTGGGTTGACTCGATTCGCAGATCTGCTTCGGCATGCGAGTCTTCCAACTCCTTCATATTCTTTTCAGGTGCAGTGGATTGAGGTTGGGCAGCGGTTGCAGCCAATGTATTTGCAGTGACCTGATCCAAACTGCCTAAAAGCTCCGCAGTCTTCTTTTTCAATTTCTCATATCGCTCATTGCCCTCATGCACCATTTCCTCTATTTCTTCCGTGGGTTTCAACCTTCAACAATTTTTTCCATTTTCTCCTCAATCCCACTCTTTCTAGCGGCCATCTGCTTTTGCTGCTTCTCTTTATCCTTAGCCCATTCAGCCGATGTTGGTTCTGCTTTCACTTTAATAGGCACGATGTTGGTTCCGCTGATTATTTGACAATCATCATCCCCAACATCGGCCTCTTTTCCGGCCTCTTTCGTCTCTTTCTTCTCTAGCTCGGCTTGCATTTTCTCAGCAGCTTTTCTATTTTCTTCTTCAGCTCGGGCCTTTCTTACATTTTCCTCCATCTCAGCTTTCTTGGCTTCTTCCTCAGCATTCTTGGCCATCTGCTCCTTCCATAGTCTGTCTTTCTCGGCCCTTTCTGCTTCTCGTTGTTGCCTCCACACTTCTTTTTCTTTGGCCATTTCTCTCTCGGCTTCTTCCTTCTCCCGCCTTTCTCTTTCAATTTGATGCGCCTTGTAGGCAGCAGCCCTTTGTTCCTCAGCCCGTTCAGCTTCCGCAAGCTTCTGATCTTTCATTGCCTTTTCTGCGTCGGCTTCTTCTTGGGCCTTTTTTGCTTTTTTGCATCAAATTGTTCTTGGGCTAGACGCTGCTGCTCTTTCTTGGATAGCTCAACGGCATGCTCCTTGCCCTTGTCCTTTGGCTTGGATGGCTTGCCATCAAATTTGGGCACCGGTGGAATAGTCCTTGGATGACTGGAAGGCTCTTGAATTTTGATTTGAGGCTCAGCAGGTCTTCCAGCCTTCTCTTTCTCAGCCAGTTTTATCAACTTCCTCTTTTTCTTCGGCGGCTCTGGCTCGGTTTCAGCTGGACGGGCCTCCGATTCGAATGACTGGTGGGATTCAGGAGATGGGTCCACATAATCATCGATCATTTTATCATCGGCTTCGGTCCACAGCCCAAATTCCGGCCCTTTGATCTTCAGGTATTTTGTTATAAAATTGGGCTCGGTCATAGCTGTAAGCTGGGCGGTCCATTTGTTTGTGAAATATCTACCCAAGACACCTTGGAACCCCACGTCATAACGCAATCGCCCTCCTCTGTTTTCCTGGCAGTACCTCAGGCCTTCCCTGTCCATTTCTTGTAATAGGTCAAAGAACCTACTCTTCATGTCGGCATAGAGGGTGTCCATGATATCTGCCTCTTTCTCCTTTAATTTTGACAAGTCCCGGACCGGTGGAATGTTCAAGAAGTCCAGGCATTTATTTTCGCCCATCAATGGTATCTGCTTTTTTCGTCTGCCCATCCTTTCCCAGCTTCTGCCCCGGATCATTGCGGAGCATTCGGCTCTGATTAGCGCGAAGTTAGGCATCCCATCCATCGTAGCTTCTCGGGGCTCAACCGCCGGGAATCTTGTCAGAAAAATTGCCGGAATGATCTCCTCATTCCCCGGGGGTATCACCACCCCTAGATTTAACACAGAAACTCTGATGTCCTTCTCCCAACTCCCCCATGCTTTCATGTATTCTTACCACAGCTTCCGTATTGCTTTTTTCTTTTCTATGATTGAATCCAGCATCGGAGTGTGGTGGGCCGTTCCATAATTCAGCACGGGTTGAAAGGATTCCCAAAAATTGTATGCCATTCAGTATGGCGTGCCTTGGCGTGCTTTGTGAGCCACAGTTGCTCTTCCGGTCCGCAGACAGTCCCATTGTCAAATAATTCTTTCTTGTACATGAATGGGAAGGCGTCTGGCATGGAGAGTATCCCGGATACCGCCACTTGTTGTACTGGAGGAATTTTTTTGGCATAGTAACTCTTGGTCTCTTTTGTGATGGCTGGTTGAATAGGGATTGGCTCAAAGGCTGCTACTTTCTTATCTCCGAGGTGCTGTTCAAGCAATCTATTCCACCGGGCTTTGTGCTGGTTCATCCTCCAGACCATCCTCTCGTAATGAACTCTTGAATCTTCGAACCTTTGATCATATCTTGCCTGATCGAATTCGTTATTCCAAAAGTTCCACATGTGCTTGCAAAGGTCTCTTTCAAGCCCCGTAGCTTTATAGTTTCTCTCATCTTCTGGAATATCTCTCCACCAGTGCTCTTTCATCTCAAATCTCCATTCAATCTGGTGGTCCATGTTTAAATGGAATTCGTCCCTTATGGCCCGTCTATTATCTTCTATTTTTCTCTTCATCCTTTCGATTTCCAAAAAGGCAAGGTCTGGGGTGGTCTTCGGAAGGCCCATTATGGAGTCTATGATGTATTGGTCCCTGAAGAAGAGACGTTGAAACTATTTTTAACAATTTTTTGATAAAAATATCAAAGTTGAAAATCAACATCCTCACATTTTGAGCTAAGCTCTAAATGTGAGTTAATTGGTTTTACTTGAATTTATTGAGCTATACTACATATTATAAGACAAGAGGTTAGATTATTGAATCTAACAATTATTGCAACTAGAAAGATGAGAAAATAAGGGAAATACGGGTCTTGGACCCTTACATTTTTTTCTTAGACTAAAAATAGTCTAAAGATTTTTGAATGGTCAAGGGACCAAAAGATGGAATTTTTATAGGCTATTGAGCCTATAAAAGAAAAGTTTAATTTTGATCACTATAAAAGTGATTGAAATCATATGAAATGGGAAGATGGATATTCAATAATGAAGAATCAACACACATGAAGAGTTATGCAATTACTAGCACAAGGTGATGGACTAAGGAAAATAAAAATAAGAAATAAGCACACACACACACAAAAAGGCTATTTTTGGATTTTATGGAAAGTGTTGACTTGTTTATTTAATAAGGTTAGGGGTGTAAGTGGTTCCCCATTTGGATTTTTGCTTTGGGAAATGGGTATTTATGAGTGAGCAAAGTTGCTACACTTGTTTATTCCCCACATGTCCCAATAATGAGCATGTCAAGCACTTAATGAAAACAAAATCCTACCAACTTTTTGTCTTTTTAAACAAAAATGTCATGCCAACAGTGTTTGATAAACACATGTCAGGAAAAATTTTGGCATGGTTTCGTCTGTAATACCATGTTTCCAGTGTATACAAACATCAACTTTTCAGTTGAGTTTGCAAGGTGTGGTAAATAGGTACCCCGCAAAAGCATTTATTAGTAAGGTTCTCCTCAATTCTCAAAAACAAACATATAAACTATCATGCTTATTCAATTAACATCATATGCAACCACAAAACAAACATATAAACACAGTCCATTCACACCAAATTCTCAAAAATTTCATGCTTCATCCACAATGAAGATCAAACTATCATGCTTATTCAATTAACATCATCAAGAATTATCCAATGACCAAAATTAACACAATGGTTTAAGGAAAAATAAACCTTGTGTTCAACCATATTCACAGATTTCACAATGCAAGATACTCAATATCAACATAGAAACACATATTCACAAAATGCAACACGAACAGATTTTTTAAGGGTTATAGAACCCAAATTTTTCGAAAACAAACACCCCCAAGCCCTACAGAAGCTTTGAACACCCTAAACTGGTGACCGAACCCCCGCAGGCAAGCCCTAGGTTTCAATCTACACTGTTCTAGGTCATTCCGATCATGCCCATCCCCTTCCGACCATATTCCGACCATCCCCAACACATAGACAGACTCCCATTCCCCTCCCATCACCGATTTCGCGCGGAACAAAGAAAACCCAAACTGAGCTTTGCGGAACAGAGTGCAAAATCGAAAATAGAAAGCTTACCCCTTGCTCCCACTAGGATTAGATGACGAAGAAGCCATTCCGAATGTCTTGGAAAGATTTGGAGTGGGTAGAATACTGGTTCGAGCTCTGGTTTCGCGAGGAAGAAGGGTTCGCGAGAAGAGGGAAATGGGAAAAATTCTAAGTGTGGGAAAGTGCAAGTGAGGGAAAAGATGGGGAAAAATATATAGGGTGTGGGATAGAGAGTAATACAGTCTATTGGAGACCGAATCATCAATTCGGTCTAGACCGAATTGATGTGGTCTCCAATGTTTGTGAGGGGTTCGGTCTCTAGGTCAATTCGGTCTAGACCGAATTGATGTGGAGACCGAATTGAGGGGGAAGACAAACAATTCACACACACAAGAAAGAATTGAAATCAATTCGGTTTAGACCGAATTGATTCCTAATTCGAATTGGAGTGGATAGACCGAATTGGATACTTAGAAATATAAGGGAAGCTTTTGTGAGTCAATAAGATCTACTATCTATATGGGCAATTCGGTCTAGACCGAATGAATTTCCTTGTAGATCGAATTGCTCACTTGCGAAAATAAGAATGAAACAATGCCTTTATAGATCAATTCGGTCTATTTAAAATCAATTCGGTCTAGACCAAATTGCTTAGACCGAATTGCTACTTGGCCATATTTACACAAGGAGTGAAACATGTGCCTTGGAAGATCAATTCGGTCTCTTAGGCCAATTCGGTCTACACCGAATTGGCTTGGAGACTGAATGGGTAAAAATTACCAAGGCAACACCTCCGATGCGGTCTGTTTCAAACAATTCGGTTTACACCTAATTGATTTGAAATGCAAATTAGACCGCATTCAACACTTAGAAAATTTCTGAAAATTTTCCAGTTTTTACCATTTCTAAAATTATGCATTTTCCTTGAAATTAACATACTGAATAAACATATTTAAACAGAAATATTACTCTATAATAAATTGCTTGCATAAATTAGGTTGGATCAACACTGCTATTTTATGGATTTATTACGGATTTTAAATTTCTTTAAATTCCGAAATTAATTTCCATTAAATTCAGCATTGATCCAACCGGGAACCTGGTTTTTGAAGATTTATTTTTATTTTGTTGGTTCCATGAATTCCTGCAATGCAAACATAAGAAAATTATTAGATTTTCTCCAAGTATCAACATCCTCACAATTAGAACCTTAGTACTCTAAATGTTTAGTTGATTTTTGGATACTTATTGCCCGAAAAAAATGAATATGTTATGTAATAAATAATTATATAAGTATATATATATTTTATTGAACATAGCCGGCTCTGATATTGTTTGAACTTCTTTTTCGGGGTCGAACTGTCCTAGGTACTCCTTCAGTCTCTGTCCATTCACCACCAGCTCTCCCTTGTCAGTTCGAATCCTGACAGCTCCACTATCAAACACGTGCACCACTTCGTATGGCCCTTCCCATCTGGATCTAAGCTTTCCGGGGAACAGCTTCAACCTAGAATTGAATAACATGACATTTTGGCCAACAAAAAAGTGTTTAGACTTTATACAACGATCGTGTAACTTCTGGGTCCGCTCTTTGTAAATCCTCGTGCTTTTATAAGCTTGCGCACGTATTTCCTCAATTTCATTGAGGTCCAACTTGCGCTTACTCTGAGCAACTCGTGGGTCAAAATTAAGCGTTTTTACGGCCCAGTAAGCCTTGTGCTCTAGTTCTACGGGCAAATGACAGGCTTTTCCAAAGACAAGCCTGTATGGAGACATCCCGATGGGAGTCTTGAATGCAGTGCGGTATGCCCATAGAGCATCATTGAGCTTACGTGACCAGTCTTTGCCGGTTATCCCCACAGTGGCCTCGAGTATATGTTTGATTTCGCGGTTTGATACCTCGACTTGGCCACTGGTTTGGGGATGATAAGGTGTGCCTATCTTGTGGAGAATCCCACTTTTGCTCATAAGATTTGCAAAAGCTTTGTTAACTAAATGGGTTCCTCCATCAGATATGATTACCCTAGTTACACCAAATCTATTGAAAATGTTATTTTTCAAAAATTTGATGACTTGGTTACCATCATTGGTTGGCAGCGCAACCGCCTCAACCCACTTGGACACGTAATCGACAGCTACCAAGATGTAGTGATTCCCATCAGATGTCGGGAATGGTCCCATGAAGTCAATACCCCATACATCGAAAATCTCAAGGGTGAGAATTCCTTTTTGAGGCATTTTATCCCTCTTGGAGATATTCCCTAATCTTTGGCATCTGTCACAAGCCTTAACAAACGCCCTGCAATCCTCGTAAATGGTAGGCCAATAGAGGCCACACTCGAGCACCTTGTGAGCTGTTCGAGTGGGGCCATGGTGACCTCCATATTCCGATTCATGATATTTTTTAGCGATTTGATAAGCCTAATGCTCAGCTACACATCGTCTAATAATCGAATCTGCACAGTGCTTGAAGAGATAAGGATCTTCCCAGAAGTAGTCAACTACATCTCGGTTGAACCTTGCTTTTTGGCTCTTGTGCTGGAATGGTGGGATTATTCCACATGCTAAAAATTTAGCAATGTCGGAAAACCATGGACAAGCTTGATCATGAAGGTGCACGGCAAACAGTTGCTCGTCCGGAAAATTTTCATTGACGACTATCTCATTTTTATCATTTTCTATTCGAGACAAATGGTCAGCAACACCATTGTCTCTGCCTTTTCTATCTTTTATTATGATATCAAATTCCTGCAACAAAAGTACCCACCTGATTAACCGAGGTTTGGCATCTTGTTTGCTGAACAAATATCTCAGTGCAGAGTGATCTGTGTATACTATGGTTTTCGTACCAATGAGGTATTGCCTGAATTTGTCAAACGCGAAAACCACAGCATACATCTCTTTCTCCGTGGTGGTGTAATTGACTTGAGCTTCATTCAGGACATGACTTGCGTAATGAATCACGCAGTGTCTCCCTTCCTTATGTTGCCCAAGAACTGCACCCACGGCGAGATCACTTGCATCACACTTTAATTTTAACCGGCAAAGACTGGTCACGTAAGCTCAATGATGCTCTATGGGCATACCGCACTTCATTCAAGACTCCCATCGGGATGTCTCCATACAGGCTTGTCTTTGGAAAAGCCTGTCATTTGCCCGTAGAACTAGAGCACAAGGCTAACTGGGCCATAAAAACGCTTAATTTTGACCCACGAGTTGCTCAGAGTAAGCGCAAGTTGGACCTCAATGAAATTGAGGAAATACGTGCGCAAGCTTATGAAAGCTCGAGGATTTACAAAGAGCGGACCCAGAAGTTACACGATCGTTGTATAAAGTCTAAACACTTTTTTGTTGGCCAAAATGTCATGTTATTCAATTCTAGGTTGAAGCTGTTCCCCGGAAAGCTTAGATCCAGATGGGAAGGGCCATACGAAGTGGTGTACGTGTTTGATAGTGGAGCTGTCAGGATTCGAACTGACAAGGGAGAGCTGGTGGTGAATGGACAGAGACTGAAGGAGTACCTAGGACAGTTCGACCCCGAAAAAGAAGTTCAAACGATATCAGAGCCGGCTATGTTCAATAAAATATATATATACTTATATAATTATTTATTACATAACATATTCATTTTTTTCGGGCAATAAATATCCAAAAATCAACTAAACATTTAGAGTACTAAGATTCTAAATGTGAGGATGTTGATACTTGGAGAAAATCTAATAATTTTCTTATGTTTGCATTGCAGGAATTCATAGAACCAACAAAATAAAAATAAATCTTCAAAAACCAGGTTCCCGGTTGGATCAATGCTGAATTTAATGGAAATTAATTTCGGAATTTAAAGAAATTTAAAATCCGTAATAAATCCATAAAATAGCAGTGTTGATCCAACCTAATTTATGCAAGCAATTTATTATAGAGTAATATTTCTGTTTAAATATGTTTATTCAGTATGTTAATTTCAAGGAAAATGCATAATTTTAGAAATGGTAAAAACTGGAAAATTTTCAGAAATTTTCTAAGTGTTGAATGCGGTCTAATTTGCATTTCAAATCAATTAGGTTTAAACCGAATTGTTTGAAACAGACCGCATCGGAGGTGTTGCCTTGGTAATTTTTACCAATTCAGTCTCCAAGCCAATTCGGTGTAGACCGAATTGGCCTAAGAGACCGAATTGATCTTCCAAGGCACATGTTTCACTCCTTGTGAAAATATGGCCAAGTAGCAATTCGGTCTAAGCAATTTGGTCTACACCGAATTGATTTTAAATAGACCGAATTGATCTATAAAGGCATTGTTTCATTCTTATTTTCGCAAGTGAGCAATTCGATCTACAAGGAAATTCATTCGGTCTAGACCAAATTGCTTAGACCGAATTGCTACTTGGCCATATTTACACAAGGAGTGAAACATGTGCCTTGGAAGATCAATTCGGTCTCTTAGGCCAATTCGGTCTACACCGAATTGGCTTGGAGACTGAATTGGTAAAAATTACCAAGGCAACACCTCCGATGCGGTCTGTTTCAAACAATTCGGTTTAAACCTAATTGATTTGAAATGCAAATTAGACCGCATTCAACACTTAGAAAATTTCTGAAAATTTTCCAGTTTTTACCATTTCTAAAATTATGCATTTTCCTTGAAATTAACATACTGAATAAACATATTTAAACAGAAATATTACTCTATAATAAATTGCTTGCATAAATTAGGTTGGATCAACACTGCTATTTTATGGATTTATTATGGATTTTAAATTTCTTTAAATTCCGAAATTAATTTCCATTAAATTCAGCATTGATCCAACCGGGAACCTGGTTTTTGAAGATTTATTTTTATTTTGTTGGTTCCATGAATTCCTGCAATGCAAACATAAGAAAATTATTAGATTTTCTCCAAGTATCAACATCCTCACATTTAGAATCTTAGTACTCTAAATGTTTAGTTGATTTTTGGATACTTATTGCCCGAAAAAAATGAATATGTTATGTAATAAATAATTATATAAGTATATATATATTTTATTGAACATAGCCGGCTCTGATATCGTTTGAACTTCTTTTTCGGGGTCGAACTGTCCTAGGTACTCCTTCAGTCTCTGTCCATTCACCACCAGCTCTCCCTTGTCAGTTCGAATCCTGACAGCTCCACTATCAAACACGTGCACCACTTCGTATGGCCCTTCCCATCTGGATCTAAGCTTTCCGGGGAACAGCTTCAACCTAGAATTGAATAACATGACATTTTGGCCAACAAAAAAGTGTTTAGACTTTATACAACGATCGTGTAACTTCTGGGTCCGCTCTTTGTAAATCCTCGAGCTTTCATAAGCTTGCGCACGTATTTCCTCAATTTCATTGAGGTCCAACTTGCGCTTACTCTGAGCAACTCGTGGGTCAAAATTAAGCGTTTTTACGGCCCAGTAAGCCTTGTGCTCTAGTTCTACGGGCAAATGACAGGCTTTTCCAAAGACAAGCCTGTATGGAGACATCCCGATGGGAGTCTTGAATGCAGTGCGGTATGCCCATAGAGCATCATTGAGCTTACGTGACCAGTCTTTGCCGGTTATCCCCACAGTGGCCTCGAGTATATGTTTGATTTCGCGGTTTGATACCTCGACTTGGCCACTGGTTTGGGGATGATAAGGTGTGCCTATCTTGTGGAGAATCCCACTTTTGCTCATAAGATTTGCAAAAGCTTTGTTAACTAAATGGGTTCCTCCATCAGATATGATTACCCTAGTTACACCAAATCTATTGAAAATGTTATTTTTCAAAAATTTGATGACTTGGTTACCATCATTGGTTGGCAGCGCAACCGCCTCAACCCACTTGGACACGTAATCGACAGCTACCAAGATGTAGTGATTCCCATCAGATGTCGGGAATGGTCCCATGAAGTCAATACCCCATACATCGAAAATCTCAAGGGTGAGAAGTCCTTTTTGAGGCATTTCATCCCTCTTGGAGATATTCCCTAATCTTTGGCATCTGTCACAAGCCTTAACAAACGCCCTGCAATCCTCGTAAATGGTAGGCCAATAGAGGCCACACTCGAGCACCTTGTGAGCTGTTCGAGTGGGGCCATGGTGACCTCCATATTCCGATTCATGATATTTTTTAGCGATTTGATAAGCCTAATGCTCAGCTACACATCGTCTAATAATCGAATCTGCACAGTGCTTGAAGAGATAAGGATCTTCCCAGAAGTAGTCAACTACATCTCGGTTGAACCTTGCTTTTTGGCTCTTGTGCTGGAATGGTGGGATTATTCCACATGCTAAAAATTTAGCAATGTCGGAAAACCATGGACAAGCTTGATCATGAAGGTGCAAGGCAAACAGTTGCTCGTCCGGAAAATTTTCATTGACGACTATCTCATTTTTATCATTTTCTATTCGAGACAAATGGTCAGCAGCACCATTGTCTCTGCCTTTTCTATCTTTTATTATGATATCAAATTCCTGCAACAAAAGTACCCACCTGATTAACCGAGGTTTGGCATCTTGTTTGCTGAACAAATATCTCGGTGCAGAGTGATCTGTGTATACTATGGTTTTCGTACCAATGAGGTATTGCCTGAATTTGTCAAACGCGAAAACCACAGCATACATCTCTTTCTCCGTGGTGGTGTAATTGACTTGAGCTTCATTCAGGACATGACTTGCGTAATGAATCACGCAGTGTCTCCCTTCCTTATGTTGCCCAAGAACTGCACCCATGGCGAGATCACTTGCATCACACATTACCTCGAAAGGTATTGACCAATCGGGTGGTTGCACTATTGGAGCATAAATCAACATCTTCTTGAGCGTGTCAAAGGCTTGAACACACGCTTCATTTATTACGAAAGAATTTTCTTTACAAAGCAAATTAGTGAGCGGCTTGGCAATTTTAGAAAAATCTTTAATGAATCTCCGGTAAAAACCGGCATGCCCTAAGAAGCTCCTAACTGCTTTTATTGATTTTGGTAATGGAAGGTTAGATATGACTGAGACTTTGGCCCCATTGACTTCGATGCCTGCGCGCGAGATGCGGTGACCCAACACTATTCCTTCGGTGACCATGAAATGACACTTCTCCCAGTTCAAAACTAGGTTAGTGTCCTCGCATCTTTTAAAATTTTTGCAAGATTAGTCAAACATTCATCAAAAGTATCTCCATACACAGAGAAGTCATCCATGAAAACTTCAATGCATTTTTCGATAAATTCTGAGAAGATAGACATCATGCATCGCTGAAAAGTGGCAGGCGCATTGCAAAGTCCAAAAGGCATGCGCCTGTACGCAAAAGTTCCATATGGGCACGTGAAAGTGGTCTTATCATGATCTTCGCTAGCTATTACAATTTGATTGTAGCCTGAGTACCCATCCAAAAAGCAGTAATACTCCCTCCCGGCCAACCTCTCCAGCATCTGATCAATGAACGGCAAAGGAAAGTGGTCCTTCCGCGTAGCGGTGTTAAGCTTCCGGTAGTTGATGCAAACTCTCCAACCGGTCACTGGACGTGTCGCCACTTCTTCTCCTTGCTCATTAGTCGTTATGCACATCCCCCCCATGCTTAGGTACTACCTGCACTGGGCTAACCCATTTGCTGTCAGATATAGGATAGATGATACCAGCATCTAAGAGCTTGATAACTTCTTTCCTTACCACTTCCTGCATGTGGGGGTTCAGACGCCTTTGTGGTTGCCTAGAGGGCTTGTATTCCTCTTCCATTAAAATTCTGTGCATGCAAACAGAGGGGCTTATTCCTTTTATATCAGAAATGGCTTATTTCTTTTATATCAGAAATGGTCCATCCAATTGCATGTACATATTTCTTTAGAATGTCTACCAGAGCTTTTTCTTGTTCTTGTGTCAGCTTGGCTGACACAATTACCGGTAATCTTTTATGTTCAGCGAGAAAAACGTACTTAAGAGATCCGGAAGTATTTTAAGTTCAAGCTCTGGCGGACATTCAACGGAAGGCAGTAATTTGCGAGAAATGGATGGGGGTGAAAGATCAGATTTACCTTCAGGACCCTGTGTCAGTACAGGGTCCACTTCCTCTTCCGTGGTGCTCTCCTCCTCCTCCGGAATAAATTCAACACCGTCGAATTCTTCAAGATCCCCAGTGATAGGGTCCTCGAAGTGGACAGCGTTGCAGCTTCTTTGTTGCTCGGCACCTTCAGTCGTCAGTACCTGTTTTGAAACTTTGTCCGTCATCACAGTCATAGAGTCTATGCTCTCATCCTCACACCTACCTTCTATTACATCAAACATGGAACAAGATCCCTCATTCGGGAACTTCTGCAGCTGCTCAATGTCAAAGGAGATTTCTCTGTCGTCGACCCTCAATGTGACTCTTCCAGATGTAGCATCAATCAATGCACCGCCAGTGGCCAGAAACAGGCGTCCCAAGATAAGTGGCATTTTAGAGTCCTCTTCAATGTCAAGGATAATGAAGTCAACCGGGAAAAGAATTTTGCCGGTTTTGACTACCACTTTCTTGAGGATTCCTACGGGTTTGGTGATTGATCTGTCTGCCAGTTGCAGTTTCATCTTGACTAGTTCAATCTCTCCGAGCCTTAGGCGAATTGCCATGGCTAGAGGCATCACGTTGATGCTGGATCCTAGATCACATTACCCATGCTCACTTTGGCCTTTCCAATTTGTACTGGCAGCGTGCAACATCCAGGGTCCTCTTTTTTTTTCGGGCAGTTTCCTCTGAACTATGGCACTGCATGGGCTGTTGAGAATAATCACCTCCTCCTGCTCTACCTGCCTTTTCCCTGAAATCAATTCTTTCAAGAACTTAGCATAGGTGGGCATTTCTGAAATCATTTCCACGATAGGAATGGTTATCTCTACAGACTTTAATCATTCCTGAAATTTCTTGAATTTAAGATCCTGTTCCTTATTTTTAAGACGTGCAGGGTATGGCACCCTTGGCATGTACTTATTATTATCAATTTTTGGTGGTAAAGAGAAGGAAGTTGTACCTTCACCCATACCCTTTTCAGCTTCAATTGCAGCTTCAGCCTGCGGATTAGCTGCATCTGATTTGTCCTTTACCAGTTCAACACTTTCATCTCCTTCAATCTTTTCCTGTTCCTTCTCAATCTCCACTGATTCTTTTCCTTTCACAGCTTTCTTCATCCCGGATCCAACGTTTCCTTTCAGAGTCTTGCCTCCCCGCAATGTGATTGCTTTGCATTGCGGGTTGGTTTCAGTGCTGCTTGGTAGTGTTCCCTTCCCCCTGTTCTGCAATTCCTTAGCCAACTGGGTGACCTCTGTCTCCACATTTTTGATCGATGACTGCAACTGCTGGTTTATCTCCCTTTGATTGGAGATAAACTCGGTCATCAAATTCTCCAGGCGGGATGGTGACTTTTGGGTGTATTGCTGATTCTGGTCAGGTTGGGCTTGGAAGTTTTGGAAATTCTGGCCTTGGTTTTGGTTGGGCCTCTGTTGGATATGGGGTTGAAAGTTCTGATTCTGATTCTGGAAGTTCTGTACTCTCTGCTGAACGAATCCTTGGTTCTGAGGTCTGAAGTTCTGCAGAGGATTTTGGTTTGCAAACTGGGTAGGCTGATTTGGCTGTGACAACAAATGCGCATTAAGTGCATTGTTGTTGGAATAGGAGAGGTTGGGGTGGCGATTCTGGTAGTTCCCTGCGTAGTTGCAGCTTTCGGTAGCTATTTGTTGGCACGTGTCAGTTGGATGTGGTCCCTGACATAGCCCACAAATTGCTCCCGATTGCTGTGTTTGCACTTGGCTAGATGAGGCTCCTGCCTGAGAAGTGCATGCTCCCTTCCTTTTTCCTGACCTAGCTGTATCGCAGCCACCTGTTCCTACAATTTTTCGAAATCTGTCTTTCCTTCACTCACAGCGAAAACTTTTCTAGGATGATCCACTTTCCTCTCATCAATGTTCAATACAGATCTATTGACAGACATTGTCTCAATCTTTTCCCAATCTTGGTCCATGGGCAAATAGAGTAAATGTCGTCCGCCTGCAGCGTCCAACATCGTTCTCCATGGATGGGTGAGCCCTCCGTAGAATTTCCTCAGCTGCTCCCATGGCTGATATTCGTGTTGGGGGCATCGCCTCAAGAGGCTGGAGAACCTCTCTTTTGCGTCATACAATGATTCGTCCGGCTTCATCTTGAACTCTCCAATCTTGGCTCGTCCTTCCTCTATCTTTGATTCAGGAAAATACTTCAACAGAAAACTCCTTACCAAATCTGCCCAGGTGCTCCTCTGATTTATAGGCAATGATTTATACCAATTCCTGGCACCACTAAACAAAGAAAAGGGAAACAACATCAGTCTTATAGCATCAGGTGAGACTCCCTGATTTTTTATTGTATCGCAGAGCTCCAGGAAGGTTTAGAGATGGTCATGAGGATCTTCATGATTTGCACCGCAGAATTGGTTGTTTTGCACCAGATTAATGAGTGCCAGTTTGAGCTCAAAGTTGCGTGCAGGAAACCAGGCCTATCCAGGTAAGGCTCCACGATCGGCTGCATGAAATCAGCTGCTGCCTGCTGTTGTTGATTTCCGTGTTCAGCTTGGTTTTGGTATTGCTGATGGTAGTTGGGATTCTGCTGGAACATATTTTCAGGATCATGAGGGTTGTTTTGAAACTGGTCTTGATTGAAGGCTTGATTCTGGTATTGCTGGTTTTGAATATTTTGGTTTTGGTGGTTATATTGGTTAAGAGGTGGTGGCGGTTGTTGGTGGAATTGCTGATAATGTTGTTGATTTGGATTAGGTCAATTTTCCTCCTCGTTGACACGATTTGGATGTTCTACCATACCCCCATCAGCTCCATTACCAGGGTTATTGGGTGGTTGGTCTATTGGTAAGATCGGGGGAATGTCCTGGTTCTCAGCCATGTCAGATAGTTCACTGCTTGTAGTTTCGGGTGAGGTACGAGTCCGTGCTTCTTGCTCTTTCCTTTTTCTGGCTTGTGCCCTCAGTTGGCGAGCGGTCCTTTCTATTTCTAGATCGAACGGTAGCTCAGGCAATGTGTCCTTTCTCCGTTGCATAAGCAGTTTGTATCACGTTTTGACAGCACCTGCACAACCCCCAGGTTAGTAATGGTTCAAGAATATATACAAAAACTATCTATGAGTAAATCAGGAGTGTAATTCTCTTAATAAACGGCGCTGCATCCTCCCCGGCAACGGCGCCATGAAACTTTTGACAATTTCCTACACGAGTATTTTTGAAAGATAATAACCCCGGTTTTCAATTTTATTTAATGAAACCAATTTATGAAGATGGAGTTGGGATTAGGGATATATTTATAGGTTGTCACGTTTTTATTACTCGTGTTAAGAAACTGTGCCCCCGAAAGCGCACGGAGTCAAAAATTGCAGTATTTATAGTAAGACCGGATCGTTCACTGGAGGATGTGCGATAGAAGCAGGGCCCACGTCGTTTACTAAGATTTTCCACTCGGTTACTCGATTCAAGCTTGCATTGGTTTTTAACAACTACTTGACATTAATTTAAACTATACTATGGAAGCAATTAAAGCTATTCTACAAAGCACAATAAAATTAGTCTATAAAGCAATTAAATTTATTCTAAGGAAGCAATAAGAATTATGCTAAGAAAGCGGATAAAATTATTCTACGAAAGCATGTAAAATTATGCTATACTATGCTAGAAAACAAGTTTAAAGATGTGACAGAAGGGACAGGAAGGAAATAATAAAGATTGGACAAGATTTCAGATGAGACACAAGTTAACTTCCATTTTTGTTACACGGATCTTTGGTTGGGATAATTCATCAGTTAGCTAACTCTCATGCTTTCTAGACTATGTTCCCTTCAACAGACAGGTACTTACAGTCAGAATTTACATGCTCTTAAGACCTCAACCTCTAAGATACCACAGATTAATAACTGCCCCTGCCGAGGTATGTTATTCCTCCATGGTGGATAAGCAACACCTAACACATCATTAATTGACATGCCAAGTACTCCTATCATCCCCCTTGTCACACCCAAAGTCCAAATTAATTCCCGAACTAATCCATAACTCTTAAACCTTACAACCGGCGGCCAACCTCTAATTCTTTCGAGTGACCTCTATGAAAGAATTTTAAAGAAAGCAGTAAAGAAAGCAGTAAAGAAAAAATTTAAAAACCTATCACTCGGAAGTTTTAAAAGCTATCTCATTCCGTTAGTATAAAAGAGCCCCTGGTCTTGGTGACCAAATGCAGATTTAGAACTTCCCAAATATCAGTAAGCTACAGGGCTTATAACATCCGGTTAGTTATGAGATACAAATTGAATGGAACAGACCTGTGAAGATCTATTCCGAATGTACTCACTCAAGACTCAATTCTAGGCTTTGGCGGGAGAGGACAGTAGTTGAAAGAATACTCAACCCTACCTTAGAAATTAACCAAGGCCTACATGTTGTTCCTCTAGTATTATCTATCACATTTCATCTACACCCAAGTGGACATTGATTTAATGCGATATGTAATATAAGATTTCCAACACATAGCAATTTTGAGAAACCAATTGAATATTTGAAAATCATTCCCTAAACAGGTACTAAACTCTCAATTAAAACACAGATCCTTTTAGTCTAGGAGAGACCTAATCGCTGACTCTGCTTCTAAGTTCTCAAAATCAACCCCCTGTAGAATATGAGTTAGTCATAATTGTCGAATTTATCCCTTACTCAGATCCGATTTTATAAAGTGATTTTTGTGGAAATTTATTCTGCAACATCTGATTTAAATCAAGACTTCTATGTCCAAGGAGAAGGATCCCCAAAATATTAAAGACCACAATATCTACATAATAATATCATGTATACATGTATATGAGAAGTAAAATAAAATATCCCAAAATATATGGTGGGATTAGACAGAATTTGGTACACAAAGACGGATTAGCCTGAGATAAGAAGAAATTGGCTAAAAAGAGTGCCAGAAATAATTGGAGTTATCCGGACTGCAAACATCTGCCATCCGGTTCCTAATTATTCCAGATGGGATGATTTTTAGACAGTAGGGACCCTTTAATGACAGTGATCGCTATCATCGAGAGTCCTACTGTCTATGAGAGAGGAAAAATCCACACGTTTTCTTACTATAGTAATGCTATAACAATGTTGATCGACACTATCTAACAGTACTGTAGCTCGAAATTCGGGTTTGAAATTAAGATAAAGAAGAGAAAAATGTATCTAATTAGGAGTTGGCTGAGTGGCTAATCGTTATCCCCGTGAAGGGACCTTTTTGTCGTAGCTTCCACCAACCACTAATTAGACCATGCAAAATAACGAGTAATAATTAATACACAGAAGACGAGCTAATCGTTATCCCGGTGAAGGGACCTTTTTGCCAACATTGATATGTGATATTCCTTATTACCCATTCATACACACAATAAACAGAAAAGATGAAATTAACAAAATATTTTTAGGTACTGTGTGAGTGTTAATCACACAATAATTGAGACACTAATGGGTTGAGATGTGTAATGGATAAAATTAGATGTAATGGGCCTAAGCCCAATACACCCATGCAACTTACACAAATCAAGAAATAAAATATTTTTGAAGTTTTAAAATAGAAGGAGGAGGTCAATTCGGTCTACTAAGTAAAGTGCAATATAGACCGAATTGAGGATGCATGAAGGATTGAAGCATTATCTTACCCAATTAATCCTTGCAAAGATATGAAACATCATCTAATTCGAATTGTCAAAGCAATTCGGTCTCAACCGAATTGGACAATTCGAATTGATGAAGTCATTCCCTTACTCAAATTTGGACGAGGCATTTACTCCAAAATGAGGGTAATTCGAATTGCCAAATCAATTCGGTCTAGACCGAATTGGCAATTCGAATTGGTAAGACAAAGAAAATAAACTAAGGCATGAGGAGATGGAATGCATACAATATGGTGTACAAGGTCAATTCGGTCTATGGGAGCAATTCGGTCTAAACCGAATTGCATAGACCGAATTGCTTGTGCACCATATGAGAACAATTTTTGCTATGTAATTCGGTCTCAAGGGCAATTCAGTTTAGACCGAAGACCGAATTGCATACAGATTTTTATATAAGGAATTTAACAAACATTTTTTTTACCATGCACTTCCATTTTCATGGGCAATTCGGTCTAAACCGAATTGCATTCGGTCTAAACCGAATTGCCTTAAATCGAATTGCATGCCATTTTTCACATAAGTGTATTTTGGTGCTCACAAGTACAAGTTCGGTTTCCACTGTGCGGTTTATGATGGATGAGATTTACCAAATCCTTCATTTCACATCAGTGTCACATCACAGCCACACTAGTGAGCATTTTAAGGAAAATAGCAAGGTACATGTTCAGTAGGCACAAGTATGAATCAAACCCTAATTCTACAAACAAGAAATTCAAAGATTAAAGAGCCTAAAACACTTTAAAAAAATCTAAGAACTACATGCATAAAAATAAGAACACTTACATTATCTAAGGCAACAATAAACTAAAATGTAAAGAACAAGAACAGTAAAATAAAACATTAAAATTAATTCTAATAACCCTAAAATTATCTAAAACCCAAGAACACTCATTTGAAGCTCTAAGGCATAAAAACATACCAAAAACCCACAAAACAAAACATGCATTTATTGAGAATGCAAGTCAACTAGAACATAATAAATGTAACCTAGTTGAAATAAACAAACATTCTAACATTGATTGCTAAGGAAAGCATTTAAGGAGTGTCAAACACATGAAATAAAACTCATTTCTGGAATTTCTTCTTGTATTGACACTTGAAAGCAAGGTAAATAACCCAAAACCATCATTAACTTGAAGGTATGGTTTATTCTAACTACAAAGCATGTAAAATGTGTGGAAATGGCTACTCTAAAGGTAGTAACGAGCTTCTATAAAAATAAACTAAGATTAAAACATTAAAAACTAAGCTACATGCATAAGAATAAACTAACTAAACTAAACTACCTACCTAACCCTTAAGGGTGAAGAACAGCTCCTGCTACTTCTTTTTGTTCCCCAGCCGAATCTGTGTAAAGTGAAGAGAATGTCTTCATGTGTTGAGGAATGTCGGCTTTTATACTTCTTACTCGAAACCCTAGGCCCATCAGGGCCCATCAACAGTGTCATGCATTTTCCACGTGCTCCACAGCTTCAATTGGATGCAATTTTGAATGTAATTCGGTCTCCTCATGCAATTCGGTTTAGACCGAATTGGTGCAATTCGAATTGCATAAGGTCTTCCTTCTTGATCTTTAGCTGGAATGTGGTATTCATTCATCAATTCGGTCTATGTGTAGACCGAATAGGCCTTTTCGAATTTGAAGGTGGCTCCTGCTTGACTTCCTTGCTTTGAGGCAATTCGGTCTATGCAATCAATTCGGTCTTAGACCGAATTGCATAGATCGAATCGCATCTCTCCTTTATGTTCAGGGTCTTCTTCTTTCCATAGTGCAATTCGGTCTAGGGGTCAATTCGGTTTAGACCGAATTGCCACAGACCGAATTGGTTAATCTGCTTCTCTTCTTCAGCACTTGTCCATTTTTTCTCCTTCTTCTCTTCAGCAATTCGGTCTAATGAGCAATTCGGTTTAGACCGAATTGCTTAGACCGAATTGATTTCCAACACTTAGCCAAAAATTCAGTTTGTGGGATTTTCATTCTTTTTCCCACATCTTTTTTATTTTTGTGGGCTATTTTATTCTTTTGCCCATCTTTTCAGTCCTTTTTCTTTTCTTTTTCCTTTTTTCATATTTTTGGATTTTTCTAACACAAATACAATTAAAATTGCATATTTTTGTGTTTTTCATTACCAGCTTATTATTCTTACAAACTTGCATTAATCTGTCGAATTCAACTGCTTTTTTATTAAAATAAGATGGGAATACGATCAAAATGTCCGTCTCAGACACGGAATGGATTGGAAATAATGGACAATTTCGGCCATTATCAATATTCAATTACAAAGTTGGGTAGACACTACTTCCATACCTGCTAACTCGTCTGCGACAAATGCGTTAGGTCACAAATTCGATCGCAGAGGCCTATAGTGACCAAACCCAGTGAGCCCACTATTTTTTTTGTTTTTCGGTCTCAAAAACTGAATTTTCTTGTAGTAAAATTTTTTTCTTTAAGACATGCACGACCTTGATTCTGTAAGCATCCAGATGCGGCCTTAGCTTTTGTGCATGCATGAAGGCACACAAATAATGGCATCTCCACCGTTACCTAACTGACGCCAACTGAACCTTCTGATCGACCACGGTGGTGTGCAAGCTTCATGTCGATCATCATCGCACCTCAAAAAGATAATAACCACGTGCCCCGATGTGAACCACACAAGAATTCAAATAAAATTTTTTTAAAAAAAATCAGATTATTTGATTAAATTAAGAATACAATGTAGTATAAAGCAAATTGGCTCTTGATCTCCCCAAAAGTTTCGAGTGTGACTGATGCTCGGTAGGGTTTCGCACCAATAAATTTTATTAGTAGGACCATTTGTTGATACATGGAAGCAATATAGTAAAATTTAATAAAGTATATGTCGATAAATAGATGTAAATTTTTAATATATATGAAGTCAATTAGCGAATTCAATATGAGGAGCTTGTTTTTTAAGAGGTCTTTTTTATGGATTATTCTATTTCATACCTCTTTAAATTTTGGGTTATCTCTAGTATTGTAATTTAATTCAACATTCATAACAATTTGCTCACTGTATAAATTTTTGCACCAGTCACTATTGTTGGTTTCCCCTTTGGTATAAATCTTGAATCCTGTGTGCGTAGTTAGTCTGGTGTCGTAATAACGTAAAAACAATGAAAAACCAGTGTTTGTTAATCCAGTTCGGTCTCACGATCTACGTTTCAGGGATACTAATCCAGACGACTTCAACTAACTATGAAAAACCAAACTAATACAGTTCAATCTATCTTGCACTCAACATCAAACTCTAAACACACTAGAACCCTTTATAGTATAACAACCCGTAGTCAGCACCCTCCATCAACTGCAGCTATAGGATGTCCATGCTTACTTGATGTAAACAAGATTCAATTGACCTCTTACCGATCTTGGACGTTTACTATATCATTACTGGATTCTCCTTCATACCATGAGTCAACCTTCCATGCAATCTTCAATCGTATTAATCAAGTCTTCTCCAATAAAGAATTATTGAAGCCATGTAGAACACGAAACCCTCAATGATAAAAGGATATAAACGGTGAAATTTAGATCACTCAAGGTTTCCTAAAATCCGTAACATATATTTCTTGAAATCCCTTTACTCAAACTCTCAAAATGCTAGCTATAAAATCAAATTTTCAATCAACTAATCTCTTAATCTCATCAATCTGAACTCATCAAGTACTAATACACTTATATATAGGCGAGTAAAACAACTCCTCAATCATACAATATATGGACTTGTCATTACACTTTTCAATCGCTAAATCATTCGTTAATTAGCGATAGAAAATTCGATAAGTAACAGGAATTGATTTTGTTCGTTTGCTTTTTCGGTCAATAAAATATTTTTTCTTTTAGTAATTTTGATTATTTTCTATTTTTATATTAGTCAGAAGTCCTAAATTCGAGTTCATTATGATACCAAGTTTTTTCTTTTTTACAGGGGATATGGTTTTTGGCATTTTTCGGAGCTTTAATGGTGGAATGGGATTCTTTCAAATCTTTAGGCCCAAAATGAGATATTTTAAAAGTTGATGGGGTCTAATTTGATATTTTAAAACGTAAAAGTGTAGATTTTTCCAAAGATATACACTTTAGTTGATAGGTGTATTTTTTGTCAAAAAAATTAGTTTAGGGGTATAAACATCCGTTGGTTTCACATTCAATGGCAATTGTGTGGCGGTTTCACTTGCTGAGATTGGGGAGCGCTTGGTGGATTTCTTCACGATTTGGGTATTTTTGTCTGATAATGTTCGTCCTCTTTTGGCTGTTGACATGGCTGGGATATGTCTTCCTTTTTTTTTTGGCCAAGCCGAAGTCAGAGAAAGAGATTGTGGAAGTTCATCTCATACAAATTACAAAGTGATAATGGGGATAGAGGGTCGAGTAAATAATCGAACCCCAATCATAAAGTTGGAAAGTAAGAACTTGACCACTTAACAGTCATATCATTGATTCCCTTTTTTTCAAATCCTTATTTTTTTCTCCTTTTTCTTTTTCGGCTTCATCATCCTTTTAACTTTTTATAGTGGTTTTATAATTATTTTTGTTCATCTTTGCCGACGTGATTAACTGTCATCAAACAAAAAAATATCTGCCACAACTTCATCAACACACAAATAGTAGTATGCTTAAGGACACTTGGACAATTGACACCTGGCACATATATATTCCCCTATAAAACACAATCAAAGGAAAAATAACTGTCTTTATTCTTAAATAAAATAAAGTAATAATATAATATTACGTCTGTCTCCGAAAAGTAAGTACAGGCTGTTATGTGGCATATAAAAGATTAAGTGCATGTCCATCACTCATCAATAAAAGGACAAGTGTTAACACTTGTCATTGGATGGATGTTTAAGTGATGACTAATCACCCATGTACTTGCCTATAAATATGGTTAATGGAATAATGCATGGGACATGGTTTACCACTCAACCTTTGTATTATCATTTCTAGTGCAATAGATTATCAAAAGGCCATTACTCCCTCAATCCATCTGTTATCTCATAAAAGAATGTAATCATTACTTTCAAACATCATCATTACCCCTACCCCTACTCGTCCACTTCTTTGTTTTTATTACAAACTTATACTACAAATAAATTACACATATAACACGTTATCAGCACGAGGGGTCTCTACCGGAGTTCTATCGGAGTTCTGTCTTAGGTATAATTTTCTATCGTTACTTTCAGTATAATTATGGCTAATCTTTCAAAACAGGAATTCATCCCGTTGTTAGTTTCTGGAGATAACTACATGTCCTGGGCACGGGACGTTAAGATGCACCTGGCATCAATGGGGTTGGAGGATACTATCTCCCCTCATAAAAATGCATCAAACCAGGATAAGGCAAAAGCCATGATCTTCCTGTGCCATCATATTGATGAATCTTTGAAACTTCAATATGTCACCCTGCAATCACCACTTGAATTGTGGCTGAAGCTGAAAGAAAGATACGATCATCTCAGGATGACGGTACTGCCAAAAGCTCGGAGCGAATGGCAAAATTTGAGGCTCCAGGACTTCAAAACAGTCCGTGAATACAATTCAGCGATGTTTCGTATCACATCGCAGCTGACGCTTTGTGGAGAAAATATATCTGAAGCTGAGATGTTGGAAAAAACATACTCCACTTTCCATGTCAAAAACACTGTTTTACAGCAGCAGTATCGTGAACGGGGTTTCCAAAAGTACTCAGAGCTTATCACCTGTTTACTTTTGGCCGAGCAAAATAATGACATATTGCTGAAAAATCATGAATCTAGGCCAACAGGTGCTGCCCCATTTCCTGAAGCAAATGCCACAGAAGCAGATAACCAAGTGCGGGATCGTGGGACTCAAAGGAATCAAAATTTTAATCGTGACAGAAATCGGGAACGCGGTCGTGATAGGCCTGAATCATATGGGAGAAACAAATATCGAAATAAACCTCGATATGAATCCAAACGCAAAAATGACAACCGCAGGCCTTACAAACCGCAGCCAAAGCCTAAAAGAGACAGAAATAATGATCAACCGTGTGATCGCTGCGGAATCAAAGGTCACTGGGCCCGAGTCTGCCGCACAGCTAGTCATTTAGCTGAACTGTACCAGGCCTCGAAAAGACAAGAAAGATCTGATCCCGAGACACATCATGCCACCCACGATGATACCTTTGATGATATTTTGAATGCCGATATTACCCACTTGGACACTGATGACTTTATTGGTGACACAAACTGAAAAAGAAAAGTGAAAAGATCGGCCTTACATTTTGTATTTTGCGGATGATATATTTTGCCTTATGATATTTTGTATTTTAGTGTTTTATTCCCTGTTTTGTACCCCCGGTTATAATGTATTTTGCAGTAGTTATATTATATTACTGATGTTGTTTTTATTACCTTCTGAAAAGAAATGGATGGCCAAGTTGAAAATGAAATCTGCCTCATTGATAGTGCTACAACGCACAGTATCTTAAAAAGCAAAAGCTTTTTCTCCCAATTAAAATTGGGAAAGACCGCAGTGAAAACTATAAGCGGTAATGAAAATTGTATTGAAGGATCTGGAAGAGCAGTTATATTTCTCCCTAAAGGGACAAAATTGGCATTTGAAAATGCCCTATTTTCAAGCAAGGCTCGGAGGAACTTGCTAAGTTTTGGTGATATTCGAAAAAATGGCTATCACATTGAAACTTTAAATGAGGCAGGAAATGAGTATGTTTTAATTACTCAAACCATCAATGGTGAAAAGTTTGTTCATGAAAAGCTGCCATGTTTGACATCCGGATTATATTATACAAAAATTTATGCCGGAGAAGTATATAACCTAGTAGGCCTAAAGGCTACTAGTGAATTTATAACCTGGCATGAAAGGCTTGGACATCCGGGCAGCGTTATGTTGAGGCGAATTATTGAAAATTCCAGTGGCCATAAATTAAACCATAAAATGGTTTTGAATCCAAATGAGTTTACATGTGCTGCTTGCTATCAAGGAAAATTAATTACCAGGCCATCTCCAGCAAAAGTGGGAATTGAATCTCCTGCATTTTTGGAAAGAATTCAAGGCGATATATGTGGACCAATTGATCCACCTTGTGGACCATTCAAGTACTTTATGATACTAATTGATGCATCAACAAGATGGTCTCATGTCTGTTTATTGTCAACTCGCAACCTAGCCTTTGCTAGGCTACTGGCACAAATTATTAAATTGCGAGCACAATTTCCTGACTATCCAATAAAGAAAATACGCCTTGATAATGCTGGAGAATACACATCAAATGCTTTTGATGATTTTTGCACATCTGTTGGTATCACTGTAGAACATCCAGTTCCATATGTGCACACCCAAAATGGTCTGGCTGAATCATTAATCAAAAGGTTGCAATTAATTGCACGACCTTTATTGATGAAATCAAAACTCCTCGTTTCTGCTTGGGGACATGCTATATTGCATGCAGCAGCATTAGTAAAAATTAGACCGACAAGCTATCATAGCTACTCCCCTACTCAAATTATAACGGGAAAAGAACCCAATATTTCCCATTTAAGAATTTTTGGGTGTGTTGTATATGTACCAATAGCACCACCTCAAAGGACAAAAATGGGACCTCAAAGAAGGATGGGCATATATGTCGGGTATGAATCCCCTTCGATTATTAAATATCTTGAACCAACAACGGGTGATTTATTTACTGCAAGATTTGCAGATTGTCATTTTGACGAATCACATTTCCCGACATTAGGGGGAGGAAGTAATCAACTGAAAAAAGAAATTTCGTGGAAAATTCCACTTGATATATGTGATCCTCGTACAAAACAATGTGAATTAGAAGTGCAAAGAATTGTGCATTTGCAAAGGATTGCAAATCAATTGCCTGATGCCTTCAATGATGCTGCAAGAGTGACAAAATCTTACATTGAAGCAGCAAATGCACCGGCCAAAATAAATATACCTGAAGGGCAAATCCCAAGTGCTAATGAATCTAATCCACGGCAAAAGCGTGGTAGACCAATGGGTTCCAAAGATAAAAATCCACGAAAGAAAAGAATTATACACGTGGATGACGAAAAACCTGAAGAGGTAACAAATTCAACTTTTGAAGAAGTTGATGCTGAAAATGCTAATCCAGAAGAAAGTGAAACTATTGAAACTGCTTTCAATTATATCACTTCTGGAAAATATTGGAACCGAAAAGAAACCAAAGTTGACCAAGCATTTGCATACAATGTAGCACTTGAGATGATGAAAGATGATGAGGATCCTGAACCAAAATCAGTTGATGAATGTCGGCAAAGGGATGATTGGCCAAAATGGAAAGATGCAATTAAATCAGAATTGGATTCACTGAACAAAAGAAAAGTATTCGGCCCTATAGTCCAAACACCTGAAAATGTAAAACCAGTTGGCTACAGGTGGGTGTTTGTGAGAAAAAGAAATGAAAATAATGAAATTGCAAGATACAAAGCAAGACTTGTAGCCCAAGGATTTTCCCAAAGACCGGGAATTGATTTTGAGGAAACATATTCCCCTGTTATGGATGGAATAACTTTCAGGTATCTCATGAGCCTGGCAGTACGAGAAAAGCTCGAAATGAGGCTGATGGATGTTGTTACTGCTTACTTATATGGCTCATTGGAGAATGATATTTATATGAAAATACCTGAAGGATTTAAATTGCCTGAATCTTATAACTCAAAGCCCAGAGAAGTTTATTCCATCAAATTACAAAAATCGCTTTATGGGCTCAAGCAATCGGGCCGAATGTGGTACAATCGCCTCAGCGAAATTTTGATAAATGAAGGTTATGTGAATGACCCTATATGTCCATGTGTTTTTATAAAGAAAAATGGGTCAGAATTTGTAATCGTTGCAGTCTATGTTGACGATTTAAATTTAATTGGAACTCCTGAAGAGCTAGAAAAGGCTGTTGAATATCTTAAAAAGGAGTTTGAAATAAAGGATTTTGGAAAAACAAAATTCTGCCTTGGCTTGCAAATTGAGCATTTGGATAAGGGTATTTTTGTTCATCAATCAGCTTATACCCAAAAGGTATTGAAGCAATTTCGAATGGATTATGCTCATCCGTTAAGTAGTCCAATGGTCGTTCGGACACTTGATCCTGCAAAGGATCCATTTAGGCCAAAGGAAGATAATGAAGAACAACTTGGCCCAGAAGTGCCATATTTAAGCGCAATTGGCGCATTAATGTATCTGGCAAATAGCACGCGACCTGATATCGCGTTTGCTGTTAATTTACTCGCAAGATTTAGTTCTTGCCCTACTCAACGACATTGGAAAGGCATAAAGCACATCTTTCGCTATCTCCAGGGAACAATTGATCTTGGGTTATTTTACCCAAAAGATTCTCGACATGAATTGATCGGATATGCTGATGCCGGTTATTTATCAGACCCGCACAAAGCCAAATCCCAAACAGGCTATATTTTTATGTGTGGTGGAACTGCTATCTCATGGAGATCTATGAAACAAACAATAACGGCTACTTCATCAAACCATGCTGAAATATTGGCAATCCATGAGGCTAGTCGAGAATGCTTTTGGTTAAGGTCAATGACCCAACATATATTGAAAAATTGTGGTTTAATCTTTGAAACAAAGATTCCCCCAACTATTTTATTTGAAGATAATTCGGCTTGTATAGCCCAATTGAAAGGGGGTTATATAAAAGGAGATAGGACTAAACATATTTCACCAAAATTCTTCTATACTCATGATCTTCAAAAGAATGGTGAAATTGATGTGCAGCAAATTCGATCAGATGAGAACTTAGCGGATCTATTAACCAAGGCATTGCCAACTACGATACTCGAGAAGCTCGTGAAGAAAATTGGGATGCGACGGCTTCGAGATTTGAAATGATACCCAAATCAGGGGGAGAAATAAACACAAGAATATTGTACTCTTTTTCCTTCACTAGGATTTTTTTTCCCACAGGGTTTTTTCCTAGTAAGGTTTTAACGAGGCATATTCTTCGTGTAATGGACATGCAAGGGGGAGTGTTATGTGGCATATAAAAGATTAAGTGCATGTCCATCACTCATCAATAAAAGGACAAGTGTTAACACTTGTCATTGGATGGATGTTTAAGTGATGACTAATCACCCATGTACTTGCCTATAAATATGGTTAATGGAATAATGCATGGGACATGGTTTACCACTCAACCTTTGTATTATCATTTCTAGTGCAATAGATTATCAAAAGGCCATTACTCCCTCAATCCATCTGTTATCTCATAAAAGAATGTAATCATTACTTTCAAACATCATCATTACCCCTACCCCTACTCGTCCACTTCTTTGTTTTTATTACAAACTTATACTACAAATAAATTACACATATAACACAGGCTAATTAAAAACAAATTCGAGAAATTAGTCTTGTGTAAAATATATTATGAGGATAACCGGTATTAAAAAGAAATACAGGTAAATTTGATCACTTTATAGGAGAGAAAATATTATAGTATAATTTTTTTTTTAAATTCTAACCATTAAATTGTAAACTTTATTGTTAAATTCTAAATGATGTCACTGCTTAATTTTTAATTTTTCAAATTTCAAACTTTAAATTTTAATTTAAAAAATAATTGAAATATTTTAAATTATTCAAACATATTTTTTAATATTTAAATTCTCATATTTACTTAAATTTATATATCTTCGTATATATAAAATAACAATAATAAGATTTTAGAGACATTAAATTACTAATTATCAAATACAATAAATTATATTTAACGAATTTTCTATTTGTTAAAAAATGGATACGTTTAAATATTTTGTATTGGGCATGGACTCTCACCACCTTTTTCCTATAACCTGTATAAGTTGTTCAGAAAAAAAAAAAAAAAAAAAAAAATTTGTATTGTGTATCAAAATGACATGTTTATAGAATTTATTCAATTGAAATTTAAGAACATTAGTATAAATTAACTAGAATTGAAAATCCGATATTACAAATTTAACCAAATACAATATAATCTTAAAACATCTATAAATAATATTCACAACAAACTCATATTGCCAATAATTTCACATTTTCATTGATAATTTAAAATCCCTCCAAACAAATCAACGTATTAATGGCAGCATGGACCATGCATGCAAAACATTACCAAGGCCCCATATTTTACGGTAACGTCAAATTAAAGTAGCTATCACCCTTATTGGAATTTGACAATTCAAAAGTTTAAGTGTCCAACAGTAAATTTCTATATCAACAAAACAAACAAATATATAAAAGAACAAAAAAAAAAGGCTACATTGTGAACTTGCCATCATGCCATTCAGCTTTTACTTTTTGCCGACGCGGCTTTGTCCCCAAAAAATAAAAAATTTAAAAAATAAAAAAAAAGAAAAAAAGAAAAAACTTGCCACCAAGGTCACAAGTAATGTTATAAATAGAGGTAAAGGTTTCGAATGTATAAGTTTCTGAGAAGCTTCAAAGAGAATATAATGAGGGGTGGAGGTTTGCAGTTGAGTTTTCCGGCAGGATTCCGGTTTCATCCGACGGATGAGGAACTCGTGGTGCATTATCTATGCCGGAGATGTGCCGGCCACCCAATTACCCTTCCTATTTTTGCTGAAATTGATCTTTACAAATTTGATCCTTGGCAACTCCCTGGTATGCGTAACAAAAAATTCTACAATGTATACTTCATTTATAAACCAAAAAATATTAATTAAACTATATATATGTGTGTATAAGATATTATTGCACCAAAAAGATAAAAATGTATACATGAAAATGACCCTTTCTACTTTTTTTATGATTATCGATTGTATTATATATTTTAACTTGCATTTCATATATGAAATAGCTATGTCCCTTTATGGTGAAAAAGAATGGTACTTCTTCTCACCAAGAGACCGGAAGTATCCGAATGGGTCGCGGCCAAATCGGGCTGCAGGAACTGGCTATTGGAAAGCCACTGGAATTGACAAGCCGGTGGGGATGCCGGACGTATTGGGTATCAAGAAGGCGCTCGTGTTCTACGCTGGTAAGCCTTCGCGGGGAGTGAAAACCAATTGGATCATGCACGAATATCGTCTGGCAAATGTTGATCGATCTGCTGGGAAAAGGAATGATTCGAGGGTACGTGCGTGTGGTGATCACAACATATATGTTACTCTTGTAGTATTATTTTTTGGAACTTGAATCTTGATTATTTTTTTAAGTAAGTACATGTTTTTGAATTAATAGCTTAATGAATGAATTCTATATTTCATTTATTTTGATTTGTATGCAGCTCGATGATTGGGTGTTGTGTCGTATATATCACAAGAAAGGAACGATTGAAAAGCATCGTACTACTAATGTAGGCAATTTCGAGGGAGAACTCTCTTCCGACATCAATGATGATCACATGCCAAATGTGAACTCAAATGCATCGAATATGGATGCATCCTGCAGGTGGTCAAACAACTATGCGAAGAATTTGAACATGTTTTTTGATCCCAGAACAAAGTTGAACATCGAGCACATTCCATTTAAGGAGATCCAAAGAATTCAAAACGGGCTCAATAACACTAATATAGATTTCGAGCAACGCGGCCATAACGACGACTTAGGCGGCCTTATGGGCGAACCTTTCGGAGAGCCTTTGTGCCAAGACTTGTTTTGTCACAACAAGCCTTTCTAAATTATTGTGGCATGAGATCGACTATATATATATGGGGCTGCATGCTTCTGTTAGCTTCTGAACTGAATTGTTCATTGCTGATTTTGAATAAGTATATACATCATCTATTAATAAGTACGTAGTCGAGACTTGGTTTGCATATTCTTATGCAGCCTTGTGTTGTGTGTAAACTTAGTACAAGGAAGTGACAAGCAAGCAATATATAGCTAGATCCATTCAAAGTCAAACTTGATGGGCCAAAGTTAATTGCTTGATGATACTTTGGCTTAGAATTTTCTCAACTTTAATGTTTATTGCTAAATGAGATGTATTGTAGTTATTCTTCCAATCCCTCATAAAAGAAAATAATGATGTAATTGGGCTTTGATAATAAGCTGAATTCTTATTATTCTTCAAATGAATAGTAAGTACAATAAACTAGTAGTATAATGTCTCTAGTATAACATATTCCAAATCAAAGAACTCAAAATTGGATCAGAACTGAACAAGTATGATGTAAAAAACATACAAACTATACTGTCACTAGCTAACATACATATTTGATATTCCCATATCATATACTACTACTACTACTAGTACTAAAGAAAGACACTTCAGATTCCATGGAAATCTTCTCACACAATCCACTTTGTCATGAACTTGTCCAGCAGGCTACTAAGTTCTGACATCCATCAATTCATTCAGCCATTCCATCATCATAACCTGGAAAATCTCTCCACAACACCTGTTGCCAAGACTTCAGCTCCTTCCATTTTTCTCTAAACAAGCTATAGCTCGATTTTTCGGCCAGGACATCAACCGATACCTCCATACGGTCCACCATTCCCCTCGCATACGCATCAAACCTTTCGATCTTGTCCAATAAAAGTATCCGTGTACCGGGATCCATCTCCTCCTTGACTTGAACAATGAGATCGAGGGACTCCTCCACTCGAGCCCAAAAGCACGAGTCCTGAGTCAGGCTCGCATACTTGCTCCTCTGTTTGCTCTCCTCTTCCCCAACCTTTCTTTCGCTCCACCACTTGTCAAAAACCTTGAACCTTTTGTCCCTCCCGTTCTCAATGTAGTGCCCTTTCTTCGTGTGCATTCCCTCCCTATAATACTTCGGCGATCTCAAGTGGCTCGACCAGGAGCTTATAGAAGTGGGAGGCGTTAACATACTTGGGCTGCTTGTGGAAGTCCGGTGTCAGCTGATTCGTCTGGATTTTGTCAATTAAATCGTCCCAAAAGTGCGCTAGCTTCCGCATATTCATATTCACTTTGAAGTCCCTCTTTGATGCGCCCTTGCGCCTGAACGAGTCATAGTACCCCAACCGGTCATTTGAATCATCGCAGAACGCCTTGTAACACTCCAGCTCTGCCCTGAATGGCGTGATCCTCGACAAGCACACCGCCATTTTAGCGCTGTTGAGGTTGCGCCTCCATCCCAATTGCCTGGCTTGCAACAGATAATTCATCGCCTCCTCATACACAGGCTCCTGCCACAATACTTTGATGTCATTTCTCGGTGAAAAATATCATAGTTAGCTAATCGAAAAAGTGGTGCTTGAATGACCTCAGGGGATATCCCCGACGATTGCAATGTCAATGCAATGCCCGCTTCACTGCTCGATTCAGGAATATTTCCAGCCTTAACAAACCTTTCCTTGCACAAATACTGTCGACAGATTGTCCGAACGTAGCATTCATACCTTAAATGATCATCCAGACACGAATCAATCGAATCCAAACTCCTAGCAAGCATAGAGTGGAGAAACTTGACAACAGCCCTCGCGTTATCCAAGCAAACCGCGCCTTTCTCGTTGCAGAACACGTAGCTCCCGAATGGCCAATACGCGATCCCTTTATCTCGATCTTCTCCGTGTTTTGACCGCGCCTCAACGCCAGCCAAAATTTCATCCAGCAATTGCTGATTCTGCGTGCAAGGCGTCGTCTGGAGAGAATAATTACTATTTGAGGATGCCATGAGGAACTGCCTGAGCTGAAACATGGCAAAAATTTGTGGGATGAGGCGGGGGGATGCAAAGAACATTCTTGGAATGATGTCCTGATGCGCCACGACGTGGCAGAAATTGCCGCCCCATCTTTGTTGAAGAATGGCTCTGGAAAATGACTCGTTTCCGAGCATTGGGGAGCCGAAGGTGATGCAAAACACCGGTAGCGAACGCGACGCCTTTTGAAGGTGGGAATGGGACAGAAGCCATAGGGCGGCGAGGGAAGCCACGGCGCCTCCAAAGCCGTGGCCGGTGAAAACAAGAGATTTGCTGTTGTTCAAGACCTCATGCAACTACAATTTTGAGAGTGTACTGACTTTTCAGTTGTATGAAAATGTGATTTTCAGAAATAAAACGATTTTAGAAATTTTTAATTGAATAACTCTCGCCTTTTTTTTTTTTCAGTGTAACTGTTAAAGCCCACATCGTTTATATGTTGCGTTATCCACTGTTTATATGGACATGTGCCACTCTACCTACTACAAATTGGTTTTAGGTTGAAGCCCTAGGTCCATCTTCTTTCTAACAGTAACATGACTATTTTTTTCTATTAATAGAAACTCTAAACTTCCAAGTCGAAACTCTAAACTTTTTAACTATTTTCCAAACATAGCCTAAGTCTGAATTAAAGAAAAAAAAATAAATCAATGAATTTTAATTGAATAAAAATATCCACTACAAAAAGAAGTTTGATTTTTGTGATAGACAAATTCCGTCGTAACTCATTAAAATATTACTGTATTAGAAAATGAAGGATTCAATTTCATCAGAAAACCTTTCTTCGCAAGTCAATTTTTCTTGTAGTGCAATACCAAATTTTTTTTTGCAACATAATTAAAATTTTATCACAAAATACACTATTTTGGTAAATGGGATGGAATTTGCGAGTAATTGGAATTCAGTAAGACCATCCCCATCCATGACCTTCCCATCCCAAACCAACCACCATATGTCCATATCATCATTAATGTTTAAAAAAAAATGGTGGTGTGGTTTCTCATGATGGTCGACCTTCTCAAATTTGAGACCAAGTGGTCTCTTCAATTGGGCTAATGGGATGGTGACAAGTGTCATCATCCCATTAATTAAGTGAATTTTTTAATTTATCTAATAAAATAATAATATCTTTTGTATAAATAAATAAATATAATTTTAAAATATATCAAATTTTATACTTTTTCATTCTCTATGAATAGAGACCACTTTTGCTATATTTTTATGAAATACATAATATATCAATTTTGATATATTTAACTCATTTTATAATTTATATAAAATAAAAATAAATAAATAATATATAAAAATTTTAGATTTTTATTCTTTATAAATAAGATACAATATTTTATATTTTTGATACATTAATTTTTTAATATTTCAACAAAATTTACAATTATAAATATTAAAATAATTATATTGGTTGGATGGTTGGGTGGTTATTGATAAAGTAGGTAAAATTGAAATGGTTGGGTTGGGATGAATATTGATGATGTTGAAAAGAGAGAAAATAATAAAATAATAAGATGGTTGGATGGTTGGGTGGTTGGGATGGTCATGGATAAAAATAGACTAAGAAAATCTTTAGCCACAAAATATAATTTTTCATGTGATATAATGACCTTTAATTTCACATTTTTTTTTTGGATAACAAGGGACGAAAACGTCGGGTTCATTTCACATTTTTCGTTTCCGTTTTAATAATAATAATAATATAATAACATAGTATTGTATAAAAAGAATATCAATAAAAGATAATACTAATACTTAATTAATATAAAAAAATAATAATAATAATAACTAAAATAATAATAATAATAATATAATCTTTAGTAAAAAATGTAAAACATAATAATAATAATAATAATAGTTTTTAGTTATTATTATTATTATTATTATTATTATTATTATTATTATTATTATTATTATTATTGTCGTTGTTATTTTAATTCAGAAACTTCGGCATATAACTTCTTTTTTTTTTGAATTTTAAAACGTAAAAAATTGTAAGCTAACATAATTCCATCTTTAGTTCTACATATCAATCACCATTATTCAGATTTAAACAATGATCTATATATAATAAATAAATTCTGAATACTTTTTGGCTTGTGCAGACTGTATTATCCTTATTAAATATATTTCATTCTTTTTTAATTTCAAAGGTTATACAGTAATTATGCCCATGTAGGGGCTGATTAATCATTCAAAAACGTACAGTCATCCAAAATAATTACACGTTAGCGCTGAATCATCCTACATGCCATGTGATCAATCTTTTAAATATTCTATATTTAGATAATAAATCTATTTGTTAGTATAAGAAAATCTTGAGAAAATCTTTCCATATATTTTTTTAATAAAAATATAAATTAAAAATAAATTATAATATATTTGATATTTATGACAACTTTAGTTAAACCAATACATTATAAATTCTTTAATTGAATAAGTAATATTTTCAAATATATAGTATATTATTAATATTAAAATTCAAGACTAAAAATTAACCTAAATAAATATTATAAAAAATATTAACATATTTATAGTAAATATATTAACTCATAAACCTTTGTAATAGCTAATGCTTTCCGATAGTCATGCTGAAGTTTACACTCCAATTATCTTTTAATATTTGAGATTATGCATTTTTAGTCCTTTAACCCATGGTTTCTAATTTTATTTGTTGGGAACAATTATCTCTTACTGCCTAAGGATTTACTCTTACACATTATCTTTTGACATTCTTCCCCGTTGATTAACTTATACTCCCTCCGTCCCACTAATAGTGTCCCATTGATTTTGGGCACGGTATTTTATGTAGAGATAGTTAGTATTTAATGTAGGTGTAGATTAGTGTTTAAAGTGGGGTAAATTAGGAATTTATGTGATGTGATTGTAATGTATTTGAATTTTTAATTATTTTCTTTATGTGTGATGTGATAGTTGTGTGTTTGAAATTTTAATATATTTATTTATTAATGTAATGTGATGGTAGTGGGTTTGGTAATTAAAGTATGTAATTATTTCCTAAAACAGAAATGTGACAATTGTAATGGAACGACCCAAAAAGGAAAATGAGACGGAATTAGTGGGACAGATGGAGTAATTTATAAGAGGATATTGTGAATTATAATCCACGTTGTAATATGCATCATCATCCATGCCTCATGACATCTTCTTATGTTGTATATCCCGGTTTCTCAATAGAATAAGTATGCACACCTGTCTTTGAATCTTACATTTGGTGTTTATTATAATTCATGGAGAAACGTAGATGCTCAACTCTCTTCGAATCTAATAATTGGCTATAGGGCTAAGATTTAATTATGAATGCTTTCTTTATTATAAATTTTTAATTCATGACGAAACATTGATACTCAACTCTATTAAAATCTAATACTTTCTAGGTCTTCTAAATAATGGTTTGTACAATATAATTAATTGAATCCATCCCTCCTACTATCTTATTGAAATCGGAGATTAGTACTCATGGTTTAGAATAGTTTGGTTTATTGAAATTGGTGGATCAAGATATTCCTATAGAAATTGATGTTGATTATGTCGATGTAATGAACTGATTATTTATTTTGTCGCATGTTTTATGATCCAATTGATACAGATTCTTATGGTTTCCTATGTCTATGTTATGAATTTAAAGCGAAGCAAACTTTATGCACAAATAATAATAAGACCACAAATACTTGATTTTATTTGGAAAAAAAAAGAAAAAACACCGCCGCGAAGCGCGGGTCAAAATTCTAGTTTTAATAAAATCTCAACTTAATAGTTTACTAAATTATTTCAGAGTTGAAATTTAAGTTTATGAAAAAAAATGTTAAGAAAAGTAAATACGAGGGTGGGACTCGGGAGTATTAAACTTTATATCATTGAATACGCAATAAAAATTTCTATATCCAATGTTAATTGAAAGATTATAGATATAAAACTCATTTTTTTTTTGGTAAACTATATAAAACTCTTTTTTTTGGAGGAGCCGAAGCCAGAAGATATCTCTTTTTTTTTTCTTTTTTCTAAACAGTCTATACAGACTATGAAAGGGTGGTTGAGGTCTATATCACACAAATTACAAAAGGATAAAAGGGGAGGGATAGGGGCTGGTGGGGAATCGAACCTCCAACCTATAGATTATGTGTCGGGGGACTTAACCACTAAGATAAGTTCCAATCTCCAAAACTCTTTTTTTTTTCGGGGGGGACCTATCTCCAAAACTCTTATTTGAATGCAAAGATGGTTCTTTTTATTAAAAAAAATGTGCTTGACCTTAATTTACGATATATTGATCCATATATATCACTGAAAATTGGACAATCGACAAAGACACATGAAGGGTTTGAATGGACGTTTTGTCCGGGGATAGAAGACTTTGCTTAATGGTCAAGTCTTCCAATATTCAACTTTTACGTTGGGTTTTCATTCGGCCCTATATACATTTATTTTTTTCTTTATAATTTATGCGATATGAACTCTCACCATTCATTTTCTAGACTATATATGTTCAGAAAAATAAAAATTATTCTAAAAATTAGAAAGACGTGAGAAGTGGGATGAGGCATGTAAAACGCGTCTAGTGGGTATTACAAAATAACCATTCGAGTAACATCTATCGTATTATGCACGCACAATTACTTAACCATCATAGTCTTCATTCTTCATCTATAAAATAAAATATCAAAAAGGGCTAATCGCAAAAAATCATATATAGATTTGTTTTTGTTTTTTCTTTTAATACTCCCTCCGTCACATTTATTGTGCCCCATTTGGATTTTCCTACGGTTCATTATATAAATTTGATCTAACTTTTTATTGCAATTATATAATAAAAATATAGTCGAGTTGGATCTTGTTATATTCGCTTTTTTCACATAGTTTTAGAATATATTTTATAGAATTTTTACTTCTATATATTTTAAGATATTAATTGTTAAACAAGCGCATTGTACGACATGTTCAAAAGTTTTGAGACATAATTAATGAGACAGAGGGAGTATATATTTATTACATAAGGTTCAACCCTATGTTTGGAAAACAAATAAAGTATAGAGTTTAGAGTATTGAGTTAATTTTGAAAAATATTTTTAAATTGAGATCATTTTGGGTAATATTGTTTAGTATTAATGTTTAGTGATTGAATTTTGAAAAGTTAAAAGTTGGGTAAGGTCTGTTTATAAAGTTTTTTTTTTTAATTATACATGTTAGGAAATGAATGGTTGGAGCTCATACCAAACATATTAGTACATGGCTGTGTTTGGTCTTATATTGTTTTTGGAGGAGCCCAGTTTAGCTGACTAATTCGTTGATGCCTTCTATACTTTATTTAAGAAAGCGTAAGTCTTGAAAGACAATGATATATAGATTGGATTTCTTCTTTCTGAACTTTATGAAAGCTTTAGATTATGACGTGAGGGCCCTATTTAGAAAAAACGCATATTTGGTAGTAGCAGTGGGTGGCAAAGTGGCTCAAAGAAAGGATGGTGAGAACCCATATCACACAAATTACAAATGGATAAAAGGGGGGATAGGGGCAGGATGGGAAATCGAACACCCAACTATAAAATTAGAAGGCATGAACTTGACCACTTGAGCAAGTCATCATCATTGTTTCTTTGGTGCTTATATTGAATCTTATTTGAAATCTGTTATATTTTTTGAATAAAGAGGGTAGAACGTAAATAGGGTGTCGAATAGATATGGAAATGTTCAAATGGTGGAAATAGTATGAAAAGGTTATAAGAATAATATAGGTAGAATTTTTCACATTCATGCAAGTGAACAACACGGTAATGTGGAAACGCACCATATAAGGCAGGTATCTATATTCTCATACACATTGCCTCATATCAAATAAAATACCTTTATTATTGAATATTTAAAAATAAATAAATTGTCTTCTAACAAAGGTAAAAGAGTCACCCAACTATCATAATAATGGACAATTATGAGGAAACAAATAAATTCAGTAACCTTGTACACATAGACACAAGACACCTAGTAGATGTAGTTTGGGAATCGACGAATCTGCTAGTAAATAGTAAATTTGGAAAGGGAATTGTCTCAATATACTTTTTAAATTATCTATTTTTTGAATTCACTATTTGTTAGCAAATTTATTTTCTCCCAAACATTCATATAGTTAACCAAAAAATACGTCAACTGAGAACTGATTACATAAATAATCAAGTTCTAGAATAGATTGAACAACTAGTTGACGAGTTACTTTCATTCTTTTTTTTTTAGGAGTCAATTTAAGGCCTGGAAATGGGTGTTGGAAATCCATGCCACACAAAGGTGAGAGATAGGGGGCCGGGTGGAAATTCGAACCCAAACAAAAGGTTAGGAGATGGGGACTTACCACTAGTAAGTCCCAGAGTCACTTTCATTCTTAAATCTGCTTTATGAGTATTTTTTTATTAATAAATTATTGGGTTGTCTTCAATTTTTTATTCCATTTCTTAGGCCATCATGTCATGTTTTCTTCACTATTTTCATATTTGCTAATATGATTAATTATTCATTCGCTACAAGCTAAGTAGTATAATCTATATAATAAATCCTGAATACTTTTTGGCATGTGCAGACTATATTGTCCTTTTCCAAAATAACTCAATCATTTTAATTTTAAGGGTTAATCAGTAATTATACCATCATTTTATAGATCAACGGACCTAAAAAAGACACATCAGCGCTGATTAATCATCAAGATACACGTCAGCGCTGATTAATTCTACCTACGCCATGTCATCAACTTTTAATACTATATTTAGATCATAAATCTATGAATCTATATATTATAAACAAATCTTTAAAAAATCTTTCTATATTTTCAATAGATATAAATGATAAACAAATTATAATATATTTGATGGTTAATAAATATTTAATTAAACATATACTTCTCTATTATAAATTCTTTAATTGAATATATATATATATATATATCCAATATATATTATAATAATTGTACTAAATTTTGAGCCTAAAGTATTCTTTTTTCGATAGGCACAATTATTTCTATCCATGTACTTTTTTTTAAAAATTTAATTAAACATATACTTAAATTTAATTAAGCATATACTTAAATATAATAATTGTACTTTTAATTCTTTATTTTTTTCGATAGGCACAATCTATATATTCTTCAATTTAATTAAACATATATATATTTTTTTTGCCTAAAGTATTATAATAAGTATAAATCTTAATCAATATAATAAATTAAAAAATTAATTATTTCTAACCATATTTTTGTTAATTTATCAAAATATATATTTAAAAGAAATTATTCTGCTATAGAAGATTTTATTTAAATTTTAATCCTAATTTGTGGCATCGGGTATAATTTGGAATTTAATCTTCTATACCATAATAAATCTATATAATAAATCCTGAATACTTTTTGGCATGTGCAGACTATATTGTCCTTTTCCAAAATAACTCAATCATTTTAATTTTAAGGGTTAATCAGTAATTATACCATCATTTTATAGATCAACGGACCTAAAAAAGATACATCAGCGCTGATTAATCATCAAGATACACATCAGCGTTGATTAATTCTACCTACGCCATGTCATCAACTTTTAATACTATATTTAGATCATAAATCTATGGATCTATATATTATAAACAAATCTTTAAAAAATCTTTCTATATTTTCAATAGATATAAATGATAAACAAATTATAATATATTTGATGGTTATAAATATTTAATTAAACATATACTTCTCTATTAGAAATTCTTTAATTGAATATATATATATATCCAATATATATTATAATAGTTGTACTAAATTTTGAGCCTAAAGTATTTTTATTTCGATAGGCACAATTATTTCTATCCATGTACTTTTTTTTAAAAATTTAATTAAACATATACTTAAATTTAATTAAACATATACTTAAATATAATAGTTGTACTTTTAATTCTTTTTTTTTTCGATAGGCACAATCTATATATTCTTCAATTTAATTAAACATATATATATTTTTTTTGCCTAAAGTATTATAATAAGTATAAATCTTAATCAATATAATAAATTAAAAAATTAATTATTTCTAACCATATTTTTGTTAATTTATCAAAATATATATTTAAAAGAAATTATTCTGCTATAGAAGATTTTATTTAAATTTTAATCCTAATTTGTGGCATCGGGTATAATTTGGAATTTAATCTTCTATACCATAATAAATCTATATAATAAATCCTGAATACTTTTTGGCATGTGCAGACTATATTGTCCTTTTCCAAAATAACTCAATCATTTTAATTTTAAGGGTTAATCAGTAATTATACCATCATTTTATAGATCAACGGACCTAAAAAAGACACATCAGCGCTGATTAATCATCAAGATACACGTCAGCGCTGATTAATTCTACCTACGCCATGTCATCAACTTTTAATACTATATTTAGATCATAAATCTATGAATCTATATATTATAAACAAATCTTTAAAAAATCTTTCTATATTTTCAATAGATATAAATGATAAACAAATTATAATATATTTGATGGTTAATAAATATTTAATTAAACATATACTTCTCTATTATAAATTCTTTAATTGAATATATATATATATATATATCCAATATATATTATAATAATTGTACTAAATTTTGAGCCTAAAGTATTCTTTTTTCGATAGGCACAATTATTTCTATCCATGTACTTTTTTTTAAAAATTTAATTAAACATATACTTAAATTTAATTAAGCATATACTTAAATATAATAATTGTACTTTTAATTCTTTATTTTTTTCGATAGGCACAATCTATATATTCTTCAATTTAATTAAACATATATATATTTTTTTTGCCTAAAGTATTATAATAAGTATAAATCTTAATCAATATAATAAATTAAAAAATTAATTATTTCTAACCATATTTTTGTTAATTTATCAAAATATATATTTAAAAGAAATTATTCTGCTATAGAAGATTTTATTTAAATTTTAATCCTAATTTGTGGCATCGGGTATAATTGGGAATTTAATCTTCTATACCATAATAAATCATGGAACTATTTTTTTGTGCTGCTTATATTAGTCCTTTAAGTTATAATTAATCTGTTTATAAGAATAATATGTTATGGTTTCAAAAAGTAATTTAACCTCAAAGGTATGCATATCTATCATAAAGATGCATATCAGTTTAGAAGGTAAAATCACTTCATTTTAAAATTCAATTACAGTAGGATTGCAATATATTGATCTCTCCTAAATCATGTAATCATATTTTTATTGTGCTCCATGTATTAACCTTTTAAGTTATAATTAATCTCTTTATAAAAATTATATATTATGGGTTCAAACAGTAGTTTTACCTCGAAGATATGCATATATATTACTCCTTCCGTCCCACTAATTCCGTCTCATTTTTCTTTTTGGTCCGTCCCGTTACAATCGTCACATTTTCCTTTTTGAAAATAATTAAATATATTAATTACCAAACCCACTACCATCATATCACATTAATAAATAAATATATTAAAATTTCAAACACACAACTATCACATTACATATAAATAAATCAATTAAAAATTCAAATACATTACAATCACATCACATAAATTCCTAATTTACCCCCACTATAAACACTAATTTGCCCCTACATTAAATACTAAATATCCCCACGTAAAATACCATGTCAAAAAGAAGTGTGACACTATTAGTGGGATGGATGGAGTATAAAATACTTATCAAAGATGTAGAAAGTAAAATCACTTCATCCTAGAATTTATTAAAAAAATTCATGACCGTATGATTGCAAATCTATCCATCCCCACCATTTACTCCTAATATTAGAAGATAATATAATAAATTTTGGAACTATAATTATATGGTGATACCTATATTGTTCTTTTTAAATTATAACTAATTCTCTTTATATAAAATATATATTACGGGTTTAAACAATTAAAATACATAAAGAGATCTTTAAATAAATAAATATACTATTTTCACTAAAAATATTTAGGAGTACTAAAATTTAACTTTTTATTGAAAAAACTTTTGAAAAACTACATAATAATATAGATAAAAAAAAGGTACTCCATCACAAAGAAAATTTCAATATATTATTTTGTTACATAAAAACCACCATCATAATAATGTATATATTGTATTATTAATATGGATATCATACCATATATATTCAATATTTGTATTATTGTAATCAACATGTTTTTTTTTTTGCTGGTTATTAAGAGTGGGTCACAAAGTCGAATGTTTAATATATTTAAATATTTTAATTATACATATAATATTTATAATTCGAGGCGGTAATCTTAGTGAATTAATTTTTTTATTGATATTATATTTTCTTTGTATACAAATTTGAATTTATCTTTGGTATGTATTAAGAAAAAAAATTAAACTTTTTCTTTAATTTTTTTTCTTTTTTCATTTTGAAAAAAAACGATAATAGAAACTATATCTTATAATTTTTTTCATAAATATAATAAAATAACAAATTAATTGAGTTAATATTTGTTTGTATTAAAAATAAACTAATACCCGTACACAGAGCCCCGTACGCGGAGCGCGGGAGAAAAATCTAGTCTAAATAAATGGGAGTAGTGATGAAACTAAGATTGTCCATCCGAGAAGGCCGATTTCCATTAAAAAATTATCATCATAAAGGGACGATCGATTTACCCTAAAAATATTATTACGTCAAAAGTGACTAATGCATCGGCATCGGCTAACGTTGTTGAATCAAATACTACAGTTGTTGAAAGTTTGCAAGCATTGTAATGATGACAGCAATTTTAAATAAGAAAACGACAAATTTTAATATGGGACAAAAAAACTGGGGTGTTTAGCAAAATAATTAATCTAAATGAGCTCCTTTATGAGATATTTGTCGGACAAAATAATTTTTTTCTAAAAAGGTAAAATAATTTAAACAGTGGTTAATCATAGAATTAGGGGTGAAAACGGGACGGATACGGGCGGATAGTACTCATCCCGTATCCTATCCCATATTTTTTTGTCGAATATGGAATCGGATACGAATCGGCCGGATACAAATACGAATTCGAATATTTCGGGAAACGGATACGAGACGGATTCGGATTTTAACTCGGATAATCTTATAATTACTAAAATTAAATTTTTTTATAATTTTTTAAGTGAAATCGGAATATACTACTATGTAAGCTAAACGAAATTTTTAAATTTTCCAAGATCGTTAGTTATTTCGTTCAAAACATCTAAATAATATCACTACAAGATGTTACATACTACAGTTTTGATGCAAATAACCTAATGATGTAGTTGAGTTGATTGATATGATTTGATTTAATAAATTACATATAGCTTTCAAGCTTTTGATTATATTTATACATATAGTATTACTTATTTATTTTATAATTAATATAATATATTATATTATACATATAAAAATATATATAAATTTTCGAATATTCGGATAGAAAATACGGATAATATCCGTATTATATTCGGATTTTTCGGATACGGGCGGATATTTACAATCTCATATCCTGTCCCGTATCCGCCGGATATAAAAATTCGAATTCGGATTCGAATATAGTCGAATACGGCGTCGGATCGGGCGGATAATATCCGCCCCACTTTCACCCCTACATAGAATGATTAGGATTTTAATTTTAAATTTATTTTAGGTAAAAAGTTAATTTCGAAGTAATTTTATTTAATTTATTACTCACATGACATAACTGCTAATTGCTAATTGGCAGGGCAATGTGTTTTGCATTATATGCGTTGCTAAAAAGAAGCGGACAAAAATACCAACCTTTCGTTGAAAACAGTGGCGGCCGTGAAAGGCCAAGAAGCACCGCAGCAAGCCGCCGTGAACCATCGCGGCTTCTTCCCTGTCGCCGCCGCCACAGTTACACAGCGGGCCGAAAATCTCCCCGCCCTCAGCCCCAATCTCCACAAGGTCACCGCAGATATCCGGCGCCGAAAAAGCCACAATCGCTGCCGTCCCCGCCGCCTGCTCCGCCGCGAAGCCCTGCTGGGCGAGGGCGGCGTAGGTGCACATCCGCCACGAATCCTCCAGCAGCGGCGTGGATGCCAGAAAAGCGGCGAGCGTTTCGCTGGACTCGAACCTGTTTCATCAGAATTAGGATTGACAAAACGCAGATGGAATGAATTAGTGATGCATTTCAAATTGGGCGAATCAGAGAAGTAAAATTTTAGTTTGAGGAAATATTAGTATTATTATTACTGGGAAGTTTCGGGCATCATTTTAGCGGGCCGGGCCGGGGCTGGGTGGAATGGAGATGGAGTGAGGGATGGGATTGGGGAAATGTTGGGTTTGGATTTAAATAGAATTTCTGGGTGAAACTATGTAGTATTAGTAGGAGTACTACTTTATAATAGGAGTAATAAGTAATTCAAAGTCGATTTGTAGACTGACGACCTTCAATTCATGACTAATCAACTTTGTTTATATATGTATTTTGTACCCCAAAAATACTCTCTCTCTATATATATATGATGATCTTTTAAATATTAATTTATTATTATTATTAGTAGTAGTAGTAGTAGGGTAACTATGCTTGGTACAACAGAGGTGTTGTGATGGAATTAATTGATTATTGTGCTGATGGTTATGTCATTATGTATGGTTTGCTTGTCACCTTGTGCTAGTTTGCATTGGGGAAATTTTGTGAGTCAATGACCTTAAGTTCTAGTTTTCGACTGCAATTGTTGCATTGGGGAAAGGTTGTGACTTGTGAGTCAATCCTCATGGTTCCCGCTTTTAGCCTTTCAGACTGGATTGCTTTTTGAATAGTCCTTCGGAATCGGACACAATCATCCGTACTATTTGAAAACGTATTGTGCCACTTGCAGTACAGTCGTCCGTTGATTGTTTTTCTGTGGGCAATTTCTGGCATGTAGGAAGTCGGATTTAGTGCTTCTCATAGAGTGCGTCGAAGATCTTTTCTGTCCTGCACACATTGAAGTAAAATTCTTGTTCCGCCAGTTGCTTAGCGTACTCACTTTTCATAGCCCGGGCGGCCTTTGGTTTCAGTTAGATGCAAACAAATGGTCTGCCTCGGACTAGTTCAGTGGTCATTTGATCCGCGAGTTCAGCCTCTTGATTAGAAGCTTCCTCTAGATCAATGTTGCTGTCCAGATGTATGGTAGCAACTTGATACGAATTTTGCTTTCTTTGCAATTTTCCTTTTGACTCTTGTGTTTGTTTGAGTATAGATTCGACTCTTATCGCTTTGGACGATAAAGTCGCCAGGTCATCAATCTCCAAGGGGGTTAACTTCGCTTTTAAATGAAGTTTCATATATTTTTAACCGCAATGTTAGTTATTTCCTTTTGTAAATGATGGTTTCACACTTCCCTTCTGTTGTTGTAACTGCTCTATGAACTTAGCCTTGGTTCATGTCCCTTTGTTTGGTTTCTAAAATCTCAACAAACGTGGCTGTCAGTTGTGGATTATAGAACCGCGTATGAAACGCTTCCTCTAACTGCTACCATGTGGCAAATTCGCCTGCGGACAAACTAATAAATCATGAGAAGGCAGTCTTTGTCAACGTAGAAGGGAATAGTTTCATCCGATGGAACTGATTACAACCTAACTCCCCGAGTCGGGTGATAAATCGGCCGATGTGTTCCATAGTGGATGTTTGTCTCGTATTCTCTTGAGAATGTATAGAACTCGGGTATTCACGTGCCATTTGGTAGAGGATCGTCCTCGTGCACTTGGGGCGGATAAGGCCTTTGATAAACAGGCTTGTTTGTTTCGGAGACATTCAATCCTAGCTGTCGCAACATGGTTCTAGGTATTCTTCTCACATAGGCAACCCTTGTGACTTTAATTGGCCTGATACCAAGGGTGGCGGATGATGAAGGTTCCCCAGGGGAACATGATTAGGTCCTCGAATTTTCTGATTTTGTTGGCGTGGTGGTGGATTTTGAAATCCTTTTGCCCGCCATTGTTATATTGGGGAATGTTCCCGCCAAATATTGGCAGAAGTGGTGGTGCTGCCCCCGAGTCACATTGACTCGGTTAGTGTCATGAAACCCTCCCGGCGCCCGAAATTCGGGGAGCCTAACCAGGACATTGTTTTGTTAGTGGTTGTGGGGCGTGTTCATGCCACTCCCGTTTGGCCGTTCATTGGTATGTGAATTGAAGGAGATTCCTATACGGGATTGAGTATTTCCACCGTAGTTTCCATCCCTAGTGTTGGCTGTACAACCGGCGAGGCCATGTAAGCCATTGGTAACCCGAAGGACAATGTGGGTGCATTCACGTTAAAGGGTGATTCTGAGAAGAATCTTGTCCTGCCATGTGAAGGCCCCATGTTCCCATTGGAGGGTACCAGGGATAGTTTAGCTCTTGATAACAATATTGTCTTTGGTTGAGCAGTATCCTGGGCGAGGATGGAGTAGTTACATTATTTCTTACGAGATTTGGGGTCCCGACAGGTGCTTTTAACGATTTCTCCAGTCATCTGATGATAATGGTGTTCATTGTCGCTGTCAACCTTTCGAACATAGCCTCATCTATGAGGAATGAAGGCTTGTTTGTTGACCAGGAAATTTCCGTTTGTGACCCTTCGGGAGGATCAACAAACAGATTTCCTATCTCGGTCTGGTGGCACGAGCGGGGGTGGTTTGATATCTAATATTATCCCTCTCGTTTGATTTATCTCGGAGATTTATCAAACGTTTTGCTAGCTTCTTGTAATGTTTTTACGAACCTTGCGACTTCAAAGATTATACAAATGAGATCTTTGATCACTTTGAGGAGTTTTGGTCTCCCATTGTGGTCGATAACCTTTTACAACCGTTCGGCGTAATGCTTAATCCTTTTCAGGACGAAAAGCGGGATGAGGACTATCCAATGGAGTGCTAGTGTAACACCCCCATTTTCCCTAAACGTACAGCGGAAGCACAGTGCGGGAAGAATGGGCCGATGTTACCGACACGCATTCCGGGCCGTCCGGAATACGCTACGGCTAGCTGGCATACTTGCATACAATCAGAGTTTGATGTATATGCTACCTACTTTCCGGATAAGTTAACATATAATGCACGTATAAGCTTTTAATGCTATAACAAGTATAAAATAAGTTTAGTAAATTGATTTGGTTAACATAACCCAAACGGAGGAATATATTTCGCGAATACGCGCAATGATAATATTGGAATAAACTCAGGGAGATTTCATTTAATAAAAGGGACATTCTTATATATATATAAAAAAATAAAATAGTTCATTACTCACACATATAAATATAATCGTTCGTCACACATTAAAATACGAGGCGTAACAATTACAGGGACGGTGGAAACTTTAAAATATACGTCCTCGCTTTATTAACACACATATGCCAAGTTGTTTGACTCCATTAAGGAGATTTAAAATATTATACATAACTCGCACTCAAATTTGAAATATTAGGAATAAACCCAAACCGTTCCCGATGCGTGAAATGTTTACTGATCTTCACAAATATCCAAACCTGAGAGTGAACATGAAAAGTATAGAGTCAGCGAAAAACAATCGCTGAGTAAGGAGACCCTTACTCCCGGAGGAGGTCGAGTTACAGAAATAATTTAAATAACATTTACTGAATAAGGCATGCTTAAACGAGGATAATTTATGCATATACGAAATATTACTCTATATCCCGGGAACAGATAATATAACAATATATGTTACCGAGAAATAATTATCTCAGCCACCGTGATGTGCAGGTTCCCCGCCGTAGAGCCCAATTCGCACATACACTCAAGGATGTGGGGGAGGTAAGAAATTTCATCAACCCACTGTGAGATAAGGTGATGGCATCGGGCTGAATAACCCCAGTGGTCCCCGTGTGGCTAAAATATGCACAACAAACGAGGGAGTTGGGCAGCAGCGACCCACACACAGTCCCACCCCCGTAACAATGCGCGCTCAAAAATCCGTAGGATTCTGAGAATAGTTGCAACAATTATTAGGCACAGTAAAAAAATAGCATACCAATATTCTAAAACAGTAGGGAGCAATAAGCATAAGTTTAAAATATAATAAAGCGGTATTTAAAAATTTATGCTTAAGCTAAAATAATTTGGGCTTATAAAAATCTACTTACCGTTACCGTGGGCAGGATGGACACGATACGTGCTCGGGCAACGAGCAGATAACCTTTTCCCGCTACTTGACTAGCAAGTTCTAATATTATTTTAGCATGTTACAACAATATTTAGAGGAAATAATAACTAACAAAAATTATGATTATAAATATATTTTATACTACCTTGGCTCAAGATGATAGATAAGTATCTCAATTCTGCTGCTTTATTCGAAGTACTGCAACGGACTAACTATCTATGAATTTTTTTTGTATTTTATCATATATATATATATATATATTCTTAGAGGGTTTCTTTAAAATTTTGGAAGAGATGAAAGTATGGGGTAGGCAGAAAGAACGTGGAAGCAGAACAGAGTGTAATAGAAATTGGTAGGGAGAAAGCAGATATGAAGAGGAGAGGCATAAAAGAAATGTGGAAGTTGTTATATTTATACACCCCAATCTGCATTTCTAGTCAAAAATCTCATCTAGGCCGCCCAACCCCTGCTCTCTGTTTTTTTCAATCTTTTTGTCTCAGTCTCCCATTTCGCCTTAGTCCACACCAATCTCTCTGCACCCCCTAAGATTTCTTTTCAACCTTCTCTGTCTCCACTACAATTTCAAACTTCTCTGTGCCTCCCTCTACGATTTTCCTTTTCTGGCAGCGGCCGGCGGCGGCGGCGGATGGAGACAGGCAGCGGCGGCCCTCCTTCCATCTCTTTCTATCTCCTTTTTTTTATTTTGGAGGTTGGTTGTTGTAACTTCCGATTCGGTGGTTTGAAATGGAGAGAATGGTGGTGGTGTTGGCGGATCTGTGGTGGTGGTGGCGGTGGCCGTTTGGTGATGGTGGTTGTGGCGGCAGTGGCGGTGGGTGGTGGTGTTAACGACTCCGGTGGTGGTAGGGATGGAGATGAAGATGGAGATGAAGGTGGAGATGACGACGGGTGGTGGTCGGAGGCTGTTGGCCGCGGCGGATGGGAGGAGAGGATGGTCGCGGTGGCGAGAGGGTGGTGCCCGGCGATGGTGGCAGTGGGTTGGTGATGGCGAGATGAGGGCGGAGGCGGCTGTGGCCGGTCTCCGTCGGTGGCGAGGGTTTCCGGCGGTGGTGATAGGGCCGGAATGGAGTGGGGGTCGGGAGATGGCTCGAGATCCGGATTTTTGGGCTTAACGGAGGTGTTGGCCGGAGATGGTGGGCGGCCGGAGGTTCGCCGGAATCTCGCCGGAGGCGAGAGCGGCGCCGGAAATTGGGGGGGGCGGCGGCAGTAGGTTTTCTTTTAGGGTTAGGGTTTGGGCTAGGGTTTGGATTGGGCCTAATTGGTTTGTGTTTTGGGCTTTTATTTTTGTTCTCTTCTTTTACTTGTTGGGTCATACAATTCACTGACCCAATTTTATCCAATCAATTAATTAATCTAAACTATGGACTTAATAATTCTTAACACTTAAAATTTAACTTACGGATTTAATGGAATTAATTTTATTTATTAATTTGGCACCAATAATCAAATAATTAAAGACTCCGAATCCTTAATTTGGGATAATTGGTACTTAAGTAGTACTTAAGTAGTTGGACAAAATATAATTTTTCAATACTTGAATGGATTAATATTTTCAATTCATTGATACGGGCTTAAATTTATAATTTAATTAATGTTTAATAATATTAAATCCGATATTTATAAATTAATGGTCCTAGCCAACTTGTTATAATTAACTATGTAGAAGACAAATTAAATAATCATCTTCCAATGTTTTTACAGAAGTCATTTATATATATATATATATATATATATTATATATATTTGAGCTAGTTAAAAATTAAAATTGATTATTTGTTAATTAAAATTTAATTAATTAATTTTTTTTATTTAAATTTTACGAAGTGTTATAGTCTACCCTCTTTAAAATAAGGCTTCGTCCTCGAAGCCACATAATATTGTCATTTAAAAATTTTGCATTATAATAAGTAGTTCAATACACTAATGTATCTTCTTACATAGTACACCAAGTTATTCTTGGTCTCTAATCTCGTCGAACGAACAATTCGGGGTATTTTTCCTTTATGTCAGCTTCTACCTCCCAAGTTGCATCTCTCTCGTCATGCCTTGACCACTGCACCTTTACCATCCGGATCGATTTTCGCCTAGTGGTTTGTTCCTTTGAATCCAAGATTCGCACGGGACGCTCTTCATATGTTAAGTTCTCATCCAATTTGATTATTTCGGGTATCACTTCCCTCCTTGGGTCCTGATGATATTCCTTGAGTTGAGATACGTGAAACATGTTATGAACTCTGGATAATTCTTCTGGTAGGGCCAATCTATAGGCCAATGGTCCAACTCTAGCAGTGATTTCAAAAGGTCCAATATATCTTGGACTCAACTTTCCACGCTTGCCAAATCTCATTACACCTTTCATGGGAGATACTTTAAGAAGGAACTTATCCCCTACTTTAAATTTGCCAATTCTTCTATGCTTGTCAGCATACATTTCTGTCTATCTTGTGCCGCCTTAATCCGTTGTTGGACCTTTTCGACTATTTTTCTTGACTCTTCGATCATCTGAGGTCCAACTTGGATTGGATCGTTCTTCTCAAATCAACATAGAGGGTTGCGACACTTTCTTCCGTACATAGCTTCAAACGGTGCCATTCCAATGCTCGCGTGATAACTATTGTTGTACGAGAACTCTATCAGTGCCAAATGTTTTTCCCAGCTACCACCAAACTCCAGGACACATGAACTCTCAACATGTCCTCAAGTGTTTGAATAGTCCTCTCTGTTTGTCCATCAGTAGTCGGATGAAAAGCCGTGCTTAAGTTAAGCTTCGTACCAAGGGCCTCTTGAAGCTTTGTCCAGAAGTTTGAAGTAAATCTTCCATCACGGTCTGACACTATGTCCAGCGGAACTCCGTGTCTCCTTACCACATTCTCCACATAGGCCTTTGCTAACTGTTCCATACTCCATTTTTCTCGCATGGGTATGAAGATAGCAGCCTTGGTTAATCTGTCAACAATAACCCAAATTTTATCATATCCCGACGGCGTCCTCGGCAGTCCTGAGACAAAGTCCATCGAGATACTATCCCATTTCCACATTGGGATCTCCAACGGTTTGACCAACCCGATGTGTTTCTTCCTTTCCGCTTTAACCTAAAGACAAATAGGGCATTGCTCAACAAAATTTGCTACTTCCTTTTTCATCCGAGGCCACCAGAAATGTTCCTTTAGATCCTTGTACAATTTATCACCCCCCGGATGAACCAAATATGGCGTCTCATGTCCTTCTTCTAAAATCTTTCTTTTTAACTCGGCACATGCTTGTGGTATGCACCAACGTCCCCGAAATTTGATACATCCATCTGCTTCAATTTGGAATTCCGATGTCTTTCCTTCTTCAATCTTGGTCTTTATTCTTTCCAGCTTAATATCCCCTTGTTGACCTACTTGAATTTCCTTAAAGAAATCTGGTCGAATGGCAATCGTGCTAAATAATCTTGCTGGCGTCCCTTCATACACCAACTCGATTCCAAATTTTGTTAACTCCTTATACAACTCTGGTGGAAGGACCTTCATGCTAGTAATATGCGTAGCTTTACGGCTAAGTGCATCTGCTACGACATTTGCTTTTCCCTCGTGGTAAGAAATGTCCAGATCATAGTCTTTAATCAATTCTAGCCATCTTCTCTGTCGCATGTTTAACTCTTTCTCCGTTAAAATATACTTTAGACTCTTATGATCTGTGTAGATCTTGCATTTTCGCCCATACAGGTAGTGTCTCCATATTTTCAGTGCGAACACCACTGCTGCTAACTCTAGGTCATCTGTGGGATAATTTTCTTCATGAGGTCTCAACTGTCGGGATGCGTAAGCTATTACTTTCCCAAGTTGCATCAGGACACACCCTAATCCGTTCTTGGATGCATTGTTGTACACTTCAAAATCATCTGTGTCCGTAGGAAGCGTTAGGACAGGAGTTGTGGTTAGCCTCTTTTTCAATGTCTCAAATGCAACGTTGCACTCCGGAGTCCATATCACCTTACTTCCCTTCTTCAGATTCTGCGTCAATGGTCTAGCAATCTTAGAGAAGTCTTGCACAAACCGTCTGTAGTATCCTGCTAAACCAAGGAAGCTTCTTATCTCTGTCTGTGAGGTCGGAATAGGCCATTCAGCCACTGCGGATACCTTGGTTGGGTCAACAGAAATTCCTTCAGCCGATACAGTGTGTCCAAGAAAGGACACCTTGTTCAGCCCAAATTAACACTTTGACAATTTCGCGTAAAACTGGTGATCCCTTAGTATTGTCAAAACCTTGCGTAAGTGTTCTTCGTGCTCATGCTCCCCCTTGGAGTAGATCAGAATGTCATCGATGAACACTACTACGCAGGTATCTAATAGTGCTCGGAACACGTCATTCATCAGACTCATAAATACCGCCGGAGCATTCGTTAACCCGAAGGACATTACGGTAAATTCATATGCCCATATCTAGTTCGGAAAGCCGTCTTCGGAATATCCTCCTCAGCTACCCTCAGCTGATGATATCCCGATCTCATATCAATCTTTGAAAACATCTTTGCTCCCTTCAATTGATCAAACAGATCATCGATCCTTGGGAGAGGATATTTGTTTTTGATAGTCACCTGATTTAGTCTGCGGTAGTCTATACAGAGCCGCATACTACCATCTTTCTTGCGAACGAATAACACTGGAGCTCCCCATGGTGATGTACTTGGTCTGATGTAACCTTTATCAAGTAATTCTACCAGTTGCTCTTTCAATTCCTTACTCTCTGCAGGTGCCATTCGGTATGGGGCTTTAGACACAGGCTGCGTTCCTGGAGCCAAATCGATGGTGAATTCTACCCCCCTGTGTGGTGGCATCCCTGGGATTTCTTCTGGGAACACATCTGGGAAGTCACGAACGACCGGGATTTGTTCTTGAACAATTCCCTCTCCCTTCTTGTCCTCTACGTGGCAGAGATAAATCGGATGTCCCTTATTTGCTAGCTTCGTTATCTTTAGAACCGTAACGATCTTTATCCTTGGCTTGGATGGCTTCGCATAAATAGACAATCTCTTCTTATTGGGACCATACACCGCCACCTTCTGTTCAGCGCAGTTGATGGTAGCCTTGTGTCGTGTCAACCAATCCATTCCCAAAATAATGTCAAAGTCTTGCAAGTCGAACTTAATCAAGTTCGCTGCAAACTCATCCCCATAAATAAGAATTGGAACGTCCATGTACCTCTGGGAACAGTTCACCACTGTCCCATTAGGTAAGGAAACACCTAAGTTCACTACACTAGGGGCTCTAAATCCTAGTTGTTCCGCTTTCTTACTCGCAATAAAGGAATACGATGCTCCAGAATCAAATAAAACATATGTCGTGAAGCCTTTAACTGTGAACGTACCAGCTATGACGTCATCAGCTTCATGAAGATTGGCTCGGTTAACCATGTCCAGTCGTCCTTGATTGTTCCGGACAGTTTGTGGTGGGTTCCTCTGACTATGGCCCTGGTTTGGTTGTGGGTTCCTCGGCTTTCCATTCAAACACTCCTCTGTCCGGAAGCGCTGGTCCTTCTTGAGATCCTCCCGTAATCGGTTAACGTCCAAACGGATGCCACAATCACTGACCATATGGCCGTTAAGGCCACACCTGAAACAGTCCCCAAATCGCGGGCAAGCTTGCATCCAATGCCGCTTGTTGCATTTTGGGCAAGGTGTTGGAATAGGAGGGCGATCGTTGTTCCTCGGATTGGGGCCATTGAAGTTTCAGCGTGGGCCATTGTTCCCTCTGTCTTGCTTCTTCTCAAAGCGCCCTTTCTTATGAGCAGCATGGGATTGTCCGACATGTTCTTCTCTTCACTTTGGTTGTCGAACCCTCTCAATTTTCATGGCTCGGTCATACAGCTTCTGGAGGCTGAAGAACTGTTTCCCTCCCAATCCCTCTCGGATTTCTCGGTTCAGGCCGAGCTTGAACTTCTGAGCCTGGGCATGATCGGTATTCACTAGTCCTGGGGCGAAGCGAAGTAGCTCATTGAATTTTTCATAGTATTCATGGACGGAGCGGTTGCCTTGCCTCAGAGTAACAAACTCCTCGTATTTAGCGTTCTTCACGCTGGTGGAGTAAAACCTTGCTCGTAGGGTCTCCTGAAATTCCGGCCAACTGATGTTCTGATCATCCTGGTTCCGCCACCAGGTATTTGCCTTGCCATTTAGGAAAAACGTGGCCACTTCTACCATTCTATCCTCTGGGCATTGCACTGCCCTCAGCAGCTTGTCGAACGTTTCAATCCAACCTTCCAATTTAGCTGGGTCTTCATGCCCGGAGTATCTGGGCGGCTGATATTTATGTATAGCCCCGATGTAGTCCGAGGATTGTCCTTCTTGTTCTTCTTCTCTTGCCAATTGCCGTTCCACAGCGGCACCAATAGTAAGTATCAACTGCTCTAATCGAGCTTGCCGACCCTCCATAGGGTCTTGCCTGTTTTCCATAGGGTTTTGTCTTCCTTCCATAGGGTTAGGCGTAACTGGTGGGTTTACCGGGTATTTCCTTGGGCGTCCACGTGGAGGCATATGGAAAACAATAAATAATCGCAACGATATCAGAAAATTGATTATAGATACTCAATTGTAGTGCTCTCGGCCCTAAATAGAGAACTATGTCCAGGCAATTAGATACTAAGAAAAGATTGATGACCAAGGCAACCCCACATATTTATTGAGGGGAAACGACCAAGTCTCCCAATTTTTTCTCAAGTTCAACCTCAAAATATACTCATAAAATTTTATTTCTGTTCGTGCCTATATGCATGTGTGTATTCCCGTTCCCAAAATAGTTTTAAAAGAAATACTTGGCAAGTTTTCAAAAATATATATATATATATATATTTTTTTTTTCTTTGCAAAAATTCAATAATTTAAATGCACTACTTTACATAGAAACCATATTTTAAAAAAAAAAATATTTCCTTGTGCCAAAATTTTAATTTAAAATGCATATTTTGATAGAGCAAAGGCTCTGATACCAATCTGTAACACCCCCATTTTCCCTAAACGTACAGCGGAAGCACAGTGCGGGAAGAGTGGGCCGATATTACCGCCACGCATTCCGGGCCGTCCGGAATACGCTACAGCTAGCTGGCATACTTGCATACAATCAGAGTTTGATGTATATGCTACCTACTTTCCGGATAAGTTAACATATAATGCACGTATAAGCTTTTAATGCTATAACAAGTATAAAATAAGTTTAGTAAATTGATTTGGTTAACATAACCCAAACGGAGGAATATATTTCGCGAATACGCACAATGATAATATTGGAATAAACCCATGGAGATTTCATTTAATAAAAGGGACATTCTTATATATATAAAAAAAATAAAATAGTTCATTACTCACACATATAAATATAATCGTTCGTCACACATTAAAATACGAGGCGTAACAATTACAGGGACGGTGGAAACTTTAAAATATACGTCCTCGCTTTATTAACACACATATGCCAAGTTGTTTGACTCCATTAAGGAGATTTAAAATATTATACATAACTCGCACTCAAATTTGAAATATTCGGAATAAACTCAAATCGTGCCCGATGCGTGAAATGTTTACTGATCTTCACAAATATCCAGACCTGAGAGTGAACATGAAAAATATAGAGTCAGCGAAAAACAATCGCTGAGTAAGGAGACCCTTACTCCCGGAGGAGGTCGAGTTACAGAAATTATTTAAATAACATTTACGGAATAAGGCATGCTTAAACGAGGATAATTTATGCATATACGAAATATTACTCTATATCCCGGGAACAGATAATATAACAATATACGTTACCGAGAAATAATTATCTCAGCCACCGTGATGTGCAGGTTCCCCGCCGTAGAGCCCAATTCGCACATACTCTCAAGGGTGTGGGGGAGGTAAGAAATTTTCTCAACCCACTGTGAGATAAAGTGATGGCATCGAGCTGAATAACCCCAGTGGTCCCCGTGTGGATAAAATATGCACAACAAACGAGGGAGTTGGGCAGCAGCGACCCACACACAGTCCCACCCCCGTAACAATGCGCGCTCAAAAATCCGTAGGATTTTGAGAATAGTTGCAACAATTGTTAGGCATAGTAAAAAAATAGCATACCAATATTCTAAAACAGTAGGGAGAAATAAGCATAAATTTAAAATATAATAAACCGGTATTTAAAAATTTATGCTTAAGCTAAAATAATTTGGGCTTACTCCAAAGAGTAAAAATCTACTTACCGTTACCGTGGGCAGGATGGACACGATACGTGCACGGGCAACGAGCAGATAACCTTTTCCCGCTACTTGACTAGCAAGTTCTAATATTATTTTAGCATGATAACAACAATATTTAGAGGAAATAATAACTAACAAAAATTATGATTATAAATATATTTTATACTACATTGGCTCAAGATGATAGATAAGTATCTCAATTCTGATGCTTTATTCGAAGTACTGCAACGGACTAACTATCTATGAATTTTTTTTGTATTTTATCAAATATATATATATATATATATATATATATTTAGAGGGTTTCTTTAAAATTTTGGAAGAGAGGAAAGTATGGGGTAGGCAGAAAGAATGTGGAAGCAGAACAGAGTGTAATAAAAATCGGTAGGGGGAAAAGCAGATATGAAGAGGAGAGGCATAAAAGAAATGTGGAAGTTCTTATATTTATACACCCCAATCTGCATTTCTAGTCAAAAATCTCATCTAGGCCGCCCAACCCCTGCTCTCTATTTTTTTCAATCTTTTTGTCTCAGTCTCCCATTTCGCCTCAATCCACACCAATCTCTCTGCACCCCCTAAGATTTCTTTTCAACCTTCTCTGTCTCCACTACAATTTCAAACTTCTCTATGCCTCCCTCTACGATTTTTCTTTTCTGGCGGCGGCCGGCGGCGGCGGCGGATGGAGACAGGCAGCGGCGGCCTCCTTCCATCTCTTTCTATCTCTTTTTTTTTTTTTTAAATTTTGGAGGTTGGTTGTTGTAACTTCCGATTCGGTGGTTTGAAATGGAGAGAATGGTGGTGGTGTTGGCGGATCTGTGGTGGTGGTGGCGGTGGCCGTTTGGTGATGGTGGTTGTGGCGGCAGTGGCGGTGGGTGGTGGTGTTAACGACTCCGGTGGTGGTAGGGATGGAGATGAAGATAGAGATGAAGGTGGTGATGACGACGGGTGGTGGTCGGAGGCTGTTGGCCGTGGCGGATGGGAGGAGAGGATGGTCGCGGTGGCGAGAGGGTGGTGGCCGGCGATGGTGGCAGTGGGTTGGTGATGGCGAGATGAGGGCGGAGGCGGCTGTGGCCGGTCTCCGTCGGTGGCGAGGGTTTCCGGCGGTGGTGATAGGGCCGGAATGGAGTGGGGGACGGGGAGATGGCTCGAGATCCGGATTTTTGGGCTTAACGGAGGTGTTGGCCGGAGATGGTGGGCGGCCGGAGGTTCGCCGGAATCTCGCCGGCGGCGAGAGCGGCGCCGAAAATTGGGGGGCGGCGGCAGTAGGTTTTCTTTTAGGGTTAGGGTTTGGGCTAGGGTTTGGATTGGGCCTAATTGGTTTGTGTTTTGGGCTTTTATTTTTGTTCTCTTCTTTTACTTGTTGGGTCATACAATTTACTGGCCCAATTTTATCCAATCAATTAATTAATCTAAACTATGGACTTAATAATTCTTAACACTTAAAATTTAACGTACGGATTTAATGGAATTAATTTTATTTATTAATTTGGCACCAATAATCAAATAATTAAAGACCCCGAATCCTTAATTTGGGATAATTGGTACTTAAGTAGTACTTAAGTAGTTGGACAAAATATAATTTTTCAACACTTGAATGGATTAATATTTTCAATTCATTGATACGGGCTTAAATTTATAATTTAATTAATGTTTAATAATATTAAACCCGATATTTATAAATTAATGGTCCTAGCCATCTTGTTCTAGTTAACTATGTAGAAGACAAATTAAATAATCATCTTCCAATGTTTTTACAGAAGTCATTTATATATATATATATATATTTGAGCTAGTTAAAAATTAAAATTGATTATTTGTTAATTAAAATTTAATTAATTTTTTTTATTTAAATTTTACGGAGTGTTATAGCTAGAATTAGAACATTGCGAAAAATAAAGGAAATAAATGCGAAAAGCATTAAAGGAAAGCAATTTAAGGAAAAGAAAAAACTTTTAAAAAAAATAGACATTACAAAAAATATAAAGTTTTGAAATGGTATTGGAACCCTTTCTCCAGTCTAGGATTTGACTATTTATAGTTATACAATTGTAGGTGCCTTTCTATGAAAAGACACATTTTGGGATGAGTCGGGTCTTGATCGGAAGCAAATCTCTACCCACCTTTCCTTTCCTTTGGCGCGGATAAGCCCTTCTGCGAGGATCGGGATGTTTCCTTGCTCGGGATTATATTATCTTGACTTCCCTTGGAATCATCTTTCTCGGATGACAAAAACTCGGGCAGTTGGTTGCTCGAGCTTGCTATTTTCGGGCTACGCCTTTATTCATAATTTATGGCTTTCTCGGGATGATTCTCCTCGAGGGCCATGGACTAGTTCTGGCTGCTTTCTCCACTTAAATCTTAATATTGGGCACTACTTACAATTTGAGCTTTGATTGGTTATGAGCTTTAGTAATACATTTTTTTATGTGTTAACAGTATCTTATTATAAGAATTTGTGGGTTTGCTCGACTTGTCGTTTTAGGAGTGTTTGAATCACCTAGTGGTGTGGAGTGTGGACACTTGGAAGTAATTCAAAGTCCATTTATTGACTGATTGTTATAAGTGTAATACAAATGGTGTAAGTGTAATACCAACGGTGATGATTATCTAGATAGCAGGTTTTTAATAAAACATGGAGGTGGGCGTAGGGTAGGAGTAATGATGATGTTGGTGTAATGATGACTTAGTATTTAGTATTGATCTGAAAATTGTATATCTCTTTCATTCGAGCAGGGAGTATTTATACAATTGCAATGAAATGATGAGTCACACAGATCCAAAAAGGTGGCAGGCTTCTACAACGGACAGACATTCAAGCCTAGTGACAGACATCAAGCCTATACGAGTAGGCTATAACACTCCCCTTGGCTGTCATTTATACAAAGAATATGCCTCGTTAAAACCTTACTAGGAAAAAACCCAGTGGGAAAAAATCCTAGTGAAGGAAAAATAGTACATTATTCTTGTATTCATTTCTCCCCCTGATTTGGACATCACTTTAAATCTCGAAGCCACCGCATTCCAATTTTCTTCACAAGCTTCTCGAATGTCGCAGTCGGCAATGCCTTGGTCAATAGATCTGCTAAGTCTCATCTGATCGAATTTGTTGCACATCAATTTCACCATTCTTTTGAAGATCGTGGGTATGGAAAAATTTTGGTGAAATGTGTTTAGTCCTATCTCCTTTTATATAACCCCATTTCAATTGGGCTATACAAGCCGAATTATCTTCAAATAAAATTGTTGGGGGCATTTTTGGTTCAGTGACCAAGCCACAATTTTTCAATATATGATTAGTCATTGACCTCAACCAAACACATTCTCGACTAGCCTCATGGATTGCTAATATTTCGGCATGATTTGATGAAGTAGCCGTTAATGTTTGTTTCATAGATCTCCATGAGATAGCAGTTCCACCACACACAAAAATATAGCCTGTTTGAGATTTGGCTTTGTGTGGATCTGATAAGTACCCTGCATCGGCATATCCGATCAACTCATGTTGAGAATCTTTTGGGTAAAATAACCCAAGGTCAACTGTTCCCTGGAGATAGCGAAAGATTTGCTTTATGCCTTTCCAATGTCGTTAGTAGGGCAAGAACTAAATCTTGCAAGTAAGTTAACAGCAAATGCGATATCAGGTCGCGTGCTATTTGCAAGATACATTAACGCGCCAATCGCGCTTAAATATGGCACTTCTGGGCCAAGTTGTTCTTCATCATCTTCCTTTGGCCTAAATGGATCCTTTGCAAGACCAAGTGTCCGAACGACCATTGGACTACTTAACGGATTATCATAATTCATTCTAAATTGCTTCAATACCTTTTGGGTATAAGCTGATTGATGAACAAAAATACCCTTATCCAAATGCTCAATTTGCAAGCCAAGGCAGAATTTTGTTTTTCCAAAATCCTTTATTTCGAACTCCCTTTTCAGATATTCAATTGCCTTTTCTAGCTCTTCAGGAGTTCCAATTAAATTTAAATCATCAACATAGACTGCAACGATTACAAATTCTGACCCATTTTTCTTTATAAAAACACATGGGCATATAGGGTCATTTATATAACCTTCATTAATTAAACTTTCGCTGAGGCGATTGTACCACATTCGGCCCGATTGCTTAAGCCCATAAAGTGATTTTTGTAATTTGATGGAATAAACTTCTCTGGGCTTTGAGTTATAAGATCCAAGCAATTTAAATCCTTCAGGTATTTTCATATAAATATCATTCTCCAATGAGCCATATAAGTAAGCAGTAACAACATCCATCAGCCTTATTTCGAGCTTTTCTCGTACTGCTAGGCTCATGAGATACCTGAAAGTTATTCCATCCATAACCGGGGAATATGTTTCCTCAAAATCAATTCCTGGTCTTTGGGAAAATCCTTGGGCGACAAGCCTTGCTTTGTATCTTGCAATTTCATTATTTTCATTTCTTTTTCTCACAAACACCCACCTGTAGCCAACTGGTTTTACATTTTCAGGTGTTTGGACTATAGGGCCGAATACTTTTCTTTTGTTCAGTGAATCCAATTCTGATTTAATTGCATCTTTCCATTTTGGCCAATCATCCCTTTGCCGACATTCATCAACTGATTTTGGTTCAGGATCCTCGTCATCTTTCATCATCTCAAGTGCTACATTATATGCAAATACTTGATCAACTTTGATTTTTTTCCGGTTCCAATACTTTCCAGAAGTGATATAATTGAAAGCAGTTTCAATAGTTTCACTTTCTTCTGGATTAGCATTTTCAGCATCAACTTCTTCAAAAGTTGAATTTGTTACCTCTTCGGGTTTTTCATTATCCACGTGTATAATTCTTTTCTTTCGTGGATTTTTATCTTTGGAACCCATTGGTCTACCACGCTTTTGTCGTGGATTAGATTCATTAGCACTTGGAATTTGCCCTTCAGGTATATTTATTTTGGCCGGTGCATTTGCTGCTTCAATGTAAGATTTTGTTACTCTTGCAGCATCATTAAAAGCATCAGGCAATTGATTTGCACCTTTGCAAATGCACAATTCTTTGCACTTCTAATTCACATTGTTTTGTACGAGGATCACATATATCAAGTGGGATTTTCCACGAAATTTTCTTTTTCAGTTGATTACTTCCTCCCCCTAATGTCGGGAAATGTGATTCATCAAAATGACAATCTGCAAATCTTGCAGTAAATAAATCACCCGTTGTTGATTCAAGATATTTAATAATCGAGGGTGATTCATACCCGACATAGATGCCCATCCTTCTTTGAGGTCCCATTTTTGTCCTTTGAGGTGGTGCTATTGGTACATATACAGCACACCCAAAAATTCTTAAATGGGAAATATCGGGTTCTTTTCCCATTATAATTTGAGTAGGGGAGTAGCTATGATAGCTTGTCGGCCTAATTTTTACTAATGCTGCTGCATGCAATATAGCATGTCCCCAAGCAAAAACAGGGAGTTTAGATTTCATCAATAAAGGTCGTGCAATTAATTGCAACCTTTTGATTAATGATTCAGCCAGACCATTTTGGGTATGCACATACGGAACTGGATGTTCTACAGTGATACCAATAGATGTACAAAAATCATCAAAAGCATTTGATGTGTATTCTACAGCATTATCAAGGCGTATTTTCTTTATTGGATGATCAGGAAATTGTGCTCGCAGTTTAATAATTTGTGCCAGTAGCCTAGCAAAGGCTAGGTTGCGAGTTGACAATAAACTGACATGGGACCATCTTGTTGATGCATCAATTGGTACCATAAAGTACTTGAATGGTCCACAAGGTGGATCTATTGGCCCACATATATCGCCTTGAATTCTTTCCAAAAATGCAGGGGATTCAATTCCCACTTTTGCTGGAGATGGCCTGGTAATTAATTTTCCTTGATAGCAAGCAGCACATGTAAACTCATTTGAATTCAAAACCATTTTATGGTTTAATTTATGGCCACTGGAATTTTCAATTATTCGCCTCAACATCACGCTGCCCAGATGTCCAAGCCTTTCATGCTAGGTTATAAATTCACTAGTAGCCTTTAGGCCTACTAGGTTATGTACTTCTCCGGCATAAATTTTTGTATAATATAATCCAGATGTCAAACATGGCAGCTTTTCATGAACAAATTTTTCACCATTGATGGTTTGAGTAATTAAAACATACTCATTTCTTGCCTCATTTAAAGTTTCAATGTGATAGCCATTTTTTCGAATATCACCAAAACTTAGCAAGTTCCTCCGAGCCTTGCTTGAAAATAGGGCATTTTCAAATACCAATTTTGTCCCTTTAGGGAGAAATATAACCGCTCTTCCAGATCCTTCAATACAATTTTCATTACCGCTTATAGTTTTAACTGCGGTCTTTCCCAATTTTAATTGGGAGAAAAAGCTTTTGCTTTTTAAGATACTGTGCGTTGTAGCACTATCAATGAGGCAGATTTCATTTTCAACTTGGCCATCCATTTCTTTTCAAAAGGTAATAAAAACAACATCAGTAATATAATATAATCACTGCAAAATACATTATAATTTGGGGGATACAAAACAGGGAGTAAAACACTAAAATACAAAATATCATAAGGCAAAATATATCATACGCAAAATACAAAATGTAAAGCCGATCTTTTCACTTTTCTTTTTTCAGTTTGTGCCACCAATAAAGTCATCAGTCTCCAAGTGGGTAATATCATCATTCAGGATATCATCCAAGGTATCATCGTGGGTGGCATGATGTGTCTCGGGATCAGATCTTTCTTGCCTTTTCGAGGCCTGGTACAGTTCAGCTAAATGACTAGCTGTTCGGCAAACTCGGGCCCAGTGACCCTTGATTCCGCAGCGATCACATGGTTGATCATTATTTCTATCTCTTTTAGGCTTTGGCTGCGATTTATAGGGCCTCCTGTTGTCACTTCTGCGGTTGGATTCATATCGAGGTTTATTTCGATATTTGTTTCTCCCAGATGATTCAGGCCTCCCACGACCGCGATCCCGATTTCTGTCACGATTAAAGTTTTGATTTCTTTGATTCCCACGATCTCGCACTTGGTTCTCTGCTTCTGTGGCATTTGCTTCAGGAAACGGGGCAGCACCTGTTGGCCTGGATTCATGATTTTTTAGCAATAATTCTTTATTCTGCTCGGCCAGAAGTAGACAGGTGATAAGTTCAGAATATTTTTGAAAACCCCGCTCACGGTACTGCTGCTGTAAAACCAGATTTGTGGCATGGAATGTGGAGAATGTTTTTTTTTTCCAGAATATCAGATTCAGTTATTTTTTCCCCACAAAGTGTCAGTGGCGATGTAATACGAAACATCGCTGAATTATATTCACGGACTGATTTGAAGTCCTGGAGCCTCAGATTATGCCATTCGCTTCGAGCTTTTGGCAGCACCGTCATTTTGAGATGATCATATCTCTCTTTTAATTTCAGCCACAGTTCAAGTGGTGATTCCAGTGTCACATATTGAAGTTTCAGAGATTCATCAACATGGTGGCACAGAAAGATCATGGCTTTTGCCTTATCCTGGCTGGATGGTTTTTTGTCAGGGGCGATAGTATCTTCCAACCCCATAGATGCCAGGTGCATTTTTACGTCCCGTGCCCAGGACATGTAGTTGTCACCAGAAACCCATAACGGGAGAAATTCCTGCTTTGAGAGATTAGCCATAATTATATTGAAAAGTAATGATGTAAAATTATACCTAAGACAGAACTCCGATAGAGACCCCTCGTGCTGATAACGTGTTATAAGTGTAATACAAATGGTGTAAGTGTAATACCAACGGTGATGATTATCTAGATAGCAGGTTTTTAATAAAACATGGAGGTGGGCGTAGGGTAGGAGTAATGATGATGGTGGTGTAATGATGACTTAGTATTTAGTATTGATCTGAAAATTGTATATCTCTTTCATTCGAGCATGGAGTATTTATACAATTGCAATGAAATGATGAGTTACACAAATACAAAAAGGTGGCAGGCTTCTACAACGGACAGACATTCAAGCCTCGTGACAGACATAGCCTATACGAGTAGGCTATAACACTGATGAACTTTTCGTGTACTTCTCTTTTTGCTTTCTAAGAATTTGTCGGTAGCTCAATGCTTACCTCCTTTTTTGTGTCATAATGGTCCTCCGATAAAAGAAAAGGAAAAAAAATATATAAAAAATGAGTTGACTACATGCTTGTTTAAAAAGTTCAATTGATTTTAATTACTCTAAAACCCCACATCCTTTATAACATATAAACTAATAACATTCTACACACACTTTCCCGCCTCTATCATTTTCCCCTCACAAACAATTTTTTTTTACTTTCTCTTTCACCTACTAAAACAACCATTTTCAACATAAATTAATTGCACAATGACATGGAAATTCACCATTCCCATATTTATATGCTCCCCCACACCATCAACATGTCCAAACGAGAATTCCCTCTTTCCATTTAGCTTCCTGCACGACAAAAGAAAATCTCTGATATTGCACCATCGTTATCCGGCTTCAATCTTCCTCCATCTCATTTTTTTTTTGCAGGTTCCTCTATTGGTGCTTGGTAGTTCCTCCTCCTTTGCACACACTTTCTTTATCATCTCCCTTACTGTACCATGTTATTTTAAATTAATTTCTATCTTATTGTTCTTATTTTGCAGGTTCTTATATTATTGCTACATGTTTGGTAATGAGTTCCCTTCACCATCTCTCTTATTCCATATTTTTTTTGTATATTATTCCTTCGTATTTGTATCTCTTCAAGTGTCTTCATTGAAAAATATGTGTATTTGTTGATGCTGAAGAAATCGAAGCCCGCGAAGAACAATGAAGAAGAAGCTGCCGGTAATGGGAATGAAGATAATCAGGGCGGAAGGGCTGATGGTTAGCCGCAAGTGCCTGGGAAAAAGCCGGCCAGCCTCCGCGGCGCCGCTGTAGACAGCGGCGTTAAACCGCCGCGACGATTGTCTGCTGCATCTCATTCTTCTTTTTTTTTGTTTTCATTCTACAGGTTCCTCTAATATTTCTTTCTTTAAAGGTAATGAACTTTTCTCAAATGCACGCACTACCTGATACTTTAATATGCATTTTGTTCTTATTTATATTTTGTTGTTTGATTCGTTCATTTGTTTATGCTTATTTTTTGCATTTTGTTTTACGGATTTTGGGTGAGATTTTTTCAGGTGTGATTACAGTTGATGAATTGGCGTCGGTGATTCAATATCTGAACGAGCATCCCACCGCCAACGAGATTCACGAAACGATGAACAAATTGGATGCCGACGAGGACGAAACAATCGATTTAGAAGAACTTCTGGCCATAAGAGTGTGGCACAGATTGAATTGAGTATTAGTTAATTTAGGATGTGTTTGAACACTGATGAAAATTTAGAAGTATTGCACCGATTCGATTGGCGTGACATCCTTTTTTGTCTATTATTCATTTATGCAAATTTACTGAGGGTAATATGAATGATGACAGATTTGTTATCTTAATTATTCTCTGTTATTATTGAATGAAGTTTGTATTTTTGGTAAAAGCACATGACTATTGCTATTGCACACTATTATTTAGTTTAATTTCAGCATGGGTTTAAATAATCAGCTTAAATATTTAATAGATATCTATTTATATTAAAACCCACAAATATTTAATATATTTTCAAATTCGAATATTTTTCAAGAGTAATGACATGTCTTTGGGAACATATCTCAAATATATCTATCCCAAAAAGGTTGAAATAAGTAATTATCATTTTATAGTTCCCATAAAAAAGTGGTAGTTTAAATTTTTTACACAATCCATCACTGTATTTATTACTTTATATATAAGTAATTATTGATTCATAGTTCCCATAAAAATGGTGGTAGTTATTACTTTATACTTCCTCCGTTTAAAAAAAAATTGTAATGATGAGTAATGATGATTCAATTCTTGATAGTTGTGCAATGGCTGTACAATGCTTTTTTACTCTTGAAAAATCGTGCATGCCTATTTGAGAGTATTTTATTATGTCAGCTCAAGGTTGAGTAAATGTTATGTATTTTGTATTCCCAATAAAGTGAGAGTGCATTAAAACTAATATTAACAAATGCATAGAAAATAAGCATTAAAAATATCTTAATTTCAAATTAAAAGTTTGGGAACCATGAAAGTTATATTTACCATTACACTAAATAAATTAAAAAAATATCTATAATCAAAATTTTAAATTTATTTGTAATCGTTAAAATTTAAATTGTTTGGATTCTCATCATTATTATACTATATAATTTCTAAAGATTTGTTATTTGACTTGATAAATCTAATCAAATATTTAAAATGGACAAAAAGAGATGTGTATGTTCCAAAAAAATGTCATTAATTGCAAATGCATATACTTAATTAATTAATTTGGAGTAGGTTAAAAAATTGGGCCTGCATTATTTTATACTCCCTCCATTTGTTATTAGTTGTCTTTTTAGAAATAAAAAAGTATTACAAAATAATTGTCATTTTTCAATATTATCCTTCTACCCTCATTAATGATTTGTCTATAATATTGTGCATTATCTCACATTTTTTAAAATTAACCAATCCATACTCTAAACCACCATAATGATGGACAAAAATATAAATGTCTAAAGTAATTATTATACTCATTGGTTTGTGCAATTTGGTCCAAAACAACTATTAAAAAGGAATGGAGGGAGTAGTAGCTTTTGGTAGAAGCTTTGCACTGGAACCCATATCATTAGTATATCTGATTTCTAAAAAAATTGAATAAAATATTCAAAATGGAAAAGAGAGATGTCATGTGCAAGTTCCAATAAAGTTGCAATCATTATTTCTCTAAAAAAAATGGGGTTTTGGTTATTTATATAAGCTTTTGGTGGAAGCTTTGGAGTGTAAAATTATGTTATTTATGTTTTCTATAAAATTAGGTAATCATTACTACTCTATTAACCCTATTTCTCTCTCCACCCCAAGTACATTTCTTGGTAAGTGAGAGTAGTAGAAATGAAAGATTGTGTGGTAATAATTATGTTTCTTGGATTGTGTAATATTTGCTAGAAAGAGAACAAAAAAAGAACAGATGGAGTATTACTTTTAGTCTTTGATATCTTTTGCAGATTTATTAAGATTTTGCATGGTATCATCATTATAATATTTAGACATAATCATTCCTACCCTAATTGTACATCCTATTAAATATCACGATTTTTTTGTAGACATTATTTTAGACATTATTCCTACCATAGCAATACATTAAAGTAATCATTAATTGTAGACATTATTGATTGTTATAATTTTTTATGGTTATAATTTTGATAAAAAATACACATAAAGTACCCCAAAACTAATTTTTCAAATATCTCATTTTAGCCCTAAAAATTTGAAAAGAATCATAAACACAGTAAGTTATAACTACATAATCATTATAATTATTAACAAATTTGCATTTGGAATACTACAAATAGAGAATATATTGGGTATTAGTATTTCTGTATATGTTAATTTTTTTTGTTTTCGTTTTTTTTAAGATTTGAAAATGATTTTTATTTATTTTAAAATATATTTAAAGGTGTATTTTAAAAGTATTTAATTTTTTGTTTAATGTTATTAACCCAATATAATGATTTATTTTTAAAATTATTTAAATTATTTTTTAAAAATATATATATCTGAATATTTAAACTTATTTGGGAGCCATAAAAATTTAAATCGTCTAGAATCTCATTATCGTTATATCTGATTTCTAAAAAGTTTGAGTCAAATATCCAAAATGGAAAAGAAAGGTGTGCATTTACCAATAAAGTTGTAATCAATTACTCTAGAGTCTAGAGTTCAAGAATAGGGCCTACATTATTTATAGTAGCTTTTGATGGAAGCTTTGCAAATATTGTCGATTATGAACTATATTTATGAATATTGTGAACTATAGGGCCTACATTAACTATATTTAAAAGTCCAGTGAATATATACTTATTGAATATTGTCGATTATGAACTATGCAAATATTAGAATTAATAAAATATAAAATAGAGGAAGTATTGTGTATGAAATATATTAACCAACTTTTCAGATATATTAAAAAATATATAATATTAAAAAATCATTTAAAAAAGATACACTTCGCAAGGAAGATATATAGTACTACAACTTATTGATACAAGTATTAGTGCAAAATCCATTCAAAGTAGGGATGTCTTCTATGAAAAGATACATACTACATTAATATATTTTTTCAATTAAAATATATGTATTCGAAAACAAAAAATTACTTTAAATAAAAACCAACCCCTGAACCCTTTATCCTAATCATGGTTTTTTATAAATGTAAAAAAAAAATCTTTAAATCATTATAAATTCTAATCATATTTTTTTAAATATAAACTAAATCTTTAAACCCTAATCACTAATCACATTTTTATAAAAATATAAACTAAATCCTTAAACCCTAATCCCTAATGAATCAACAATTTGATCCATAAATTTTATATATTAAATTTTGTTTAAATATTTCTAGGTGGTAAGTATATAAATATTCTAGGTTTTAAATATTTTTAAATATTAAAAATTGTTTTAGAACTAATATAATAAATAACCTATATATTATTTCAAGATTTAAAAATGGTATTTATGTATTTAACTTAAACACATTCTATGCAATACTAATACAATAAGTTATAATTATATAGTTACTATAATTATTAACAATTGTGCATTTGGAATGATACACACATAGACTCATTTACAATATTTATATTCCATAAAGTTATTTCTTATGTATATTATAATTATAAGAAATGATTTTTTTAATAAAATTATTATATCTATTACTAAAGCAAATTCAATTGAATTGGATCTAAATTGGTCGGTCCGCGGGCGGGCAGCCCGCGGACTGACCAATTTAGGTCCACCTCTAATTATAAAGCTTATATTAAGTCTATTTCAAAACTGTATTATGTGATTTTTTGCCTTCTATAATTCAGAAAGTAATCGATTCAATTTAATATTTATATAACAAATGTTTTATTAAGAAACATGAATACCTAATAACAACCGCGGGTACCGCGGGTGAAAATACTAGTGAATAATGAATTGAATACTTCAATAGACAAGACAACGAATATAACCTAATATGTTTCAATTAATAAGTACGCGTATTTTTTATTTTTTTTTTAAAAAAAGAGGTTTAATTGAGCCTAATCATTTTTTATTCGTTCATTCGTGGGCATGACTCGTTGTAACTCGTCAAATAGTGAGTTGAAATTCAAGAGTTGCGCCGACACCCCTAAACATTTTGGCTAACTAAAAGTTTCTGGACAATAATCCAAACGCTAAAAAATGTGAAGCCAGTTAGACACCGATGCATATTCATGAGGAAATGAAATGAAACCCACAAAATTGTTAGATATAAAACAAGACTTGCAGTCTATGATTTTTCCCAAAGAACATGTGTTGATTTTTAGGAAACATATTACTCGGCCATGGATGTGATAACCTTCGGATATCTTGTGAGTCTTGCAGTACATGAAACGCTTGATATGGATCTAATGGACGTTGTTATTGCATATCTTTATGACTCACTGAAAAATGATATCTATATGAAAATCCCTGAAGGATTCAACATGCCTAAAACATATAAATGAAAGCCAAAATATGCATATTCCAATAAATTACATAAATCTCTATATGAGCTCAAGCAATCTGGACACATATGGTATAATTACCTCAGTGAAAGCCTAACAAAAGAAGGTTATTCAAACTGCCTATTTATTAATGTATTTTTGTAAAGTAAAATGGGTCAAAATTGCAATAATTGCAGTATATTTTGATGATCAACATAATTGGAACCACTGAAACATATAAACATTGAAAATTCAAAATTTACTAAATCGTAAAAGTTTAATTTACCCCTTTAATACATACTTACTCTATCTTTTTAAATATATTTTATCCTCATTTTTATACTCCTTATGTCCCAACTAAGATGTTCTGTTTGACTTCTGCACACAATCTAATGCACTTTTTTAATCGTTAATAACTCAAAATATATAAGTAAAAATTACGTAAAATATATATTCTAGAACTATACGATTAGACGAATCTAACAAGACCAGACTCGACTATTTTTTTTCAAATATATACTCCCTCCGTCCCGTTTAAAGTGTCTCAAAACTTTTGGGCACGGTATTTTATACGGGGATATTTAGTATTTAATGTAGGGGTAGATTAGTGTTAAAGCGAGGGTAAATTAGGAATTTATATGATGTGATTGTAATGGGTTTGAATTTTTAATTGATTTATTTATGTGTGATGTGATAGTTGTGTGTTTGAAATTTTAATAAATTTATTTATTGATGTGATATGATGGGAGTGGGTTTGTAGTTAATTATTTCCAAAAAGGAAATTAGACAATTGGAATGAGACGGACAAAAAAGGAAAGTGAGACATAATTAATGGGACGGATGGAGTATTTACAATAATATTTAGTCAAAGTTGAACAATGAACAGTGTCAAAAAGTCAAATAAGTCTTACCTGGGACGGAGGGAGTATTATTTAATTTTATATTATTTTGTATGTAATTAAAAATATAACATTTTGATATTTTATCCAAATATTACACTATTATAGTATTATTAAACCAAGATTACATTTTATTAAATTTTGGTCGGTAGCCAAGTGAATTAAGTACATTTTATCTCCTCAAGGACCTCAACCCCTCAATCACTTGATTATTACATTTAATGCGCTTTACAGAATTTGGGGCTATAAAAAAGCCTTTGGTTAGGGTGCAGAGACCCATGTTTCTTGATGTACTGTGGCACATCCAAGTCATTGATGAAACGTTGAAATCAATGGCTAAGATTAATACAAAGGGTATTATTGTAATTTCAGTAAGATCCAAATGATCTCTATTCATTCTTCTCAATTCTCATGTTCGTACTTCTCTCTCCTCATAATCCTTTTTTTTTCAAACTTCTAAAATTTGATAGGTTATTTAGATTACTTGTATCGAGTATGTAGATTTTGATATAAAGAACATCAAAATCCGAGTTCGTTTGAGAAAGTTAGAGTCATTTGAAGTTCATTGCGATTTTCAGAAACTTAGCCTTTACATTTCAGCGACGGTGACTTTGCAATTCAGCGACGGGAGCTTTACAATTCAGCGACATAGTCTATACAACATAGTTTTTATAGCAAACTTCAAATAACTCTAACTTTTTCAAATGAGCTCGGATTTGGACTTTCTTTCATTAAAATCTATCTAATCAACGCAAGGAGTTTAAATATCCTATAATATTTTAGAAAGTCTAAATAAATAAATATCATATTTTCAAAATAATGAGAATAAGATATCCTTTCCTTTGAAAATCCGGTATTTATCTATTTGTAATTTAAAAAATTTGATAGAAAATTTAGATTTCTTGCATCGAGTAGGTAGATTTTCATATAAAGGATGTCAAAATCCGAGTTCGTTTGAAAAGGTTAGAGCCATTTAAAGTTCATCGCGATTTTCAGAAACACAGCCTTCACATTTCAGCGACTGTGGCTATGTAATTCAGCGATGGAGGCTTTGCAATTCAGCGATGGAGGAGTTACAATTCAGTGATATAGCCTATACATTTCAGCGACGTAGCCTATACAGCAAAGTTTGTGTGACAAACTTCAAATGGCTCTAACTTTCTCAAATAACCTCAGATTTGGACGTTGTTTTATGAAAATGTATCTACTCGATGCAAGAATTTAAATATCCTATCAGATTTTAGAATGTCTAAACATATAAATATCATATTTTCAAAACAACGAGTATAAGATATCTTTTCTTTTAAAAATTTGATATTTATCTATTTGGAATTTTCAAAATTTGATGGAAAATTTAGATTCCTTGCATCGAGTAGGTAGATTTTTATAAAAAGAACGTCAAAGTCCGAGTTCGTTTGAAAAAGTTAGAGCCATTTGAAGTTCATTACGATTTCACAAACACAACCTTTACATTTTCAGTGGCGGTGGCTATGTAATTAAGCGAATGAACCTTAACAATTCAGCGACGGAGACTTTACAATTCAGCAACATAGCCTATGCATTTCAGCGACGTAATCTATACTAAAATTTATATGACAAACTTCAAATGGCTCTAACTTTTTCGAATAAACTCGGATTTGGACGTTCTTTATATGAAAATCTATCTACTCGATGCAAGGAATCTAAATATCGTATCATATTTTAGAAATTCAAAATAGACAAATAGAAAATTATGAGGAATGAAAGACTGACGAGTGAAAGAGATGAATAAAGATAATTTCTCTATTATTATGCCATGAATTGTGTCAAAAGAGAGCTAACTTATTCAAATTTTTATATGATCTTTATTTAATGATAGAAATCACTAAATTGATTTTGTGAATGATTTTAATACTAAATATATGATTATTTATGCTTGACAATTCTACCATTTTTATTTTATAGTCATTGGATATTTTTTGGTTGAGATTATTTGTCTTGATGTACTACCATTCATATTGGTAGTACAATAACCATTCCCTATATATAAAAAAAAGAGGCTAAGGCGAGCATGGTATGGCCAATTTTTCTTTTTCTTTTTTTTTTTTTTTTTGGGAAGAGCCATTACCGGGTGGGGATTCGAACCCCCAATCTATAGGTTGGGAGTCGGTGGACTACCACTGGAGTAAGTCCCCAATCCTGCATGGTGTCGTCGATTTAATTACAATACAACTTATTTATTACATATTATTCCATCGGACATAACATCTATCTCATTGTACAAAACACACTATATTTCGTCCATTACAGAACACGATTCTCACATTACACATAAGAGAATTCTTACATCACAAACCCATTTAATAATATACATGTGTATGCTGACGCCGATGTTCTGCTATTTTGTATAGGGGGAGTTGGGCCTGACGCAACCTGATTTTAAGCCCTATAATATACTCCGTCCGTAATCTAAAAACATTAAATTTTTTTATTTTCATGCAATCCAATGCAAAGTTTTAACAATTAATATCTCAATTATATAAAGTAATTTAATATTATAAAACTATGTGATTAGACAAATCTAACAACATTTTACTTGATTACATTTTATCTTATGTAACTGTGTTAAAAGATCGAATTAAATTTACTCAATAAATAGTGTTTACTGTACCAACGTTAATATTATTAGATGACAGAGGAAGTATATATATATATATATATATAGAGGTTGGAAAGAAAACTGATGCAAGATAGCATTATTTACAAAATCTCTCTTTTATTAATACATATAATGTATATTTCATCACATAACATTACACTATGTATTTCATTCATCACATAATTCTTACATTACACCACCTATAACATTACACTATGTGATTTGGACTATATGGAAGGGCCGTAATGCCAAGATATTCAACGGGCACTCTGTCATTATCAAAGAGGCGATTGAGGAGGTAAAATGGAGAGTGAGTTTGTGGTGGAAGGTGGCGATGGAGGAGGGTACTCAGGATGTCAGTAGCATGGAGAGAAGTTTCCCGGATGGTTTGGTCCGATCAGTATCGATAAATAATCGTATACCTCGATTTGGGTTGACATGGGTAAGACCGGATAAGGGATGGTGGAAAGTTAATACGGATGGCTCATCGGTAGGTAACCCAGGGCCGGCGGGGATTGGAGGCATCATAAGGGATGACTCCGGGAAGGTGATTTTCGTTTTATCTGATTTTATAGGAATTACGGACTCTAATGAAGCTGAGGTAGCTGCGGTGAGCCGTGTATGTGCGGCTTTGATCAGAGACCAGGGGTTTCCATTGCCCCAAATTGTTTTTGAATGCGATTCTACTAATGTGGTGAAATGGTTGTGCCACCCAGACTTGGTTCCTTGGAGGTTCCGTCATCTCATTAGGCCTGTTATTGATGTTCTGCGGTTCTCGGGTGGCTCCAGAGTGCAACATATTCTCCGTGAGCGCAACCAAATGGCGGACACTTGGGCTCGACAGGGGGCAACTGAGGCGGGTAAGGTGGAAGTTTGGTATTAATCTGATCCTTGGTGTTTTGATGAGTGGATATTCTGCGGTTGTTCTTATCTTCTGCTTCCTGTGAGAATGTGGGAGTATGGCTGGTGGCTGCCTATATGCTGCAGAGCTTATGGAGGTATACGACTCAGGATTGAGTTTTGTATTATCAGTTTTGTAATTGTATTATCAGTTTTGTGCATTGGAACGTGAGTTTTGTTTTATGTTATCACCTTCAGACCTTGTACTATGGATTATGGGTGGAATGAAAACTTCTTATTCTCAAAAAAAAATACTTGTTCGAGGAAATTATTCAAATAAGATACCATATGTGATGTGTTATGAGATAAATGTTTTGTAGTAAAAAAAATAAGTGTAAAAATAGTAAATACGTGACATTTTTTTCGTGATATTTTTACATACATATTGTGAAAGGAGTTAATTGTACCGAATAAATACTCAAATAATCCTGTAAATTTTACTACTATCTAATATTACCTTAAATGCTCCTCTATAATTTTCATATTTTAGAAAAAATAGTTCCAAATATATTTTATATTTAATTTTAAATTAAACGTTCAATTAATCACTTTCACAAAAAAATGTATTTTTTGCAATTTAATTTTATTACAAAACTTATGTTCTAACAATCGCGACCGAATTTGCAACTCAACTACCACAATTTTAGCTTAAAAGTATGACCAAGTTACAAAATTTTAAAAAGTTTTTAGGAATAAAAATGAACAATTAAGACCTAAAATTAAAAATTAAATACATTTAAAACTATTTCATCAAATACTTTGGCCATGTTTGGCAAAACAGCTAAATCCAATCAGCTAATTTGTTTCACAATATGAGATAAAATAACTTATTTAAAAAACAAAATAACTTAAAACAGTGTTCAATCAGCTCTTTTTGAAACCGCTGCAAAACAGGACCTTTATGATCCAAATTGAATACCAGTGAAACTTAGAGGTGGTATTCATCATTTCGGATTTAATTCCTTGTTAGCATTCCTCACAAAGGTGGATATTTGTACACACATTATCTTTCAAAAGGAAGGCAAGACCAAGAAGATCAACAACATTAAATCGTGAAAAGAGATTACACCGCATTCACTACATTACATACACACAAAAGCAAACAAGCAAGCAAGCAAGCCACACGCCAGCAAGCAAGCACTCTTTATTCACTTATATTATTCATCATCATATATCTCTTCATCACATCATCACAAATATGTATACATATATTGTGCATTAGCCACACCCATCCATCCACCACCTCTTGATGAGCCCCTAGTAATCCTCCGCCGCCAACGGCTGGTGATGATGAGCCCCCGTGTGCCCTTGCGCCGTCTCCGATTGTATGATCCCGAACTCGTAGATCACTCCCGCCAAAGCCGCCCCGACGAACGGCCCCAGCCAGTAGATCCAATGGTGCCTCCACCTCCACCCCACCAGCGCCGGCCCGAATGCCCTCGCCGGGTTCATCGCCCCGCCCTCGAACGGACCTCCGACCAACACATTCGCGCCGAATATAAACGCAATCGCCAGCGGCGCTATCGTCCCCAGGCTGCCCCTTTTCGGATCGATCGCCGTCGCGTACACCGTGTAAACGAGCGCGAACGTCATCACCACCTCCATTAACAGCGCATTCAGGCCTCCGACTCCCACCCCGAGAGAAAACCCTATCGGCCTCTCGTTCGTCACCAGCCTCAGCAACAGAGCCGCCACAACCGCCCCTAAAAGCTGGGCAATCCAGTAAAAGAGAGCACGGAGGAGCGACACTCGCCCGCCCACCAACGCCCCGAAGGTCACCGCCGGGTTCACGTGCCCGCCGGATACATTCATGCTCGACGCCACCGCCGCAAATAGTGCCAGTGCGTGAGCCAGCGCGATTGCCACCTGCCCCGATGCCCCAACGCCCGTTTCCCTATAAATCTTATCTGCAAATAGTAACAATAAGTAACATATATGCTCGCTAGTGAAAACCCTAAACAATAAAATCAATCTGGAACCATCTGGAAATTATAAATAATGTGAATTGCATGCAGAAAGACGCACCGAGAGCGAGGATGGAGCCTTCGCCGGCGAAAACAAAGATTAGGGTTGAGAAAAATTCAGACAGGGTGGCCTTAACGGAGTCGGGATGGGTGGCGTCTTCTGCCCTCCCAAAAGCATATAACCGAGGCATATTTTTCTACGTTACACACCCACTGCGGAAAGCAAATTAATTAATCCCTGCCTAGCTCGATGATTTGCAGTAGCTTTTTAGCTGCTCAAAATTTGTTCTTTGAAATGACAATTAGTGCCTGCCGAATGTGGTGAATTAAAATCGAAGGGAAAAGATCGACGTGAGAAGGTGAAAGGAAGGTGGAATCGGCGGATGCAGAAGAGAGAGAGAGAGAGAGAGCAGAAAGGAAAGAAGGAAGCTTAATTAAATGGTGGATCGGAGGGTGGAAGTGCTTAAAATGCGAGTCAAGGAAGAAGGAAAGGAGACACATGGCAGATGAAGTGCAGGTTGATCGACACGTATGGTGATGAAGCTATTGTTATGAACACGTACACTTGCCGGTAGTAGTCATTTTGTTTTTCCTGTAAACTGTAAAGCATATCCAGTTAAGTAGTATTTCAAATTTATCAAATCAGCCCACTTTTCATTCCTTTCCTTTCTGGTTTCTTGCATTTATTTTCATCTTATCTTATAATTTGATAATAAAGAAGCCGTACAAGATCTTTTCGTGTTGTGTCGCCGCTTATTGTGGGTTCCGATAAAATTTAGGAACAGTGATTTCTAAAATTTCGGAATAGTATTATCCAATCGTCCAATTGTAATTTTAATTTTGGTATAAGGGTAAGCATAATAATCCCAAATGCGATAATTTGATCGATTCGATGACAATTTTTATATATTGAACTCGACTACTCGAGATTGTGTTTTTAACATTCTAATGAAACTTCGAACCATATATCCAGAACTTCGGATCAGGTAGGGGTGAAAACGAGTCGAGTCGAGCTCGAGCCTGGCTCGGCTCGGCTCGATTAAGTAAAAATTTGGTTCGATTCGAGCTCGGAGCTCGACAAGCATTAAAAAGTTTAGCTCGGCTCGAGCTCAACATAAAAAAGCCGAATTCGAGCTCGGCTCGAGGCTTGAACAAAGCTCGAGTTTTTTTTTTTTTTTTTTTTTTAACATTGACACTCATATATTAATAAATGTGTGTATGAGCTCAAATCACACAAGTTACAAAAACAGATAAAGGGACATTACCACTGGACCAAGTTCTCATTCCCAAACTAAGCTCGATATAAAATTAGAAATAATTATCAAATTATTAAATAATGAGCTTAAAGACTTGGAGGATTGAAGTTTAATAGATTTAATATATTAAGCTATTCCTAATTTTTTGGCACAGCAAACTATTCCTAATTCCTACTTCTAACCATAAAAAAAAAAATAAAAAATAAAATTATAGAGTAATAAATAGATTATACATTTACTATGTATAATTGATATATATATATATATATTCGAGTCTATTATCGAGCTTTCAAGCTGAGTATTGATTAGCTTGACTTGGGCGCATTCACATTCCGAGCCGACCTCGAATTCGAGTCGAGCTTTGGTCAAGTTTTGATCGAGTCGAGCCCAAATATTTTACGAGCCTATCAGTCTCATTTACACCCTAACCCTAGAATCAGGTCATCAAACATAGCCGATTGCAAAACTATTTTTTAAATTCTTTTGATTGTGATTTGTTTAAAAAAAAAAAACAAAAAAGGCAGCAAAAATTGTATGGAATCGGCTACCAATAGTATTCCCACTTGAACGGAACTCTTCTGGTTGTATTGATGTTGAGTACTTTGAGAATTTGTTTCAAGTTTGTATCCAGAGTATTCAATATTTAACCAAAGAAAAATGTAAAGACCCATTTTTCAATATCGTTTAACCAACCTAGGCGAACATGAAGCGCTACCAATAGGGTGAACAAATAGCCAGTCTAACTAAACAAGGCAACAAACAGGATTCAATATCCTCAATAAAAGTCCCAACACAGCACAGACACCTACAAATTTGACAAAAGAAGATAAAACATACTCCTAGACAGCACAACAGACACCGGACCAGGCCTGATTCGGTAAAGGGACGAAACATATACTGCGGTATCATTCGTAGATCCTTGCCTGAATAACCAAGACAATGAAATGAAGAAAATGAGAATGCAGCATACTTAACAAAGTCAGTCCCAACGCACATGCCAAATCAGTGTTCAATCACCAAATACCAGCAGAGCAACGAACGTCAGTTCACATAATAATACTATCAGGAATCAGTAAAATCTTGGTATTTAATCGAATTTGAACAAGCCAAGTGATATCAACCAAGATGGCATATATCTGTAGTAGAAACCACATTACTGTAATGTCTAAACGATTAAAATTATAAAATCATCATATCCATAATCAATCTTAAGTAGCAAAATGGGAGAAATTGTGTCCAGCAGTTTTGAGATAACAGAACTTCCAACACAAACCTTTTGCGGATTCACCGTGCAATGTATAGCTTATCTCTTCCTACCACCACGTTCTCTAAGAGATAGAGACAGTGACTCTCCAGGTAAAACATTGTAATATGCAAGAGACAAATTGTCCTTGAGGAAACCTGCCTTCCCACTTAGTTTCTGTTTGTTAGCAGGAAGTTGAATCTCCCCTGCAATTTTTTCTTTCAAACTACCCACTGTTTCTGACAAAGATAACACGGTAATATCCAGCATTTGTCCTTTCAAGTTTCCTTCGTCAACATTTGGCACAGATATATTGATATGGGCAGGACCCTGCAATTCCAACAAACAATTCAGCTTCATTAGTACAAATAAAACAAACACGAGTCAGGTAACACATTTATAAGAAGTGGTAAGAAGCTCCATACCGAATGCTGTGCCAGAAATTGTTCTTCAGGAATGAGCATAGAGTCATCAAGCCTTTGCCTCTTGGGCTCAGGTTCATCAGGAATTGGTGGAGGAGCGTCCTCAGGCGGAGGTGGTGGAGGTATGCCTTGGGGCATTGGCGGAGGAGGAACCATAGGCATACCTGGTTGGGACATTGGAACAACAAAAGGTGGTCTCGGAGCACCCAAATGTGTAAAATGTGACCCAGGTGGTGGGGGAACTGGGATGTTAGATGAAGTCAAGGGCATCGATGGGGGCATTGGAGGACGATTGGCCATAAGATGTTGCCCGTGCATCATTTGCATTGTGGGAGGTGGAGGACGAACAGAGGGAATCATATTAACAACTGGAGGCCCAGGCGGGGGTGGTGCAGTGATGCCGGCATTGGTTTGGGGGGAGTACTGGACTGCAGTGGGAGGCCTAGGAATATTCAGCACGAGACCAGGGGGAGGAGGTAGTGGCCTAACTACCGGCATACCAAGCTTAGGAGGAGGAGGAGCCGGTCCTGGAAGGTTCCTGATATCATTGTTTAAACCGTCATTTAACTCCTCACCAGTGCTATTTTGGGACATGGCCTGGTTTGCTGTACGCCCTATACTTCCTGTATGACCATCCCATATGACCTGTTTTGGTTGTTCATCCTTTTTCTTCTCAATTTCAGCCTTGACAGCATTAGAAACTTCTTCTTCTGTGGTGCCAAAAATATCAGGACGAGTCCTTGCAAGCCCAACAATGTTCCTAGAAATTTCATCATCCTGAGCAAGGGTAGTTTCCCGTATCTTAGCAAACATCCTGTCCTTCTGCTCCTTGTACTTGGGATCAATAAGAGAAATTCTCATGTGTTCAGACATCTCATTAATAGGAATTAGCTCGCCAGTTATTGGAGAGACAACATACTTGGTAGGATCTCGTTCAGCAGGTATTCTCTCCTCAGGCCTCTTCCAATTTTTCACAATTCTCATGGGTGGTTCCTGTTCTTCCAGAGTTTCTTTGGTCTCATCATTCTTTCCATCACCATTCTCTTCCAGACTAGCAGCCCTCATTCCTTCCTCAACCAGTTGAACCTCTTCTTCATCCATATCCATTTCAACCTCCTTGCCAGGCTCAACAATATCTTCTTCATCCATAGTGGATATCTTACTTCTCCTAATCACTTCCTCAAGTGTCATTGGAGGAGGTAAATCCTCATCCTCATCATCAGCAAAATCTATTGTCTCAACCACAACAAAATCATGCCAATCAATCATAGCCATCTGCAGTCTCTCCTGTTCTATTTCATCCTCAGCTTTTTGCCTAGCCTGTTCCTGTGATCGTTCCCATTCAAGACGATGCAAACAGCGTTCAAGGACAGTAGTCATATCAGCAACACTCTTTATGAGCTTATCTGTCAACCCCCTAGGAGGCATCAATACCTTTGAGTATGCATCAGCAAGTGATGTGAAGAACATGAACATACTGTGTGTGGGCCTCAGAAAATGAAACTGAGGATTACTGCTCTCCCTACTTGTCAAACCAGTCAAAAAAGACTTCCCATTTCGAGCCACAAACTGGGCCGTAAGCTTAATTATATCTAGTTCCTCCCCTGTAATACCTTCAGGAAGTCTAACAGTAAACTGCTCTGCCTCTGGAGGCTCAAGAACCTTACGAACAGGTCGAAATTGGGCTGCAGGGTCAGGCTTTGCCGCACTATCACCAGCATCAACAGAAGGAATAGCTGCAGTTGATTCAGAATCTGCATCAGAACTCTGAAGGGGGGGCTTCTGGGAGGATGATTGATTCTGCAGCCGAGACTCAGCTAAACGGTGCTGATAATAAGCATGGTAAGGATCAGATGCACGTAAAAAGTTGAATTTTGCATTTCCCTCATTGTTTGCAATAATTCTTTTCTCAAACTCTGGTCCATTCTTTGCCACAAATGGAGCAGTTTTGTCAACAATATTTCTGATGTCCGGAGGTGGGTATATGATTCCAATGGTCCTAGTATGGGTTGCTACTGATGCTGGAGCTGAGTTGGATTTATCATTAGAATTTTCCCCATTTTCATTACTCTCAACCAGTGTCTCATTGGATTCATCGTCATCCATTTGTGCAGGGGGTTTTGGACCAAGATCTCCATCAGCAGGGGGTGCTGGAAGGGGTAATATTGGCAAAGATCCCAACATTTTTTAACCTGCAATAACAATAGAAGTGAAAAAGGACTGTGATTGGAATGTATGTGAGTTTAGAATTGATAGAATAGCAATTAATAAAGTTTATGGGATTTATCCGACAGTTGGAGACGCACTTCAGTCAGATTATCAGAAAAACAAAGTTTGAAAAGTGGCTAAGATTATCAGGCAAGAAAACGATACAGAAAGTTTATTTCTTTATATTTTTTCAGAAGAACATGGAAATATAAAGCATTGAAGTAAGCTTAGGAAAACACAAAAAGCAAGGGCCAAGAAATTTTATTTCAACTTATTAATACTAAGATTTAGAGCAAAAATAATGATAAAGATTAAAGACTGCAAAATGAAATCATACTAGCAGAACGAATAAATCATAGTTCTGGAAAAGTTGTAAAACTCACAAACCCTAAGCACCGACGAATCAGGGAGTCACCCCCCAAATGATACAGCTCGACAGACCGGAGGGCAACTGGAAACCTAATCCCTAAACGGCTAAACCCCAAAAGCAAAAAACAATTTGACCAAGCAAACATAGTTTAGGAATTCAAAAGAGACAAAACGACAATCGAGAATGCACCGAATTACATATGGAAATCGAAGAGGCGAAAGCGAGCACAAACCAGGGGCGAGTAGCGGCCGGTGTGGGGGATGGCAGGGTGATGAAAAAGAAGAGGAGGAAACAGAAGTGCAGCCGGTTATGGCGGCGGAGGAGGAAATGTTTCCGCGCAATTCCTCAATCTGTAATCTGCGTTTGGAAAATAGAACTATAGGATAGTATGCCTTAAGAATAGGGGTGGGCACGGTTCGGATACTCGAAATTTTTTAGGTATTTGCTAACCGAACCGAACCGAACAAATATTCAAAATTGCTAACCGAAACTGAACCGAAGTATTCGGTTAACCGAAATTTCGGTTAACCGAGAAAATTCCAACTATTTGCGGGTTACTCGAACCGAACTGAACCGAGCTAATATATGACAAATATGCATCCCGAATAACTGAAATATCGGTTAACCGAAAAAATAAACTCATATGTTCAAATAATAAGAACTGAACCGAACCGAATCATTAAAATTCAAAAATAAATTTAGAGAATAAATATCCAAATGAAATTGTCATCAACCACAATCTTCCAAATCATAAATGTCATCAATCAAAATATTCAAAACAGATTCAGACTAAATCATCCCACATAACAAAACATCTTGTGTCTTCGATTCAATTTCTCCAATCAAAACAACAGTACCTGACTACCTGTAAAATCCAACAAGAGATAGTTCAATCTTTCAGATATATTATTATTCAAATTGGGAACATAACCGAGCACGAATACAGATAGTTCAAAATTTCAAACTATATCATTATTCAAATTGGGAGAAACCAGTATCTTGATACTGAATCTAAACAATTTCAACAAAGGCCATATCCTTTAAACAAGAAAAGTGTTCTATTAGATTTTAGCAACCAAGAAAAGAACCAATTGTAGTACTACAAAGAATTCTGCAAGCTGAAGTGAACACCAAAAAAAAGTGGTAATTAACTATGATTCTACACGCAACTCCCAAAATTGAATATGAAGAAAAGAGACAAATTATAGATCATGACCACTACTATTACCATGAATACAGATGATTATATTACTATTACCATGAATACATATGATTATATGGGATTTTACTTGCAACCAAACATTGAATTGTAGCATATGCACCAATATTCCTTCCACGGATTTTCAAATTGGGAGAAACCAGACAAGGCTCCCTCAATCCCATTCACTCAAAGAAACAAATAGCCCATCAAATTCTCTCATCTCAAGCTAATATATTAAAAATAGAATGTAGTGTTTTCACATTAATATATACAAACAGACAAGGCTAATATATACAAACAGACAAGGCTCCCTCAATCCCATCCACTTGCCTCAATCCCTCAAAAAAAAGGCTCCCTCAATCCCTCAGCTAATATATACAAACAGACAACGCTCCCTCAATCCCATCCATTCAAAAAAATTATATTTTCCACTTGCCTGCACCATTCTATTCAACCTTTTATCTTTTGTCTTCACATTACGACAGATGAATTGGAGTTTCTAGGCAAAATCAGTAATGCTGAATTGAATTAATTAAAATGGTCTTAGCTTCCTCTTAAAATTTATTTAGGAAATTAATTAAGGGTTTTAATCACAAACTAAAAGAGGATCGGAAGTGTGCAGTCCTCTAACATCATGGCAGTGAGCAGGCAAAGCAAATGAACATATTAATACTAATTATTCCGAATGCAAGAAAAGTTGGGGTTTACAGGGAAATCTGTAAAATTGGTGAGCAACTTAAGAAAAGCTCTTACACAGTGTGCCGGGAGGGACTACTTCGCGAATGAAGGGGACGCGCGGCGGGATGTGCAGCGAGCCAGCAAAGGAAGAGAAGGACGGGTTGAGCGGTTTCGCGAAGGAAGGGAAGGACGGACGGGCTGAGCGGTTTCGCGAAGGACGGACGGGAAGAGCAACGGCGGCGCTGTGCCGCTATCAAGGCCGAAGAGGATTACGGTATGACGGGATGAAGATTTGGAGAAGAGAAGAGCGGCGCTGTGTGTGGGAGGTCGAACGGAACAGGTATTAGGGTTAGAAAGTTTTAAATTCTGTTATATTTTTCTAAATAATATATTATATATAAATATATATTTAAAGAATAAAATTTAATAATAATAATATAATATACGGTTCGGTTCGGTTAACCGGAGGTAAAATTTTATAAAAATCGAAACCGAACCGAACCGAACAAATATCGGTGTTGAGGTATTTGTAACCGAACCGAACACCCCGGTTAACCGAAAATTCGGTTCGGTTTCGATTCGGATCAGCGGTTCAACGGTTCGGTTCGGTTTTTTTGCCCACCCCTACTTAAGAAGATCCAGATTAAATTAGTTAAATTAAAATTGTAAAAAAACCAAGGATAATAATAACTTCCCCTTTATTCTTTTGCACTCTCTTTTTTCTTCACTACATAAAAAATAGAGGAAATGAATTTTTTAGGCCATTACAAGGCACCATTTTTATATTTGGGCCATTATGAAATCAATTTCCAATTTTAGGCCATTAGAAACCATCTTTGACCAAATTAAGGCCATTTAGACTATTTTGACTTTTTCAAACTTCAATTAACCCTACCAACTTTTACTTTATTTCATTTTGACCCCAGATTTTAGTTTCTTCATTATCATTAGTCCAATATCAGCCCATCATGCTTCCGATAATTAAATTAAGCACTAAACTTCATACCTTGGCTTTGACCGCCTTGCTGCCGGGTTTCCTAAGCTCCGGGATTTTACGGACTTCTTCCAACCACGCAGCCGCGACCGATGGTTCACCGATTCTTGGCTCCTTCAGCAACAAACAGCACAGTCCTATTTCGTTTCCTACCTTAGGACGTATCAAGATATGAATAAAGGGTTTTAATTATATTATCGGGATATTTGGGATATTTGGAAGCCTGGATTTTACTAAATATTAAAAATATTATTTAAACATAATTTCCCCTAACGGAGAAGACAGACACTTAGTTCCTCATGGAGGATACAAGACTCTTGGGGGAATACCCCATACTTTTACAGACTCGAAAGGAAATAGAAAGAGAAATATTACAAATACTTTGAAGAGTTGGGAGGAATTTTCGATGCCTTCCATCTGCTTCAAACTCCTTTATTTATAGGCGCCCGCGGACTTCACCCCTGGATTCCAATCTTTCTCTAAATCCTTGTGACGTCACTGCGTTCGTCACTTGGCCTTAATTTCCACCGGCTACATTATTGTCCTTTTTTGAATTATTGCGTTAGGTGGCTTTTGTCAACTTTCCACCTTCTCTTGTCGGCCACTTTCTGCCAGCTACTCTGCCCTTCTTTGTCGACTTTTAATTATGGGTGTTGCCGACACCTCTCTTTCTTTTACATCCAGCTAATCTTACTTTGGCTTGTGAAAGTTTTTTGGACGCTTCTTCCCTTTGTCCTGTTCGGGTCCGGATTTTTTCTGGGTTACCCGGATCTTTGTACCGAATAGGGGTTTCTCCTGTTCTGCACAGTATGGGCATATGTGGTTATCCCATTGGCCAACATGCATCATGTTGCATGCCTTTTTTCTGGTAGACTCGGTTGCTGGCAACTTGTTTTCCCATATGAGTAACCTCTTCTTTTCGAATGAGGTTTCCGCAAACTCTGTGTTTTTCCCTGTTAAAGAATTAACCAGGAACGATCCATTTAAATTGTTTGAGAATATTTTAAACGGATATTTAACCTTTTCCATCTCGGTGAGACAGACCCAGAATCCCCATGCTCGTCGGGTGGAGATTTCATCTTCGCTGATTGAAGATACCAATGTTGCCTTCTCATCCATAGACTTAACTCTGTTGAAGGCAATCATATCAGGTCTCTGTAATTTAATAAATTGAAAGACCGGATAAGAACCTTTTCCGACTATTTCTGGTGCCGCTGAAATGAACTTAAGCTCCAGAATATCTCCTCTTTGCAGGTGCGGGTTGTTCTGCCATGATTCGTGCACCGCACTACTTATCCATCCCGGAAGTTTTTCGATTTCCGGAAACCCTGGTGATGTAGTATGAACAGATGCTAATGCTCCAAAGTCATACCACTTTCGAACCTCTTCTGGTTTCGATCCTTCGAGCATCCATACCCTGTTGTATCTCCCGGATGTCTCGATTACTGTTTTGCTAGGGTTAATTCCCTTTTTGGAAACCAGTTGTTCCCATTTTCCTTGGTAGTCCAGCCAGGCAGTAGATAGGACCTTCTCGTCTGAATTAACCTTAGAGGTGCCTGTCATTGGCCTAAGGTTAATTTCTTCCTCTTTCACCCCAGAGGCAGTGGGTTGACTTGAGCTTTCGGAAATGTGACTTTCCTCTTGCTCAACATTTTTGTCGGTATCCGACAATGGTTCCTTTGAAGCAGTGCTTGAATCTGCTTCTTCATATGTGAACACTTTAGCTTTTTGGGCACATTTCTCTTTGTTTACCAGGGAAGCTGACGCTTTCCTGATTGGCTCTAATACTGTTTCCCATAGTGCTGTCATTGCTATATGGGAGGTTCGTATATTGTTGCGGACCATGTCCACATCGCTCTGTTGTATTTGGCCAGCTGCTCGTGCATTGATCTCGAGCTGTCCAAAATGCTTCGATAGCTCCTCTAGGTTTTCTCTGAGGTGCCTGAATCTCGTAATGATGGAATCAGCTTCAAATGCTTCCATCTCTCGTTAGGAAATCTGCAAGAACATTTTCATGAGATTTTATAACATCAATATCATAAGTATAATATTGACATTCAGCTTGCCATCTGATAATACGAGCTTTTTCAATTTTTGATTCAAGTTTATTTTTTAAAAAAGCCCTAACATTAGTATTATCAACTTTTAATACAAATTTCTTTGCAAGTAAGAATAAAGGCCATTTTTTAAATGTTTTCCATACTGCAAAGAATTCCTTTTCGTTAATATGCCAAAGTTTGGCTTGTTGTTCGGTGAACAACCCTCCTGTGTATCTACAAGGTTCTTGACCCGTAGTTGTTTTTCTCATGAGCACTCCTGCCCATCGAAAATCATTGGCGTCTGTGTAGACTACCAGCTCATCTTCATCCTGAGGTATCGCGAGTTTTGGCAAGCTATTGCAGACTTGCTTTAGTTCACGAATTCTCTTGGTATGGATTTCTTCCCATTTCCATCTAGAGCTTTCAGTCTCTTTCAGGAGTGGTCTAAAATCCTTTCTATATTTTGCAAGGTCTTTAATAAACATACCCGCAAAATTTACAACTCCTAAGAAACTCTGAAGTTGTTTCTTGTCTTTTAATATATTAGGAAAATTGCGGATTTTCTCCACAATGTGTTCCTGTAACTCTATTCCTGCTTCATCAATTTGAACTCCTAAGAATTCAATTTTGTTAGCAGCGATAGTGGCCTTTTTCTCAGAGAGAACTAGACCTTCCCTGTGACATGCATCAGAAAATATTTCAAGATGTTTAATATGCTCTTTAATATTTCGAGATGCAATCAGAATGTCATCTATGTAGACGAACATAAACTCTAGATAATCCTTAAATAGATTATCCATATTTCTTTGGAATATCTGAGGGGCATTAGAAAGCCCCATTGGCATAACATTCCAAATATATTGCCCTTGTGGGGTGGAGAATGCTGTGAATTTCTTCGACTCATTCTCCATCTTAATCTGATAGAAACCAGATTTGCAATCAAATTTAGAAAACACTTTAGCACATTTGATGCAATCAATTAAGTGTTCTCTACTCGGAATGTAATAACCATCAAACTGTATTATTTTGTTAATACCTTGATAGTTTATTACCAACCTGGGTTTACCTCTCTTTATTTCACCGTGGTTTCTTACCAAGAATCCAGGGCTACTATAAGCTGAGACTCCAGGCTCGATGAGTTTAAGATCAATATGCTCCTTGATAATTTGCTGCATATCTTTCTTATCCTGCATATTCATTAAGATGGGTTTGTATCGAACATACTCATATTTATATTGTTCTTTTACCTGTAGAGTAGCTTCGATCTTGTTTTTATCCCACCATGCCAGAGGATCCTCGTTAAAGTTTCTCTGGATAAGTCTTTTGACATTTTCGAGGGACAATTTAGTTTCCCCATCAATGAGTGAAGTTATATTTAATGACTTCATTTCCTGCATTGCTTCTTTGAGGTTTATAATTTCCTCAATAGAAGCTTCATCAATCCTTGCTGTCTAAAAGACAACAAAGCCTTACCAAACTTTCTTTTATCCTGAATTTTTGGATGGGTTAGTTTGGCATCATTATCACCACGTTTGCTGCGAAATAATATAGGCATTAACCTGTTGAATGCCTTTTCCCTGCGCAACACCTGTATCTCATTTCCACAACTTGTGGTAAATATTAACAAATTTCTTTTGTTATCTTGAACATATTTTGTAAAGGATTGTATAAAATTGTTCCCTAACAAAATATCCGCTCCTGTGTCATGAAAGTAAATAGGAGGCGTTTTTACCTTATACCAAGGTGTACCAAATGCTCCTCCAATCATGATATTGGCTTGTCGAATACCCTTATTTAGTACTAAGATTTTTTGGGAAAAATCTCTTCCTGCAATAATGGGTAATGATTCCATAGCTTCGCTAGGGAAAACTCCTGGTTTTGCCGTGCAAATACCTGATCCTGAATCAATATAAGCTGCGAAATATTCTGACTTATGTTCTTCATATATTATCCCTACTGAGATATAAATGGAGAATGGACTTGTCATTTAATTCTGATGGTGTGACCCTTCAGATTAAATTCTATACCATTATCCTTTCTTACCCATGGTTTATGATTTTCGAGAAAACTTAATCCCAAAATCATAACCCCATTGTCTTTTCTAGCGGTGCCTAAGACTCTGATCTCGTGTCCTGCAATTTCAATTGTTCCTTCATAGGTTCCAATTGATGGCTGCTGCAAGTAGTATAAGTCATCACATGGAAAACGATTAATCTTTTCAGTGATGTCGAATATTACTCGTATTTCTTTCCATCCTTCAGGGCATTTTATCTTTATATTATCTACCCCAATGGATTGAGGAGTTAGATCTTTGATGAACTCCTTCCCTTTATATGCCATAATTCTGTCTTCCGAAAAAGACATACGGCTTGCGTACTCAATTCTAGCACTCGTTGATCTGTCTAGAATTGGATGATCTCTTATTTGTATGTCTACTCCTCCTAACCTTGGAATCTGGGTAGGATTTGGAGTCATGACTTTAGCAAATTCCTTGAAAATTCTAGGAATTTCTATATATTCTTTCCTGAGAAATAAGTCAGAATGATGACTATTGGAAATTGCATAAGAGATTCTATAAGTTATAGAATATGGCCTGTTCCCTTCTTTCATCAGATCTTTTCTTTTAAAATCCTGATGAAGGGTTAGAACTCTACTAAAATCTTGGTCAGCTAAGTTATAGGAAATTCTGGGATGTATGTCAAACATTAACTTCCCAGCATATAAATTTCCTACCATAGTTCCAAGAAGACCATCTCTAAGGTTATTGATTCTTCTATCAGTGACTGATAGATGCAATTCAGAATCAATGCCTTCTTTGAAGGTTGCCTTAATTACTACTTCAATGGCTCCTATGTGGATCCATTTCATAGTAATGGCGATTTCCTCCTTCATTCTGCTTAATTCCTCAAGAATTTCTTCTTTAGGAATTAATTGCATATCCATAACATTACAAGTAAGTTTCATAGGAATTGCAAACTCACCTGCACTTACCTTGTAGATGATGTTATGTCTTCTCTGGTTGAGTCCCATTTGGTTAAGAACTCGTCCAATCCCGCCAATTCTGAATCCGTCATATGGGCTGAGGTTGGAATCTTGTCGCATTATTCTTTCCATGGTTCGATTTGAGATCGCCATCCTTGAAAAGAATCCAGACAGGTTTTCAGTGGTCTGAATCCTGTCTTCTTCAGTCAGACTCGGTTGAAGATCCATCTGAATATGAGTCCGAGTCACTTCTTAATTCTTCCTCGTAGATGCTTTCATCCGAGGGGATGTCCTCAAACTGATAGACTGGTACCAGCTTTCCATGGTAGACTGCTTCCACGATATCCTCCGTGGCTTCGTACATTCGTACCTCACGATTCTGAGGGCAATCGGGTGAGATATGACCTCTGGCTCCACACTTCCAACAGTTGCAGTCATTGAAACTTTCGTTGGCTCGGGTATGGGCTCGTCTGAATGTTCTCTTGGACGTCGTTCTCCCCGTGCTCCTTGCTGCTGAGCTAGTTGAACCTTGGGATGAACTCTTTGTCGTTCCTGTTCTTTGTCCAGTTTTGTATGATCTGGCCTTGCTCTTGGACCACCATGCTCTTCTTCTTCGGAATGGAGGTCTTCTGAAACTCCTACTGTATGAGCCCCGACTCTTCTTCTTTTTCCTCTTTTCTCCTGATTCTCCTATAATTGTTGGAAAATCGTTATTTTCACAGCAAAGAGGAGTTCTTTTTATTTTACCTCTTAGTCTCTTGATGTTCTTTTGGGCTGCTGCCTGTTGACACCATTCTCTGAGCTTATCCTTTAAGAAGGACATTCTTCGAGCTATTGAGTCCACTGTACCAGGGGGTACTGTGTACGATTGGATCAACATTTCTCTCCATGGGCTGCAGATCTTTGCAAAGAACATGGGACATGCTACTTCAGCTGTCATTTCACTCCGAAAATAGTATTTACGAAACCAGTAGATATATTCGTCTACTGCGCAAATACTTCTTAACTCCATACCCAACAGTGCTTGGGTATAGACTTTGATTTTTTCTGTTCTCTGTTCTTCAAAATAACCATCTCCTACAAAATGGGTTTTGAATAAGAGGCCAAACCTTTCGCAGATTGTGCTTTTGGATTCTCCTTCGAGTATTTGCTCCTTTAAAGCAGCCGTGGAGTTTTTCCAGCCCAGCTTTGCCGATCCTTCGAGACTCAGCTCTATTAATCTGACAAAGTTTTCTTTATCGAGTTCCAGGGTGGTTGCTGCAATCTTCATTGAAGCTTCCCATTCATCGATCAGGTCTTCGATGTTTCGGAAGTCGATAACGTCGAGGTTTAGTGTTATGCCATATGGATTTAATGGTTGTAACATCGTCTTGGCCCACGGTGTGGATTCTGGTGCTCTACTTGGGTTCCGTCCTGGGTTTCGTCTTGCATTAAGATGCACATCAGGATACCTGTTCATGTAGAAGTCTGTACTTTCTCTCATTGGAACATCAGGCGGTCCATCGTGGGTCACGTTGGATCCTGTTCTTTCCGCATAACCCAATTGAAGGACTTCATTGGGTTTTACATTAACCAGATCCATAATCCCAAGTTGGGAAAATGATTCTGCTAATTCTTGTAGATCTGATATATCTGCCTTGGAAACACTCATTCGACTGTTTTCAGGAGATCGATCATAAGCTCTTCTTGTGATTTCTGCTTTGGAACCATAGTTTCTTTACTATTTTGATGTAAAGCTTGTACTGGTCCGAATGCATCTCTAATATTGGCTTGGTTATTCTTGGAAGATCCAGGAATATCCTTATGCCTTTTCTTGATATCCGAAATGTCAAATTTCATATTCAAAATTTCTTTCTTTAGATCTTGAAATACTTTCAAGATCTCATCTGTTGTCTGATTCAAGTTATCTATTTTCCCAGGTATAATTAATACCCGGTTACCAAAATCTTGAATCGTCTTTTGGATTTCTCTTAAGTCTTTTGATAACTTAGAGCTATCCGGATCAATTTCTTTCCAGTCCGTTCCTCTCATTTTTGGGAAAGAAACTGATTTTGATAATATCTTGTCCATGGGACAAGTTCAAGAAATTCCTTTGGAATTTTCTATTTTTTATTTCCAAAATTTGGAAATAACTTGTGGGTTTCAAATTAATTGAATCCATTAAATAATTAAATCTTCTCCATTAAGAAATAAAATATTATAAATAATATAATTAATATATTCTTCAATAAAACCTAGACTCTGATACCAATTTTCAAGCGCATTGGGTGTCATTTATATAGTGAAAACTTAAGTATATTGACAAAGGACTAAAGTAAATAAAGTCAAACTTTCTTGGGGTTTTAATGAAAGAAATGAAAAGTTGTTGGGAATTAATTAATTTTCAAATTGGTCCATATGGCTTAATTTGATTCAACATGTGTTTGTAATGGCCTAATTCTGGAAATTCAACTTATAATGGCCTAAAAGTGGAATGGACTCCTTGTAATGGCCCTTTTTATTACTTTCCCCTAAAAAATAAAATAAAATAAACCAAGGGTTTAGAACAGGAGTATGTTTGTTTTGAATTTCATAAAATGAAAATGAAAAAGTAACTGTTCTTTTGTTTTTTTTCTTCTTCAAAGTAGGCAAGGCCGTAGGGGTTACATTTTTTTTTTCCATAAATTTTGCCTAAAATCAAAATACTAATTATCGACATATATAAGAATGTAAACAGGTCGGGTACGATAATAGTTGATAACTCCACTCACTACCGAAATTTTAAATACCCTACCCTTACTCTACCATATTACCTTGAAATCCCTACCATATTACCTTAAAATAAAGCATCATTTTTGGATCAGGGACCAATAATATGTATCATACTTATGTCCAATACTTGATAACTGATTACCAGATAAATAAAACTGAGAGGGTTATTAAAATATTTTGCCCAAAAGGACACTATTAGTGGGATGAATAAGAAATAGGCCACAAAAATGTTGGGACGAATAAAAGATGAAAGTAGAACATAAATAATGGGAATGAATGAATATTATTTATTTTAATTACATAAATAAAGAAAAACTAAAAATTGGCCACCAAAATGAGTTCTTATCCACTTTTAGGCCACTGCGTGGTGTGTGCATATCACGCGTCCCGCACTTAGTATTTTTTTCGTTTATTTGGCCTAAAATTTGCGCCCTAAATGCTTCTTGTGTTCATTTTTCCTAAATCAAAATATCATGGCATGTTTTGTTTATTATAGTATCATCTTTTTAATTTACTACTAACTTTTTGCCTGTACGTTGCGCACGGGCTACATTTTCTTTTCTTTCTTTATAAATAAAATCAACAGTTTTTAAATTTAATTACGAAATAACTAGAACCTATGTTGGTATAAATGAATCTTTTTTCATACAAACAAAATCAATTAATATATCCAGAAGATGAAATCATTTAATGAAATCCAGAAGATGTCCTTCTTTTGGCTCTTTGTGAGTTGCTCAGTTAAGGTTAGGTTTCTTTAAATCCCAGTTGTGGTGGCATCACTTCAAGCGGAACAACTCTAGCGAAAATTAAAGATCTTCCTTCAATGGGATGATTCCGGCAGGTGTAGATGAATTGAGTTGCTGCCGGAATGACTGACTTGATAGGTGGTTGACTTTTTAACTGCCTCTTTGTTTATTGTAATATTGTTTGTCAGTTCTTTTGAGGCCCTACAATTGGGAAAAATATCAATCAGATTGAATCAATAAAGATGGGAGATGAGGACACTTAAAATATTTTCATAAATTTCGCAGGCAATAGAGAGCCATCAAATGCAAACAGTTGATAATTTCTGAGTATTCACTGCTCTATGACATCAATGGATTACACTGACTATTTGAATTGGCATTGTATTTACAGTTCTAAAATCTTCAATTTGCAACAACTAATAAAAAGGAGCTGAAGGCTAGAGCAAACTGATAATGGAACCAATCGTGGCAATTAACTAACCATGGTATTATTCTCCATGAAAAATTAGTGCGAGGAAGTATCTGGTATATCATTAGATTGATGGATGATGGAGCAAATTCAACAAAATCCCCAACAAAATCATTTGCTGGTATATCATTATATTGTTTTTCTGCAATGTGTGATAACTGATGCGCCATTCGCTACATTGATGCAAAACTTAGTTATAGCGAAAAGAATTTCTATTTAAAAGACATCAATATAATGGATGAACTACATTCAGTAAATAGATTATTTATCACACTTAAATGTGTGTATGATATAGGCACAACCTCTAAAATAGAATTAAGCCCACCAAAACACCATGTACGCACAAAATAAAATAATACTGAGGAATCACGATAATTTCGTTAGATGCATTCCCCAAAACATCAATTTCAAGACTGCACAACCAAACAAAATTATCCAGATTATGACCAGCACTAACCAGTCAAATCTATAAAATTTTCAACAATGCCAAAACCCAACTTACCACACATATAATCATGTTAAATTTAAAATTTTAAGAGAAACTCAAAATTACCACTCAATCTCTATTCAGAACAGATGCCCTACTTTATTCAGAAATTCTACTCAAACTTTCATATGTGCGGGTGATACCGGTCAAAATTGGTTGTTATTGTCATTCATTTTCGTGTCCTCGACATGAGAATAAATTTACATTTTAGGGTATTTTTATAATCGAGTAAAAATAGAGCGAAAGTTTTATATTTTTGCGACGAAAATTATTTTGCGATTGAATTATATAAATTAAATATAATTTCGTGGAAATGCATGAGAATTTCGAAAACTTGACAAAAATTTGTTAAAAGTGTTTTGACAGGCCCAAACTAGTATATTAAACCCTGTGTGCGTTGTTTAGGCGTGGTCTCACAACAACCTGCAATTAACAACCAAGGCAGACACAAAATAGAGTGCGGAATAAAAATAAGGAACACCACAATTTGGTCACCCAGTTCGATCTATAGATCTACGTCTGGGGCTCCAAGCCAGGATTTCTCTTGATCATCAACAAACATGTTGCAATGGTTCATCAACCCATTCCCCAACACCCTATTCACTAATGAACTTCCTTGTCCCTCCAATAGACTAAGGAAACTTGGAGCATCAAGGTGTTATCTACCCAACTGTTGTGCACAAACAATTCACTAGAAAGTGTGGAAATGGTGTTTGTGATATCTAGCTACTTTAATCTAACCAAGCTCAATGGTGGTACAACACGCAAACTAAGCCCATGTTTGTGTTTACAAGAGATATAACAAGAGAAGTCTAAACACACACTAACAACCCCAAAAAGATAACAGCAGACAGTCAACAAGTAATATACCCAGTAGCAGATTGGTTGTTTCTGTCTTCTGCGAACAACGAAAATGGGGGTTTATGGCTCCAGCTTCCTTAGCTTTTCATGGCAGTGAAGTACCTCTCCAATATGCTCTGTTTTCTATATTTTGCGGCTGGAATAAGTCTTTAGAAGAATGGAGGACGAAAACAGGTATTTATATTGTAACATCCCAATTTTTTTTATTATACTCTACCTACAATTAGTATTTATTATTTTTATAGGATTATATTCTCATTATTGATTTTGAGGAATTATTTTATTTATGAAGTTGTTAAAAGTTTACTAAAGGGTATTGTTGCATTTTATATTATTTATTTTAGGGAAGTTTATTTTGTTGATAAAAAATAAGTATGACTAGTTATGTATATATTTAAAGTTATTACTTTTATAAAAAAAAAATAGCAAAACAAAAAAAAATAAGAAAATGTGGTATACATAGACGTATAGTATAATTTAATATAGACCTGCATGCTTGCTTTCATCCCACATCGAATGGATTCATGTGGCAACTCCTTTGAAATGTCTATATATATCCAAGCCGCCGTTCCCTTCTTTTTCTATATCCTTGCAAAGCTTACAATCTCAGGTAAGCTTAGCTAGTTTTTTAAAATTTTTATTATTATTATTATTATTATTATTATTATTATTATTATTGGGATGATGCTAATTGCGTTGCCCCAACCTCGGTCTTTCTTTTAAAGGAGGACCTTAGTTTAAAATTTGATAGCAGAGTAGTAGCTGGGAAAGCGCTGAGGCTCTGCTAGGCGAGTTGGTGGTAGTTTAGTATTTTGCAGATTGCGGTAGAGTAAGTTTCCTATACTCTTCTTTTAAGTTCCCTATGCTTTTCAGCCCTTATTATTTTATTCGCTTCCTTTATTGCTTTCCTTTATTCGTTTTTCCTATTCATTTAGCTTGTCTGTGCTTGGCTTTCCTTATTTATTTGGTTTGTCCTTGCCTTGCCTTAGTCGTAGGCCTTTGTTTTTGTTCCTGCTTTAGTAGTTGGCATTATGTTTCGTTCTTGCCCTACTAGTAGTAGGCTTTTATTGTTTCTTATTGGCCTACAATATCCATCACCGCTTGTTCATTCCTTGATCATTTTTTTATTTGTTAGCCCTGTTGTTCTGTTGTTCCTGCTACATTTGCTTCCGTCGCGTAATTCCTTTTGGACTTCGTTCCAATTACCTTTGATTTAAGTAGAAACTCGCTGTATAAATAATCCTTTGACTACATGCCCTAAGTAAGGCAACATAGGTTATAGCCATCCCGCCGAGGGGTTTCATGGCATATTATGAGAGACCAATTTATTGATAATCTTTGTTGAACCTGGTGATGAAAGCCCACTTGTTGTTGAATCTTTGGCCTGCGGGCACTCTTGAAGAGTAAATATTTATTGATTAATAGATATCAAGTATGATTGAGGTTGACTTGCCGTGTGACGGCCCGTGTTCACTAGGTGCTGAAAAATGCCATAGAAAGTGACCCCTGAACTAACTGAGATCGGGTGAGACTGAAATTTAGTATAGGATACTGTATTTTGAGGTTCATTCTGAATCCCTCTAACATGCATGCAACCATTGAGATGATTAATTGTATCTGGGCAGTTGCCCTTGTTGAGGATTTCGGGTTGCTCCCGAAATTAATATATATTGTTGAATTCTTGGTTACTGATTTGAGAGTACCATTATTGTGTTGCCCCTATTGTTGAGCTCCCGCTTATTGATTGAAGCAGCTTTCTTCTGTCTATAATTGTTTGGTTGTTCGTTAGTTCCGAGTATAGGGAACTTACCAGCGAATCTGTCGCTGATAATCCTTCTTTCTTCATTCTTTTTCCTTCCAGGTTAAGATTAAAGACTGACAGGGGAAGGGAGCACTACACATGCATATTTTCCACATATAAACTTTTCATTAGTTTTGGAAGATGTCGGACTTTTGACAATGTTGCGTTGTGATTTTGGTATCTTTTGTATAAACTCAAGAATGATTACTCTTCGTACACTGTATATGTTTTGAGAACTGGTGTTCATTTTAATGAAACATTATATTTGTTAATTGTTGTTGAAAATGGATTAGTGGTATACTCGTTTTAGCCTTAGCATCTCCTGAATAAGCCCGATGTGTCAGATCGAGTCTTATTTGGGAGGTGTGGCGGTAACACCCGCGAGTCGGAAAAATCGGGGTGTTACAAAGTGGTATCAGAGCGTCCATTTATTTTTCAAAAGTCATTTTTAGAAAAGAATTTTTAAACCACGACATCTTCCTAGGCATTCTATACTTTCAAAGTTTGTATAAGTTGCAATGCACGACATTGGGTTATTTGGGTAGGTAGATCTATACTTAGTATTTTAACATTGTAGAAATTGACCTCCCTAAATGATTCGTGCCAAACAATAGTAGCACTATTTTTATTCCGAGAATGCGGAACTGCGACACGAAGTCTAGGAATTGACAGCGCAACACGAAGTCTGGGAAGAAGAAGAGAGTATAGATCCTTTTTGACTATGATAACTTTATTTTCTGCCGAACGTCCCTTCATAAGAAATGTTCAAAATTATGTTAAGACTATCCCTATCAAATTTAGTGATTTTTGGTCAGCTCATGAATAAAGTTATGGATTTGTGACCCACTGTTGGTCGTTTGTTCACTGTTAGTGAATTAGAAGTTAAGTAGGATTTTCTGAAATCTCCATTTTTGAACGAGTTGTAGTGCTCAACTTAAAGAGGTTTCTTCTTTGAAAATGGTCGCATACATGTTATCTAGTTGCTGTATAAATTTCAGTATTTTTAAATATGATTTGGTATTTTTAACAACTGTTGAAATGAAAGCATGACTTGTTGAAATCTCTTTCTAGTATGACTTGTTCATTGTGCTACAAAGATGTCGATTTTTGAACTGTTCCCGGTCCTTATTTTAAAAAAAGTGCAAACATGAAATTTGTTCCCTCAATGTGTTGGGCATCTTCAATCCAAATTTCATTGGATGGTGCACGTATTTTTAAATCGATTTTGGCGTAAATTGCGACATAATGTTTACGAAATGACTCTCCTTTGAATTGGTTGAATTATGATCGGAAATCATTTTTTTGGGAAAACAAATTTTTAAACCATTGTGCTAAAAGATCGAGAAGGACGCCTTGTTATAATCTTCTTGAGGGTAAGTGCACTTGGTGGAGCCCACTGGGCCGCCCCCTCTCATAGCCAAAACGGCATTATGTTGTGGAATGACGCATGTGTCTATACTCCTAGATGTATCCGTGTGGGTCTTCTAGGGCTCCGAAGTGGGTCTGTATAGAGGCCGCTGCACTCATATTGATGTATGTGTCTATACTCCCGGATGTATCTGTATGGGTTATCTGGGGCTTCGGAGTGGGTCTGTATAGAGGCCGCTACAGTCATATTGATGTATGTGTCTATACTCCTAGATGTATCCGTATGGGTTATCTCGGGCTCCGGAGTGTGTCTGTATAGAAGCCGCTGCAATCATTGGTGAATGATGTACGTGTCTATACTCCTGGATGTATCCGTATGGGTTATCCAGGGCTACGGAGTGTGTCTGTATAGAGGCCGCTGTAGTCATATTGTGGCTTGTGGACATAAGGGCCCAAGCGAAATGAGGAGTCCTCGATCATAATATGCAAATGGTAAAAGAATGGATTCGTGGAACAAGTTTGGAAACAAGTATTTTGAAACTGAAACTTTTCATAAAATTCCTCTTCCTAAAATTTTCATGATTCAGTGTTGTGTGTTAACTTACTCAGTATACGATTCATTGGGCCATGTGCGATTTTAGAGCGTGTCGGTAAGCTCACCTACAACCTTGCTATACCATCAGCATTGAGCACAATACATGATACTTTCCACATCTCACAACTGCGAAAGTACGATCACGACCCAACTTACGTCCTCCACACGAACGATAATTTTGGTTGAAGATCTCACTTCTGAAGAGAAACCTCTTCGGATCATCGACATTAAGGAGCGAAAAGTGAAGAAGAAGACAACACGACTAGTTAGAGTTATGTGGTCGAATCATGATACAGACGAGCAAACTTGGGAAACGGAAGCTGAGACGTGATAAAGGTATTCAGAACTCTTCATCGAAAACGATATAGTTATGAGGACATAACTAGAATCCTAAGTGGGGAGGATGTTACACCACACCCAACATTACCACGTACTCTCAGCATGGCACGATTTTATTTTGGCTTTGGTGAATACTTACCTCACGTTTAAAGAGCGAAATACTGACTTCGGGGACGAAGTCATTTCTTAAGGGGAGTAGATTGTAACATCCCAATTTTTTTTATTATACTCTACCTCAATTAGTATTTATTATTTTTATGGGATTATATTCTCATTATTGATTTTGAGGAATTATTTTATTTATGAAGTTGTTAAAAGTTTACTAAAGGGTATTGTTGCATTTTATATTATTTATTTTAGGGAAGTTTATTTTGTAGATAAAAAATAAGTATGACTAGTTATGTATATATTTAAAGTTATTACTTTTATAAAAAAAATAGCAAAAAAAAAAAAAAAGGAAAATGTGGTATACATAGACGTATAGTATAATTTAATATAGACCTGGATGCTTGCTTTCATCCCACATCGAATGGATTCATGTGGCAACTCCTTTGAAATGTCTATATATATCCAAGCCACCGTTCCCTTCTTTTTCTATATCCTTGCAAAGCTTACAATCTCAGGTAAGCTTAGCTAGTTTTTTAAAAATTTTATTATTATTATTATTATTATTATTATTATTATTATTGGGATGATGCTAATTGCGTTGCCCCAACCTCGGTCTTTCTTTTAAAGGAGGACCTTAGTTTAAAATTTGGTAGCAGAGTAGTAGCTGGGAAAGCGCTGAGGCTCTGCTAGGCGAGTTGGTGGTAGTTTAGTATTTTGCAGATTGCGGTAGAGTAAGTTTCCTATACTCTTCTTTTAAGTTCCCTATGCTTTTCAGCCCTTATTATTTTATTCGCTTCCTTTATTGCTTTCCTTTATTCGTTTTCCCTATTCATTTAGCTTGTCTGTGCTTGGCTTTCCTTATTTATTTGGTTTGTCCTTGCCTTGCCTTAGTCGTAGGCCTTTATTTTTGTTCCTGCTTTAGTAGTTGGCATTATGTTTCGTTCTTGCCCTACTAGTAGTAGGCTTTTATTGTTTCTTATTGGCCTACAATATCCATCACCGCTTGTTCATTCCTTGATCATTGTTTTATTTGTTAGCCCTGTTGTTCTGTTGTTCCTGCTACATTTGCTTCCGTCGCGTAATTCCTTTTGGACTTCGTTCCAATTACCTTTGATTTAAGTAGAAACTCGCTGTATAAATAATCCTTTGACTACATGCCCTAAGTAAGACAACATAGGTTATAGCCATCCCGCCGAGGGGTTTCATGGCATATTATGAGAGACCAATTTATTGATAATCTTTGTTGAACCTGGTGATGAAAGCCCACTTGTTGTTGAATCTTTGGCCTGCGGGCACTCTTGAAGAGTAAATATTTATTGATTAATAGATATCAAGTATGATTGAGGTTGACTTGCCGTGTGACGGCCCGTGTTCACTAGGTGCTGGAAAATGCCATAGAAATTGACCCCTGAACTAACTGAGATCGGGTGAGACCGAAATTTAGTATAGGATACCGTATTTTGAGGTTCATTCTGAATCCCTCTAACATGCATGCAACCATTGAGATGATTAATTGTATCTGGGCAGTTGCCCTTGTTGAGGATTTCGGGTTGCTCCCGAAATTAATATATATTGTTGAATTCTTGGTTACTGATTTGAGAGTACCATTATTATGTTGCCCCTATTGTTGAGCTCCCGCTTATTGATTGAAGCAGCTTTCTTCTGTCTATAATTGTTTGGTTGTTCGTTAGTTCCGAGTATAGGGAACTTACCAGCAAATCTGTCGCTGATAATCCTTCTTTCTTCATTCTTTTTCCTTCCAGGTTAAGATTAAAGACTGACAGGGGAAGGGAGCACTACACATGCATATTTTCCGCACATAACTTTTCATTAGTTTTGGAAGATGTCGGACTTTTGACAATGTTGCGTTGTGATTTTGGTATCTTTTGTATAAACTGAAGAATGATTACTCTCCCTACACTGTATATGTTTTGAGAACTGGTGTTCATTTTAATGAAACATTATATTTGTTAATTGTTGTTGAAAATGGATTAGTGGTATACTCGTTTTAGCCTTAGCATCTCCTGAATAAGCCCGATGTGTCAGATCGAGTCTTATTTGGGAGGTGTGGCGGTAACACCCGCGAGTCAGAAAAATCGGGGTGTTACATTATAGATGTGCAAGGCCCATCAAAAACCCCTAAAAGCCTGCTAAGGGAAGTGGCCACGTCATTGCCTTTATGTACTTTCTAGTTGCGCAAGGTACTTGTTGTTAGAGGGTTGTCTCAACATCGGCGTGACAACGAACATCTTCACAATACACAGGATATTTCCTTAACATGTTTTGATGTAGGTCTGAGCTGAAAAAGAGGGTTCAAATGAAAAAGGAGATCCAGGTTGTAACTCAAACTCGCGCCATGCGGATCCAAAAGAAAAAATAATTTAAGCTGCTATGGGCGAGATGCACTTTCAGATATGAGGTGGAGAAGTTGATTTACGTACACAAATCCTTGTTCGCACATATTAGCTGCAAAATTGGGGTACACGTTGTTCCCAAATTGAGCTACAATGTTTGATTTGAGATGGGAAAACAACTCACACCACATGACAGATATCAGGTGTGATCTATATAGAGTTGAGCTACAATGTTCGATTTGAGGTAGCACCTGCAGGTCACACCAGCTGCTAACTCACACCATATGACAAGCCAACTGAAGCTATGTAGAGACAAGGTACCCAAGGTTTGAGATGCATTCTACGTCACATCCAACCTCCAAGTCGCAACACATGACAGCCAACTGAGGTGTGAGCTATGTAGAGATGAGCGACACATCCGGATTTGAGATGCACTTTCCAAGTCACCTTCAAGCTTCCTACGTCGCCCCCATCAGTCATTCACACCAGGACGAGGCAGCAATTCATGCCACCTCAGGCCGTACCTTCATGCTGAGGGAGGTGAGCTGGATAACCAATTCGCACCAAATCGAGCAGCTCACACCTACAACATACCATTTTCGAATCTCTGCAAATATTTGTGAATCTTGGCTGTTGTGATACGAATTTTTGCAAACTTGGCTACATCTTGAAAAGATACAATCCCGTACCCGAGTCCCGAAACGCTGTGGGATTGGAGGCGGAAAATTATGGCATTCGTGGTCGTTGCTAGGTAGGATTTATTTTCAAATTTTTGCAATGTAATCTTTGTGGCTTGCACTCCTCTTTAAATTCATGTAATAGATTTGATGCAATTTCCTTTCAATTCGAGAGAGAGTTTGATGTGATGAGAGAGAGTTTGGTAATTAAAGTGCATAATTATTTCCTAAAAGGCAATGTGACAATTGTAATGGGACGGATCAAAAAGGAAAATGAGACAGAATTACTGGGACGGGTAATAAAGTTATTAAATTATTCTGTAACATCCAGGATAATTATTTAATAATTATAATTAATTACGATGTAATAAATTGATTGGGCTCAAGAGAAATTAATTTAGTGTGCTAAATTATGTAGATAACACAAATACTCCATGTTTGCATGTAATCCAATACACATTTTTAAAGAGTAATATATCAAAATTTATAAAATAAAAAATTATAAAACTTTAATATTATAAAACTACGTGATTAGACGAATCTAATAAGATTTCACTTGACTATGTTTTATCTTATGTAACTGTGTGAAAAATCGAATCAAAATTACTCAAGGAATAGTGTTTACTATGCAAACGTTAACATTATTCAAATACGGAGGAAGTATTAATTAGGAGGGGATGATGACTTACCATAGTGGTTAAGTCCCCCCCCCACCCCCCCCCCCCCCCCCCCCCACCGACTCCTTCACTCCCCACCCAGCCCCCTATCACTCCCTTTTGTCCATTTGTAATTTATGTAATATGGTTACCACCACCTATTTCCTAACCTGTATAAACTGTTCAACAAAAAAATACTTCCGTCAATTAAGGAGTACTCCCTCCGTCCCAGTTATTGTGTCCTGTTTGACTTTTTGATACTGTTTATTGTTCAACTTTGACTTAATTTTCTTGCAAGTATATATTTAGGCAAAAAATAGTGGAGTTAGATCTTGTTAAAATTGTATGATCATGTAGTTTTGGTATATATTTTTTTAACATAATCTTTTATTGTATTTTTTTTTGGTAACACAACCTAAAAAGTCGAGCAAAGTAAAAAGAAAAATCCTCAAACAAAAACTAGCTAACTGCGAAGAAACATAGTATCCGAAGCATCCAACTCCAACAACGATTGAACCTCATCCGGAGTAAAAGCCCAAGTTATATAGAACTCCTCCGACCTCGCAGCCTTGCGAACTAGCCTGTCTGCGACCTGATTACCTTCCGGTAAACATGACGCACCCCACACCTGTCCATCCCCTGAAGAAGCCCCCTTATATCATCAATGAGATGCCCATATGCATGCGGATGAGTAGCGCTAGTAGCCACCAAGCGGACAACTTCAATTGAATCTACATAGCAGCACCGCAACCAAACATTCTTAGCCACAACCAGCGTCAATCCGCACCTCAATGCCAACACTTCAACCTCGAAAATGTCACGATTGCCCAACTGATCAGAGCACCCCTGCCATACACCAGCCGAGCTCCAGATTACCGATCCAAAGCCAGACGCACCTTTCTCCATCAACACACAACCATCCGAATGGAGCAACCAACCCTCATCCTCCAAATGTTTCCAACAAATCGCGTATTTTATTGTATATATTTTGAGATATTAATGATTAATAAAGTATATTGAATTGTGTGCAAAAGTTAAACAAGACAAATTAAATGGGACGAAGGGAGTATTAATTAAAGAACCCAACAATTAAATAAAAGACACATTTGGGCTAATGAGGAGGCCCAACCCAAACACCCAACCCTACCCATCTACTAAGCCCCTTAATTAATCGGGTAATTTGTTTCACTCCCGTCACAATTGTGAATTGAAGAGCAAAGCTATGGCTTTGGCTTGGAGAAGAAATAGACATGGAGGAACGAGTAACAGCTAGGAGGGGAATTGAACTCTTCTTCTAATGTATGAAATTCTTCTCCTCTATTTCCCTATTGTATTCTGATTTTTGTAGTGTTGGGATTCTTCCATTTTTGAGGAAGATCCGGCGAGTCACCGGAGAGGGGAAGGAGATGTCGGGGTCTGGGGAGGTGAGGACGAAGATGAGGCCGCGGTGTGGTGGTGGCGGCGTCGCAGCGGTGGTGCTTCTCGGACGGCAGCAGCGGGCTACCGCCTGCCGCTGCTCTACTGCTGCCGCTGTACGCCGGCGCTGCGACGGCGGCGGTGGTCGCCTGGTGGTCGTGGCTACCGCTGGGTGGTGGTGGTGATAACAGTTTTGTGGTGGTGTGGATTTGGAGGGATTTTTCTTGCTTTGATATTTCCTCATTTGGTGTTTTGTGAACTTTTGATTAGATTATTGGATTCTATTGTGGATGTAGATGTGGGTATTGCTATATTGATTTTCTTAGATGTTGATATGCTAATGTGAATTTATTGGATTCGGAGATTGGATAGTATGAGTTTTATTGTATTTGGATTTTGAATTGGGAAAGAAATGGAATAACTTCTTGTTTGAGTTGAATTTGGGATTTGTGGCTATTGAAATTTAATTGTTCAATGTTGGCTTTAGAATCTTAAACTTTGGAGTTGGAGGATTAGGATGTTTATTAATTAAAGTGGGTGAGGAAATGGTTTGGTGTTGCTACGCAAGATTTGGAATTGATCTTGTTCTTGCATTCAAATGCAAATGTAGTTTGTTTGGGAATTCTTGAATTAATAGAGTGATCCTTGAATATTGATATTATAGGAATTGGAGTTAAATTGTTAACTTAAGAACTTGGAAGATTAGTTATGTTATTTTGATTGCTTGTCAAATGATCTTGAAATTGGGAAATAATATGGCAATTTGTATTTGATGGTTTGTGGATACTTAAATATGAGTAAAGGATTTTTTGAATAAGATGGGATACTAGATTAATTGTATAGTTCATTGGATTGAATTGAAAATGGGTGGATTCTTATTTAAATGTTCATTGGGGTTTGTTGGATTTGTGAAATAGATGATGGCGAATTTTTTAAATTGTGATGATATGTGTTAACTTCTATGGATTCTTGGGTGTTAAAGAGATGTTAAATTTTGAATTATGAAGTTGGCATTTAGTTATTTTGAAGTTGAATATTATATTTACAGACGCTTAACCATTTGTGTGAGTTAACTTAATTCGATAAATGAGAAATGCAGGGTGTTTGGTTTTAATTAATTTAACTTAGGGATTTTTTTTGTAAGTGTTGACTTATTGCACATTGTTGTTTATTGGAGACTTGTAGAATATTTTTGGGTGATTGAATAATTGTTATTATGTTGTTTGAGGATTATTGGGATGAATAATTATGAATTTAATTATTGGCCTTTTGTTGATTATTTGGATGATAAGAAGATTGAATGTGTTGTGGTGGGTTTTGAGTATTTTGATTTGGGAAGATGGACGTTGGTGTTGGAGATTGGAGGATATGGTGACTTTGGTGTTGCGCGAATTATTTTTATTTCTTGTGATTTGTTCTCTTGTACAGGGGACACCACAAGTTCGTATTGAAGCCATTGGGTGGTTGGAGATGTGCAAAAGGAAGCTTTGAAGATTGATGATTAAAGGCAAGGTTTAGTTAGTAATTTGTAGATTAGGGAGTTAGGCAAGTGATACTTGTAGGGTGCCTTAGTCTACGATAACTAGGGCTTGAAATTTATTGGGTTAGAGAAATGGCTTTAGAATCTCTATATGCGATTACTTTGGTTCTTGATTTAGTTGAGCCACTATGATTTGAGCTTGGCACACTTGTGATGGTAGTGCATTTGTACTCGGAAGATATGTATCTTCGCCCTTTGGTACTTGTTTGATTTGAGTTGAAATCCCATATCTAAAATTATTCTGGGACTACTACGGGGTGGATGTTAAAGGGAGGTTGGGGTTCAAACCCCACCTCCAACAACCCACCATGGGGTGCTTGCCACGAGTCTGGATGCACATATGGGGAGTGGTTGGGTGCATGATTTGCAGGTCCAGTCCGGGGTAGGATTGTTATATTTTTGGTATATTACACAATATGTTGGTCATCTAGAATGTAATTTTTTTTTTTATTATTTACTCAATATATATATTAAATAATTCACTGTGTAAAAAAATTATTTTCATGATATAATGCCAAAATATCACAAACAGAATTGTAGCCATCATACTAGGTGAAAACATCACAAATTAACCACTGGCCATTACAACTGTAGGTGCAGGGGATTGCACCTTATCAACATCCTCTTTCTCATATGCATGATTAATTTAATTCTTGGTATTGTTGATCTTCATAATTTTATACGCTACGTTTTTCTTGCTTCTATGCATGATTAGACTAAATCTTGAAATCCCATGGATTAGCAGTGTCTGCTTGTTTGAAATTTATAATCAAGGTCTAGTTGCATGTCTCGGGTTAGAGTCTAAAATTTCTTAAATCTTGATTTTTCGTGATGAAGATTTGAATGTATATTCTAAAATCTCTATTTATGAGGAAATTAGAGTCTAGAATACTCTTGAAATTTCCTTAATTAAGTTGCATAAGAAATTAATTTGCTACGTTTTTATTCCAATCAAGTCTGTTGAGTCCTCATAGTTTGCTCGCATATTTATTTAATTTGAGTGTTTGCATAATTGGTTCTTAATTGTGTTATTGCATTTATATACATAAATATCCCAATTTTGCATGTTTGGTCCTTAATTTTGTGTTTGTGCATGTATAATTTAATATAAATCCAACTCCCACAGATTATTTTATTTTTGAACCCAATTTTTGCATGGATAAGAATGACTCAAATTTTATACTTATAAGATTTGAATTGAAGAAAGCGCAACAATCATGTAGTGCTTGATTTAATTATCCGAATCAAAACATGACAGTTGGGAAAATTTGCTAAGTATATCCCTTGTTCCGAGGGGGAAGGATGTGAGTGACACATCTCATTCAAATCTATTGTATATATGAATATCCTACAAGAAGTGTGTGGTCTTATGTATTGTAGTACATAGTACTACAGTCTAAATGTAGTATTGTGTATTGTAGTACATAGTACTACAGCCTACATGTAGTCTTGTGTATTGCAGTACATAGTAGTACAGCCTAAATAGAGTCTTGTATGAATCACTATAAATAGCTGAGTAATGGAACGAGGATAACATACTTCCTCTTCAATCTCTCAACCTAGCTCTCTAATTTACTCATTCATTTTCTCTTCATTGCATTCCCCCCCTGCTATTTCTGTTCCTACGCTTAACTGTCTTCCTTTATGTTCTTCAAGCCTATATACATAAGCTAATAGGTCTGTAGAAGTTATATTTCTATAACACATTATCAGCACAATGTTGTCGGTCCCAGTCTTGTTCGAATACTAGTTGGGTTCTGCTCGAAGTTTGCCGAAATACAAGTTCGTATCGGGGTTCTGCCGAAAATCTCCAAGTCTGCAAAAAAGTCATCTGAGGTAGTATATTTATACTATTTTCAATATAATTATGGCTAATTTGACAAAACAAGAGTTTATGTCATTGGAAAGATCCGGGAATAATTATTTATCCTGGAGAATGGATCTTGAAATACATCATGAATCAATGGGTCTAGAAAAGACCATTATGAAAGAAAATACGACCACATGCCAAGACCGTTCAAAAGCTATGATTTTTCTCCGACATCATCTTGATGAGGGATTAAAACTAGAATATTTGACGGTGAAAGATCCTCGTGATCTATGGGAGAATTTGAAAAAAATGATATGATCATTTAAAATTGATGAGTCTCCCAAGTGCCAGACATGAGTGGCAACAATTGAGGCTGCAAGACTATAAGTCCGTAAATGATTACAATTCAGCCATGTTCAGAATAACTGCACAATTGAGATTATGTGGCGAAAAAATAACGAAAGTGATACGTTAGAGAAGACATTCTCAACATTCCATGCCACAAATATATTGTTGCAGCAACAATACAGAGAAAAAGGTTTCAAAGAATATTATGAGCTTATTACTTGCTTGTTACTGGCTGAGAAAAACAATCATTTGTTGATGAAAAATCATGAGTCCCGACCAACAGGAAGTGCACCATATCATGAGATGAATTTCACAGAATCATCTAATCGTGGTCGTGGACGTGGCCAAATGGGACCTCATGGACGTGGCCGAGGCCGAGGTCGTGGTCGTGGTCGTGGGTATGGCCGTGAAAAAAATAATGTTTATATAAGGCCAGAACCATATTCATGCGACCAAAATGGTGAAAGAATGCAAAGCAATAGCTATCAAAATAGTGGCCCAAAAAATTATGCCGATAAAGGCAAAAGAAAAGTTGAAGAAAAATGCCACCGTTGTGGTATGGAAGGGCACTGGGCACAAATCTGTCGTACATCAAGTCATTGGGTAAAGCTTTATCAAGACTCATTGAAAGAAAAGAATAAGCAAGTTGAAACAAACCTTGCTGAGCAAATTGCTGACGACATTGCAATTACAAGTGATGCTATTGTGAATGCAACTGAGGCCACAAATGATGATTTGCTCATAGAGCCAACCTTTGGTGTTGCAGATTTCTTTAATGATACTGCATAACTTTGTTTTAGTTTTTTTTGTACCACTACTGTATTAAATCTCGTTTTGCTACTGATATTATAATATTTTCTTTTTCAGAAAAATGCCAGCACAATGGGATTGCAAATTGGTGATAATGAAATATGTCTTATAGACAGTACTTCTACGCACACGATATTGAATGATAAGAAATACTTTTTCTATCTGGAAATAGGAGATAGAAGCACCACCACTATAAGTGGCATTGCAAATATAATAGAGGGCTCTGGCATAGCCAACCTTCAGCTCCCCAAGAGGACAAGATTGATTGAGAAAAATGCACTATTCTCTCCAAAGTCTTGAAGAAATTTGTTGAGTTTTAAAGATATTCGAGAAAATGGATATCATATCGAGACTTTGACAGCAGAAGGTAATGAATACCTGCTGATTACAAATACCATTTCTGGTATGAAACAAGTGTTGGAAAAGTTATTATGTTTATCCTCCGGATTATATTATACAAGGATAAACGATGTTGAAAATTATCACCTGACAGACCATAGGTCTATTGTTCCCGGTGAATATATGATTTGGCATGATCGCCTTGGACATCCTGGATGTACCATGATGAGGCGGATCCTTATAAATTCCCATGGCCATTCATTAAAGGGACAAAAAATGCAGCATCACGATGATTATATATGTGTTGCTTGCTCCCAAGGGAAACTGATTATCAAACATTCACTAGAAAAGGTGGGAACTGAATCCCCAAGTTTTCTTGAAAGAATTCAGGGTGATATATGTGGACCTATAGATCCACCCTGTGGGCCATTCAGATATTTTATGGTGTTGCTTGATACTTCAACCAGATGGTCACACGTGACATTATTATCATCACGCAACCATGCGTTCGCGAAATTGTTAGCTCAAATCATCAGATTACGAGCACAGTTCCCAGATTATACAATTAAAAATATCCGTTTGGATAATGCTGGTGAACATTCATCCCGGACATTTGATGAATATTGTATGTCGATAGGCATAGCCATCGAACATCCTGTAGCCCATGTGCATACACAAAATGGACTAGCTGAATCATTTATTAAACGATTGCAGTTGATCGCTAGACCATTATTAATGAAGTCCGAGTTTTACCCGTTTCAGCTTGGGGACATGCTATATTGCATGCAGTAATGTTGGTGCGATTAAGACTGACAAATTATCATCGATACTCCCCATTGCAATTAACATTTGGGCATGAGCCCAATATATCCCATTTGAGAATATTTGGTTGCGTCGTATATGTCCCAATAGCACCACCTCAGCGCACCAAAATGGGACCCCAACAAAGATTGGGAATATATGTCGGGTATGAATCACCCTCGATAATTCGATATCTTTAACCATTAATAGGGGTTTCATTTACAGCAAAAGTTGCTGATTGTCATTTTGACGAATCACATTTCCCGACATTAGGGGGAGGAAAGGATCAACCGAAAAAGAATATAAATTGGAAAATCCCAATGGATTTCCTTGATCCTCGTACAAAAGACTGTGAACTTGAAGTACAAAGAATTGTATAATTGCAACAAATTGCAAATCAGTTGCCGGATGCATTATGTGACTCTAAAAGGGTTACGAAATCTCATATACCGGCAGAAAATATTCCAGTCAAAATTGATGTTCCAAAGGAACACATTACAAGTGCTAAAGATGAGTCTGATCAACATTTAAAGCGTGGTAGACCTATCGGTTCCAAAGATAAAAATCCTCGAAAGAAAAGAGGATTGAATAACGATGTTGATGTGATACATAGTATCAAAAGTGACAAAACTGAGCCCTGCGGGGACTTGACTCTTGAAGAGCAAAATCATCAAAATGATGAAATTTCTATTAATTTTGTCACTAACAGAAATGTTTGGAATAGAGAAGAAACATCTATTGATATTGTATTCTCATACAATGTAGCACTTGTAGTTATGAATGATGATGAGGATTATGAACCAAATTCGGTTGATGAATGTTGGCAAAGGCAAGATTGGCCAAAATGGAAAGAAGCAATCCAATCAGAATTGGATTCCCTGGCTAAGCGAAATGTGTTTGGACCAATTGTCAAAACACCAGAAAATATAAAGCCAGTTGGATACAGATGGGTTTTTGAATGGATGGAATTACATTCAGATATCTTATCTGTTTAGCAGTACATGAAAAGCTTGAAATACGACTCACAGATGTCGTTACTGCTTATTTATATGGAACTTTAGATACTGATATCTATATGAAAGTTCCAGATGGGTTCAAAATGCCAGAGGCATATAAAGTAACCACAAAAGAAATGCATTCCATCAAATTACAAAGATCCCTATGTGGGCTTAAACAATCTGGGAGAATGTGGTATAACCGATTAAGCAAAAGCTTGCTTCAGAAGGGTTATATAAATGATCCAATATGCCTATGCATTTTTATAAAGAAAAATGGGTCAAGATTTGTTATCATTGCAGTATATGTTGATGATATCAATCTAGTCGGATCCCCTGATGAGATTCAAATTGCCGGTGAATATCTCAAAAGAGAATTCGAAATCAAAGATTTCGGGAAAACCAAAAGGTGTCTTGGTTTGCAGATTGAATATTTGAATGATGGAATTCTTGTCCACCAAAAGGCTTATACCCAAAAGGTATTGAAGTGATTCTATATGGACAAAGCATATCCATTGAGTAATCCAATGGTCGTAAGGTCACTTGATCCTAAAAAGGATCAATTTAGACCAAAAGAGGAAGATGAAGAAATACTTGGGCCACAGGTCCCATATTTAAGTGCCAATGGAGCACTGATGTATCTCGCAAACTGTACTAGACCAGACATATCATTTGCAGTGAATTTGTTAGCGAGATTTAGTTCATCTCCAACCCTACGACATTGGAAAGGTGTAAAACACCTATTTCGTTATCTCCAAGGGACGATTGATATGGATTTATTTTATTCATACAATTCTCGGCCTGAATTAATCGGCTATGCCGATGCTGGGTATTTATCAGACCCACACAAAGCTAAGTCACAGATTGGCTATTTAATTACATGTGGTGGTACTGCAATATCGTGGAAATCCACGAAATAAACTTTGACAGCCACCTCATCGAATCATGCTGAAATTATAGCTATACATGAAGCTAGTCGAGAATGTATTTGGCTCATATCTATGACCAATTACATTCGAAAGAATTGTGGCTTATCGTTCGAAGATAAAAACCCACCAATTATTTTATATGATGATAATGCGGCTTGTATAGTGCAATTGAAAGGGGGTTACATTAAAGGAGATAGAACGAAACATATTTCACAAAAAATTTTCTTTACTCATGATTTGCAGAAAAATGGTGAAATAGATGTGCAACAAATCCGTTCAACGGATAATCTTGTAGATTTGTTTACCAAGGCACTACCAACAGCAACATTCGAGAAGTTTGTGAAGAGCATTGGGATGCGCCAATTAAAGAATCTCAACTGATGCTTGGATCATGGGGAGAATCAAATACAAGAATAGTATACTCTTTTTCCTTCACTGGGATTTTTTTCTTATAGGGTTTTTTCCTATTAAGGTTTTAACAAGGCATATTCTTTGTATAAAGGATATTCAAGGGGGAATGTTGTATATATGAATATCCTACAAAAAGTTTGTGGTCTTATGTATTGTAGTACATAGTACTACGGTCTAAATGTAGTCTTGTGTATTGTAGTACATAGTACTACAGCCTAAATGTAGTCTTGTGTATTGTAGTACATAGTAGTACAGCCTAAATGTAGTCTTGTATGAATCCGAGAAACTCCTATTTCGAGGATTCAATCCGAGAAACTCAAAACTAGACTTTTAATCCTAACACATAAATCTAGGTTGTGTAAAAATTTCAGACATTTTCATTAACGTTTGCTATTTTAAATCGCATCGAAAAGAAACTGTTTTGACAAAACGGATTTGAAATCTGCCTATGAACATGTTCGAACTTAGTGAGTTTGTTTCTATATTTTGTAGTCCGATTTGATCTTTACAATCTAAATAAAAGTTGTAGATAATCATGTCTAGTATATGTGGTTAAAATTTCAGAATTTTTGGAGTCCATTTGATATGTCAAAAAGCCAATTTTCCGAACTGTGTCAAACCTGAGTCCGGACAGATTTCTGTTTGCATAATAAAATCGATTTTTGATATGTTTCCTCAACTTATTTCGGAAAAGTTAAAACACGAAAGTTGTTTGTTAGGGTGTTTTGCATAAACTGTGAAGTTTTCAGATTTTTCGGACTTAAACCGAATTTTTAAATTGAAAAGGCGCAAACTGTGACGCCAAGATACTTTTAAATCGAAGGATTTTGAAATTTCGAAACGAACGATCAAAGAGTTGAAATACGATACATCTATACTTTTGAAAAACCCCGATACATTAAATCTAAACGATACATGAGATACTTGGTGGAGGGTGAGTGCTCTGCAGGGTGCCCCTCTAGCCTTTCTCTTCGGGCCTATAATGGACGAGAGAATTTGATGAGATATTACGCCAATCGGCGGGAGAAACATGGCCTACTCTCTCGGGTTGTCCGTATGGATTTCCCGAGGCTCCGGAGTGGTACTGGGTATGGCAGATACGGCTGCGGCCGCCGGATCACCGACTAAACGAGATACTTACGAAACGGCTGCGGCCGCCGGATCACCGGCTATACCAAACACTGAAAAATGGTTACGTACCGGGGGGGGGGGGGGGGGGAAATAAAAGAATTAATATTTTTAAGTATTTATTTATTTTTGCATGTTTTTAAATTATGCATTTAAATTATGTCTTTAGATTTCGTATCATGATTAAATTGTTATTGTGGATCAAATACATGTTCAAGTACACAATTAAAATATTATTTCCTTTAAATTTTGTGAATGCATGTTAGGAGTGGAATTTTAAATTATCTAATTGAATCCCTTTATTGCTATGTTAGGATCGACTTACTCAGTATTTTATATACTGATAAAATTGTTGTTTTCTCTTTTCCTTTCAGAGTATGAAGATAATGCATGAGCATATGCATTGGGGGATAGAAAAACTTTAACGTTGTTTTTATTGCTTTTATGATACTTGCATAACGGGCATGTAAATCCCGAGTTTTGGCCATGTCGGCCCACTTTACATTTTTCCGCTGCGATATATTGTTACTACTACTATATGTTTGGATGCTACTTATTATTATTATTTTTAAATAGATTCCGGACTTGTTTTTAAACCTTTTTGCAATACCTATAGCCTTGCATCTCTTTGGCAAGCTCGGAGAATCCGTGTCTTGCTAGAGAGATGCGGCGGTGACATCCCGGCCTGGGTTATCAAATCCGGGGTGTTACAAGTTGGTATCAAAGCCCGGAATATTTTAAAGCTACTATTATTATTATTTTAAAATATTTTGAACTAAGTATTATTTTTAAACTTATTACTATCATTATTATTTTTAAGACTACTAGTGTTATTATTTTAGCCCAAAATTTGAGCCAAAAATTTTTCTACCCATTTAGTATAACATTTTGAACCCAAAGGGGGTCAAATTATTTGGACCCGATAAATATTTATTTTAAGCCCAACCATTTCGGCCCAAATACCCATGTTTTTATTTCTTAAGTCCAAATTATTATTTTTGGCCAATATAGAGGCCCAACTTTTTAAATCCATGATTAAATTTAAAAATACATTAAAATTTAATTTTTGGGGGGATTGCATGTGCATATTCATATAGATTTAAATTCCTGCATATCCTAACTTTTATTCGAAACCTACTCTAACTCTAACCTCCTTGTTGACATTAGATGGCCGAACCCAACGCGAACATGACTAATCTGATGATGAAACTGACCAACGCATACCTCGAATCCCAACAGCATATCAATGACTTCAAGGCTCGAGTGGGGCATCTAGAGAATAACGTGGACTATTTGAGACATCTTAGGGAAGCTGACCATCATGAAATAACCCAACTCAAGGCCCAAGTCGCCGAACTCCAAACCCAAGTGGTCACACTCCAAAACAAGGACAACGAACGGATGATGCAAATTGGGCACTTAGGAGCTGAGCTGCTAGGCCTAGAGGCTGACATATTTCCTCCGAGCCCGAGCCCGGTGGGGACACCCATTGCCATTGACGTATCCAGCGACGAGGACGATCCCATCGAGGATGTACCTGCCTAGTCACCCTAGACTCAGGAGCTAGTTGTTCGATAATATCATCTAAAGTCTTACCTGAACTAGATCTACCTAAGTGCGAATTGATTAACTTAGGGATTTAACTTCCATCGGGAGAGGTAGTATCATGCTCTAAGCGATATAACGGAATTCCGATAGTTATAAAGAACGTAGAGTTTTTCGCGAACTTGGTAGAATTCGAACTACAGGATTTTGACGTCATACTAGGGATGGACTGGCTAACCCGATATAAAGCCGTGATCGATTGCCAAAAACAAAAGATCACGTTGTCAAAGAGTAGGGGAAGGAGAGTCATCTTTTACTCCCAACCACCTAAGAAGTCTACCAAGATAGTTAACGCCATTAAGCTATGTAGCTTAATGCGTAAGGGTTACGCGTTATATGCATGCTACATCCATAACCTTGAGGCCGAAGAGGTCAAGGTGGATAACATTCCGGTGGTGAGAGAATACCCGGATGTATTTCCGGAAGACGTTCCCGGCATGCCGCCTGAGAGAGATCTGGAATTCACCATAGATCTCATCCCGGGAACGGAGCCTGTCTCAAAGGCTCCTTACCGTATGGCGCCGCTAGAAATGAAGGAACTAAAAGAACAACTCGAGGAGTTGCTAGAGAAGGGCTACATAAGGCCGAGCACGTCCCCATGGGGAGCCCCGGTCTTATTCGTGAAGAAAAAAGATGGAGGTCTACGACTATGCATCGATTATAGAGGGCTCAACCAAGTCACGGTCAAGAACAAGTACCCGTTGCCCAGAATCGAGGATTTGTTCGACCAACTGAAGGGAGCTTCAGTATTTTCAAAGATCGACTTGCGATCAGGGTATCACCAATTAAGGATCGCCGAAAAGGATATCCCAAAGACGACATTCAGAACTCGCTACGGGCACTACGAATTCACGGTGCTATCATTCGGGCTGACGAACGCCCCAGCGATGTTCATGAATCTCATGAACAACGTGTTTCGGGAATTATTAGATCAATGCGTAGTGGTGTTCATAGATGACATCCTGATCTACTCGAAAAGCGAAGAAGAGCATTCCGAACACTTACACAAAGTGTTAGGGACCTTACGAGCAAATCAGCTGTATGGCAAACTGTCTAAATGCGACTTCTGGCTAAGAGAAGTGGCATTTCTGGGACATATCGTATCCGCCAACGGAGTGGCAGTGGACCCAGCAAAGATCTCGGCAGTGACCGAATGGGTGCCACCGAAGAATCCAACCGAGATAAGAAGTTTTCTCGGATTGGCAGGGTACTACCGAAGGTTCATAAAGGATTTCTCAAGGATCGCTCGCCCATTGACACAACTGCTAAAGAAAGGGGTGAAATACGACTGGACCAGTGAGTGTGATTCCGCATTCCAAGAATTGAAGAAACAGCTTACTACAGCGCCGGTGTTGGCATTACCATCGGAGGATGGAGACATCGAGGTGTACAGCGACGCCTCGAAGGAAGGATTGGGATGCGTGCTAATGCAAGATCAAAGGGTTATAGCATACGCATCACGTCAACTAAAGCCACACGAAGAGAACTATCCGACGCACGACTTGGAGCTAGCCGCAGTCGTGTTCGCTCTAAAGATATGGAGGCACTACCTCTATGGGCGAAAGTGTCGGATGTTCACCGACCATAAGAGCCTCAAGTATATATTCACGCAAAAAGAGCTGAATTTGAGGCAAAGGAGATGGTTAGAGCTGATTAAGGATTACGACATGGAAATCGCGTATCACGAAGGAAAAGCCAACGTGGTGGCCGATGCCTTGAGTTGAAAGACTCAACACATGGTGAATTCACTTGTGGTACCGGCCGAATTGTACAGAGACTTGGCAAAGTTAAGTCTGGAGTTGGTACACTGTGGCGAAGTAAGTGAGGTCGTCAACACGATGGTAGTAGGATCTACCATACTCGATGAGATACGACTAGCACAACAGGGTAATGAAAAGCTGGAGGAAATTAGGAAGAACATTGCTGAAGGAAAGGCAATGGATTTTAAAATCCATGAGGACGGAAGCATCCGCTTCAAGGGAAGGTGGTGCATACCGCGAAAATGCGAGGACCTGAAGCAAAGAGTGATGGAGGAAGGCCATAATACCCCATACTCGGTCCATCCCGGAGGCGAGAAGCTATACAAGGACATAAAGAAGAGCTATTGGTGGCCGAACATGAAGAGAGAAATAGCCGAGTTTGTGGCAAGATGCCTCACCTGCCAGAAGGTCAAGGCCGTACGACAGAAACCCTTAGGATTAATACAGCCATTGGAAATCCCAAGTTGGAAATGGGATAGCATTTCAATGGACTTCGTTTCGGGGCTACCACGTTCACCGAAGGGGATGAATAAAATCTGGGTGATCGTGGATAGGTTGACAAAAGCTGCCATATTTATCCCCATGAAGGATACCTGGTCCATGGACCAATTGGCAAGGGAATATGTCGACAACGTGGTACGACGACATGGAGTACCACATGACATCATCTCGGACAGAGACAGTAGATTCGTCTCACATTTTTGGACAAAACTACAAGAAGCCCTCGGTACGAAGATAAAGATGAGTACCGCGTTCCACCCCATGACGGATGGACAAACGGAAAGAACGATCCAAACTTTGGAAGACATGCTGAGGGCATGCGTATTAGAGTTTAAAGGAAGTTGGGAAAATCACTTACCCTTGATCGAATTTTCCTACAACAACAGCTACCATGCTAGCATTGGCATGGCACCCTTCGAGGCACTATATGGACGAAAACGCCGAAGCCCATTGAGCTGGGAAGAGGGCGAGAGGACTATGGTAATTGGACCGCAACTTGTTGAGGACATGGCTCAACAAGTCAAAATAATCCAAGGAAAGATGAGAGCCGCGCAAGACCGGCAAAAGAGCTATGCCGACGTGAGACGGCAAGATTTAGAATTCAAAATAGGTGATAAGGTCATGTTGAAGGTATCACCGATGAAGGGTGTGATGCGCTTTGGCAAGCGGGGAAAATTGAGCCCACGGTACATAGGACCATACGAGATCCTAGAAAGAGTGGGGAATCTTGCATACCGACTAGCATTACCACCACAATTTGCTCGTGTCCACGACGTGTTCCACGTCTCGCAACTGAAGAAATACGTCCATGATCCGACCCACATACTCCAACCGGAGGAAATTGAGTTGGACGATGACTTAAGCTACGAAGAAATTCCGGTGCGAATACTCGACAAGAAGGAGAGGGTAACAAGGAATAAGACCGTGAGAATGGTCAAGGTTCTTTGGTCTAACCACGAAGCCGAGACGGCAACGTGGGAGCTAGAAGCAGACATGAAGGATCGTTACCCAACCCTATTCGAAGACAGTGCAACAACAGTTATGGGGACATAACTGTAATCTTAAGAGAGGGAGGATGTGACAACCCGAGTATTTCTGAATATTTTGTACGAATACTTTGTACCCCAAATAAACAAATTCAAATTGTTTTGAACTACGTAATGACTTGATCCCTTCACGGGGTACGTAGGCAACTTGGAAATTTCAATTCTGGGTTCAGTCAAATAATAACAAACAACGACACACAATAATACAATCGCTTAATCAAACAATTCCCGAACTCGCGGGAGGATGAAGTGCAACTTCGAGGACGAAGTTGGTTCTTAAGGGGGGTAGATTGTAATACCCGTAAATTTTAGAATATAAAAATAGGAATTAATCCAATAGCAGAGAAGGTTTTGTTTCCGAGAACCCGTAGACGCGGAAATGCACGGAAGTCAAAGGACGACGAATTAGAACCCGACGGACCAAAACCGACGGTCTTAGGATTTCAAGCATGAAATCGAATTGAGACGGAATAAATTTATGATGAGAAGCATAATCCGGAAATGACCCGGAAAATCGAGCGCGAAAACGGGGAAGGATAGAAGTCCGAAAGAGAGGAGAAAAAGACCCGACGGATCGGATCGCCCGGACCCGCCCGGACCGCAGTCCAGGTGAGGGCCGCGCGCTGGCCGGGCGGGGTTTGGCCAAAAGGCGCGCCAACCCCGCGTGGCTCTACAGGTTTTGGCAACTTGCGCGTTTTCGGCGATTTCTTACCATAATTCGACCTCCCGACTTTGGAAAGCAGATTTTGGTCGAAGGGAAAGCCTTTAGGGCAACCTAGGGCTGCCTCCCCACCCTTTTCATCAGTCACAAATCACCCTCTACTCTCCCAAACTCTCTCCAAAGCCAAAACACTTTCCGACGACTTCCCGATGACTTTCCGATCATTCCCGGCGACGAAAACCGACGGAGGAGGCGTGGAATACAAGATCCCTAGTGTTCTAATCTGTGGTAAGTCGTTCATAGATTTCCATTTAAGTTTTTGAACCCGAAAACTCGATCAAACATTGGATTTCTTCGTCCGATTTGAAATCGTGGCCAAAGTCGGAAGCTTGACGTTGAGGAGATCCGTTCGTAGCAATTTAGACGAGCCAGCGACCTTAGGACGACCAAAACTCCCTATCACTGTAAGTTGAGCCTTCCATATCAATACGGGTGATTTAGGGGCGTCCGGTATAGTCGTAATGTAACGAAACGTAAAAATCAAAATTAAAAACCCCAACTTGCGCAGTTTCTGAAATCGGCCTAAAACTCCTATTTCGAGGATTCAATCCGAGAAACTCAAAACTAGACTTTTAATCCTAACACATAAATCTAGGTTGTGTAAAAATTTCAGACATTTTCGTTAACGTTTGCTATTTTAAATCGCATCGAAAAGAAACTGTTTTGACAAAACAGGTTTGAAATCTGCCTATGAACATTTTCGAACTTAGTGAGTTTGTTTCTATATTTTGTAGTCCGATTTGATCTTTACAATCTAAATGAAAGTTGTAGATAATCATGTCTAGTATATGTGGTTAAAATTTCAGAATTTTTGGAGTCCATTTGATATGTCAAAAAGCCAATTTTCCGAACTGTGTCAAACCTGAGTCCGGACAGATTTCTGTTTGCATAATAAAATCGATTTTTGACATGTTTCCTCAACTTATTTCGGAAAAGTTAAAACACGAAAGTTGTTCGTTAGGGTGTTTTGCATAAACTGTGAAGTTTTCAGATTTTTCGGACTTAAACCGAATTTTTAAATTGAAAAGGCGCAAACTGTGACGCCAAGATACTTTTAAATCGAAGGAATTTGAAATTTCGAAACGAACGATCAAAGATTTGAAATACGATACATCTATACTTTTGAAAAACTCCGATACATTAAATCTAAACGATACATGAGATTCTTGGTGGAGGGTGAGTGCTCTGCAGGGTGCCCCTCTAGCCTTTCTCTTCGGGCCTATAATGGACGAGAGAATTTGATGAGATATTACGCCAATCGGCGGGAGAAACATGGCCTACTCTCTCGGGTTGTCCGTATGGATTTCCCGAGGCTCCGGAGTGGTATTGGGTATGACAGATACGGCTGCGGCCGCCGGATCACCGGCTAAACGAGATACTTACGAAACGGCTGCGGCCGCCGGATCACCGGCTATACCAAACACTGAAAAATGGTTACGTACCGGGGGGGGGAAATAAAAGAATTAATATTTTTAAGTATTTATTTATTTTTGCATGTTTTTAAATTATGCATTTAAATTATGTCTTTAGATTTCGTATCATGATTAAATTGTTATTGTGGATCAAATGCATGTTCAAGTACACAATTAAAATATTATTTCCTTTAAATTTTGTGAATGCATGTTAGGAGTGGAATTTTAAATTATCTAATTGAATCCCTTTATTGCTATGTTAGGATCGACTTACTCAGTATTTTATATACTGATAAAATTGTTGTTTTCTCTTTTCCTTTCAGAGTATGAAGATAATGCATGAGCATATGCATTGGGGGATAGAAAAACTTTAACGTTGTTTTTATTGCTTTTATGATACTTGCATAACGGGCATGTAAATCCCGAGTTTTGGCCATGTCGGCCCACTTTACATTTTTCCGCTGCGATATATTGTTACTACTACTATATGTGTGGATGCTACTTATTATTATTATTTTTAAATAGATTCCGGACTTGTTTTTAAACCTTTTTGCAATACCTATAGCCTTGCATCTCTTTGGCAAGCTCGGAGAATCCATGTCTTGCTAGAGAGATGCGGCGGTGACATCCCGGCCTGGGTTATCAAATCCGGGGTGTTACATGATCCTAGTAACTCATCTCACTCACATCTCACTATCTCGCACCCCTTTTCCCTTTTACCTCAACCAGCTCGCCTCCCTCATCACTTCAACTCGCAACCATCACCATCTAACTCGCCTCCCTTACCATCCAACTCACATTACCTCAGTCGCACACGTTGAAACTTTTGACAATTTCCTACACGAGTATTTTTATAAAATATATCAAGTTCGAATTTATTAAATGAAAAGAGTTATGATTCTTGGGAAAGGGGTTTAAGGATATATTCCACTTTTTATTACTCATGTGGGAGACTTTGATCTCAAATGACGTTGTGGAACTCCCTGGCATGAAACTTTTGACAATTCCATACTATGGAGATCCGTGCCATGAAACTTTTGACAAGTTCCCACTATATGAGTATTTTCTGAAACACAATAATCCTGGTTTTCGATTTTTATTTAATGAAACCAAATTATGAAGATGGAGTTGGGATTAGGGATATATTTATAGGTTGTCACGTTTTTATTACTCGTGTTAAGAAACTGTGCCCCCGAAAGCGCACGGTGTCAAAAATTGCAGTAATTTATAGTAAGACCGGATCGTTCACTGGAGGATGTGCGATAGAAGCAGGTCCCACGTCGTTTTACTAGATTTTTCACTCGTATTGCTCGAATCGGTTTGAAGTTGGACTAACAACTACAAGACTGAATTTAATCTACATTATGAAAGCAGTTAAATAAACTAAAGGACAGATGGAAATAATTCCACAAGAACAATAAAAGCTGTAAATCTACGCTATAGCATCTATGAAGCTGATTCAAAATGATGACAGAATGGACAGGGAGAAAAGAATAAAGATTGGACAAGGTTTAGATAAAACATAATTAAACTTCCATTTTTATACACAGATCTTTGCTTGGGATAATCCTGTCAGAATGCTAATTCTCATGCTCTCAGCACCATGTTCCCTTTAACAGATAGGTACTTACAGTGTGAGTTTACATGTTCTTAAGACCACAAGTTCAAAGCTGATTCTCATGCTCTCAGCACCATGTTCCCTTTAACAGACAGGTACTTACAGTGTGAGTTTACATGTTCTTAAGACCACAAGTTCTAAGATACCACAGATTCATATCTGCCCCGGCCAAGGTATGATATTTCATTTGTGGTGGGCAAGCAACACCTGTCAAGTCATTAGTTGAATTGCCAAGTACTGCTATCATTCCCCCGCGTCACACCCAAAGTTTCTAATCAAGCCCTGAACTATCCCTTAACTCTCAGTCCTAGTAGCAGTTAGAAGATCTAGAGACACCTCCGAGTGACCTCTACGAAAGCAATTAAAAGAAAGCAGTAAAGAAAGCATTTAAAATCCTATCACTCAGAAGTTTCAAAAGCTTCGTACTGGTAGTAAAAGAAAGCCCCTAGTCAGGATGACTGGATGTGGATCAAGAATTCCCGAATCTCGGTGAACCGCTCGCAGTGTTCACTTCCTTCCGGGGGGTTATGAGATACAAACTAATGAAACGAACTAATAGATTAGTTCGTTCCGGATGCACTCACTCAGGACTCAAAAATAGGCTTTGGCAGAAGAGGATAGCAGTTGAAAGGAACTCAACCCTATCTTAGAAGATAACCAAGGCCTACGCATTGTTCCTCTAGAATTACCTATCACACTGTATTTGAATCCAAGTAGATCCCATCTCGGTGTGATAGTTAAGACTAAATTCCCAACACATAGCAATTTTGGAAAATAATAAATGTGAAAATCATTCCCTAAACAGGTACTAGACTCTCAATAAGAACACAGACCCTTTCGGTCTAGAAGAGACCTAATCGCTGACCCTGCTTCTAATTTCCCAGAAATTAACCCTTGACAGAATATGAACTAGACATAACTGAGAAATTTATCCCTTACTCAGATCTGGATTTTATAAATTAATTCTTGTTAGAAGTTTAATATGCAGTATCTATTTTAAATCTAGACTTCTAATGTCCAAGGGAAGGATCCCAAAATATTATAGACCACAGTAGCTACATAATAGTATCATGCATAAAGATATATGGAAGTGTAAAATTAATCAACCCAAAATATAATGGTGGGTTTAGACAGAATGCGTGACACAGAATGAGGTGGCCGTGAGGCCAAAAGGGTGGTAGAGTAATTAGGTGGAATGCAAACATCTGCTTTCCAACTTCCCAATCACTCGGATGGAGCGAGTTTAGACAGCAGAAACCCTAAAATGGCAGTGTCGCTACCAGTTGGGCCCTTACTGTCTGCGAATTCTGACAAAAACCTACATGCTTCCTTTCAGCAATATTCATTAGCTAATATTGACAGATATTAACCAATGTATATTACAGAATGGAATTTGGGTTTGGAAATTAAGATAGAGAGAATAAAACTGTATTTGGACAGTAATTAACCAAGCGACTACTTCATTTCCCGGTGAAAGGACCGTTCGCCTGACCTCGTTAGTCATTATCCAAACCATGCAAAATAACAAACAGTAATTAATATACAAATTACGGGCTACTTCATTTCCCGGTGAGGGGACCATTCGCCGACATTATTCTGTAATATCTGTCACTGTTTGTTCATACATCACGAAAAAGGATAAACTAGAATAGAAATAAAGACAGTGCCTTGTATGAGAGACATTGGTTTCTCATGCAAGGTTATGGAATCAATCCATAACTAATGTCTTAAATAACCCTTCACTCCATAATTAATTACAGTCCGGATTATCTGCTTAAGGCATTAAGGTTTTGTTTATAGGAAAATATTTTAGGGAGAATTGAACAAAGATCCTTTAATCAAAGTAATTATCGATCTTAATCATTGCTAATTATGATATGTAATTTATTGACTTAGGGGTTCAATTAATTAATAACGAAAATGGAAAAATGGAAAATCTGGCAAAGCTGCCAATTACGACGCTATACAGATGTTACGACGCTATCATAGGACAGCGTCGTGGGGATAGCGTCGTCATGGGTTGGTAAGAGAGGTAAGAATTTTGGTGTTTAAAGAGTTTATATACGACGCTGATCATGATTACGATGCTATCCTAAGGTATCGTCGTAGTGTTAGTGTCGTAAATGAGGTTTAGAATGGAGGTACTATGACGCTATGCATGGCTTACGACGTTAAACGTGGTTTACGACGTAAGGATTAGCGTCGTAATGAGGAGAGATGGTTTTTAAAGAGGAAGAAGTTGCTACGACGCTATACACTAAATTACGACGCTATCCTAGGATAGTGTCGTAGGTGTAGCGTCGTAGGTGGATTTTCTGAAGAACTTAGAAAAAGGGAAAGTTACGACGTTTTGCACTAAATTACGACGCTATCCTAGGATAGAGTCGTGGTCATAGCGTCGTAGGTAGATTTTTGTGAAAATAAAGAGTTTTTGGGGTCCTACAACCTTAAACAAAAATTACGACGGTATCAGTGGATAGCGTCGTAGGTCTAGTGTCGTAGGGCAAAATTTTTGTTCACATTATGAAGTAATTACGACGCCAAACTCTGCCCTACGTCGCTATCATTGGATAGCGTCGTAGGGCGGTTAGCGTCGTAGCTAACTCAGTTTGTGTTGTTGGTTGGGTAATGCAATCTATGCGATTGCAAACCCTGTTTTCAAGTTCATGGTTCATCAATGCAAGAACAGTAATGAAATAAGCAGAAAACAGCAAGCCAAAATGTAGAGAAAAACAAGGCATAATAGCTAAAACACACCCATGAACCACAAACCCAAATAAGGGTTTTCAACCACAAAAGATATGCATGAGAACCAAAAATAAGGAAATAAAACAGAAAACCCATTTGCAAAAGAAAAATAAGATGACCGAATGGTCATTAAACCAAAAGAAAGCAAGTAAATCCATGGAATCATTTCCATTTCATGTTTTTGGGACTCTTTAAAGCTTAACTTCCCATTTTTCATAAAATGGTTTGATAATACCCATCATTTGGGTATTTCAAACCTAAATAAGAGTTTAACAAAGCTGAAATAAGTATAAAACTGGCTACACTAAACTGGAAGTCACAAAATAACACTAATCTGTGCAAAAATTAAACTAAGCTAGAAGCATAAATTAAATAATACAAAAAATAAACTAACTACTCTAACTAACCTACACTGTTCTCAAGAACTCCAGTTGCCTTCAAGTGTGGAATGTATGAAGTGACAAGACCTGGGAGTCAACACCTCTATATATAGGCGAGAAACCCTAGGCCCATGGGCCCCCAGGCCCTTGAATTTGAATTCTGCAGCTTGGTACGACGCTATACTTGGCTTCGTCGCTATCTTCACTTACGACGCTATAGGTACTGCGTCGTAGTCTTCCATCTCAAAACACTCTTTGTCTCTAAATGGACAGCCTACGACGCTATACTCCGTTACGTCGCTACACTTGAGTACGACGCTATGCTCGGCGTTGTAGTTCTTCCTTCAAGGTTCTGTCTTCATTTCTGCCTACGACGCTATACTTGACTACGACGCTATACATGCTCAGCGTCGTAGTTGTGGCCAGCGCCGTACTTACCTGAAAAATTCGACTTTTTGTGGGTTTTCATTTCTTTTCCCATCTTTTTGTTTCCTTTTTCTTTTCTTTTCTTTTTCTCATGTTTTTGGATTTTTCTAGCATAAATGTATAACAAAGTTACATTTTTATGCATTTTTCATACCAGCTTAATATTTTTACAGATATGCATAAATCAGTCCAATTCTAATGCTTTCTTATTTAATATAAGACCGGAATGCGATCAAATGCCCGTTTCAGACACGGAAATGGATTGAAAATAATGGACATTTCTGGCCATTATCAACATCCTCTCATTTAATACTGACCGTCCCCGAGCAGTCAGAGTCAATGTTCCTAAGAACACGGACTCTACATATTCAATTCATTTTCGTGGCTTCATAAATCACATTCTTTTTGGATTGGGATAAGACAATCAAAAACTACAAGTATTAAATTCCCTTGATTGCAGTGTTTAATGAAATGATACTTGCTCACTACATCGGGCCTACAAATCAAGCATTATTGTCAACCCTTCATGAATATCATGTTTGAAGGATGCAAAGATTAAGAGTGAGAATTAAGGTATGACACGAACATAATTCATGAAATAGAGCCTCACATATAAGAGAATCGGAAAATTCACTCACTCTCAGATGGGGTTTGATCATTGAACGCTCAAAATCAAATTTAATTAAATTATCCCATAAGCTTGCAATCGGACCAACTCGCCACCGGCTCATTTCCTCAAGTCGAGATCATGAGGTCTTATTTAAGGTTATAATGGGGCATACGGTTGTAACATTTGGTGAGGAGGGGAATTATTGGCCTAAGAAGTGGCAAGAATTAATACTATCATAACTTGGCATTTTTATTTAAAATCCATGATCATCAATGTTTCTTCTTTCTTTTGCTTTTCTTTACTTTTGCATGACATTAGACTATGTCTAATTGCTTTGTCATTTGCAATTTATTTTTGTTGAATTGAATTCAACACACCTTTTTTTTTTTTTTTTTGAATCGGCTTATAGCATTACCGATTGGTATTTTCTTTGATGATCAAAATTTGTAATGCCTTGACAAAATTTATTTTTGCACACTTGGGTTTGAATATTTTGGTCTTTTTGTAGGCTAGGAAAAATATAGAGGGCTTCAAAGAAAAATTAGGCTTAAAGGCTCAAATTGGTTAATCCTAAAGGGAAAATATTTTTGGGTTTGGATTTCAAAAGAAGGCCAAAACTTTGGTTTTCTAAGTGCCTCGATCATATGCTCGATTTCGGGAATATGGCATGGTCTTGAATCGGTCCCAACTGCAAGTTCTAGTTTCCTTTAATCAAACTGATTCACACATCAAAGAAAATAAATGAGTAAAAGTGACTCATGGCTCAATTCTCACAAGGTTGGATTGATTCATGTCATACAATATTCTAAAAGTTAATTAAAGCTTAATTCTAACAATTTATTCAATCAAAATTTTCAACATGAAGATTTATTACCCAATAAGCTGATCGCATCATTAAATTTTTATAGCTCAAAACCTTAGAATTTCATGTCATGCATATTCTCAATTATGTTATCCCAATTTAAAAGTCTTGAAAATTTAATCACGAGCCTAAATTCAACATGTGAATTTAGAACAGGTTTATGCATACTTTTTTTGCTGGTTATTTAATTTAAAGCAGTAAAGAGGCACTGCTGACATACGGAGTATGTCAACAACATATTTTTAGCCTGACAGTCACTTATTCATCTCGGACTGTCAAACATCTTTTTAAGAAGAGAATAAACAAATAAAAGTTGTTCGCGGATCTCAAAGCTTGAGTTCCATTCATGGAAAGCGATAAATTACATCATTTACAAGAGATTCTTATGCAGTTAGTATGAACCTGCATACAAAAGAAGAATTCCCTCATATGATGTTTACATTAAAATAGAAATAAAGCATTTTTAGGATTCATTTTTTTTCACTCCTCCGCTCCTAGGGAAAGAAGAATCTGCTTCAGTGGATGAAGCTTGTCAAATTGCACCGCAGGCACCAGCCGTTGTGTTCTTCTAGGGTTGCCCCATTCATTGGGCAGTAGATCCGGTCTGCCTGGCCATGGAACAGACCAGGGGAGTTCACGTTATTTGCCACCCACCCGAGGGTGTTAGTGGACGTGTAGACAAAGACCGACCTATCAGTTACAATTTTGTCGATCATTTTGATCCCTAGAAGAATTTGGCTCTCCTCATGCTTGCTCATCAACATCAGTCCTCGCACAAAGATTGACGCTTTGTGGTTATCCTCTATCCCTAGTCGCAACATCTCATAGGCTTGCTCTTCATCCCCTCCTGTGAATGCTTCTATTGCCGGGGCGATCTGAAGGTTGAAATTTTCTGCCTCTATGCATTTCTGCAGAAATTCTTCCTTCTGCCTCCGAATACGTTGTTGCCACATTTTCATGGAGGAGAGTTTCAGTTCACACCGCTTGTAGACGATGGTGAGATCGCCTGCGTCCCTCAGCTTCGTGCAAGTTTCCCTAGCTCTGAACACTTCCTTCATTTCATCCTCCCCGATTCGGGAGAGAATTTCTCCTAGCAGCTCTAGTGGAAGGTCCAGCAGCTGGGTCCCTCCGGGCACTGGGTCCGGGATTTGGAATATGTTGTCCCTGAAAAGATAGAGGGCGATGAATCCAATTTTATAATTGTAATACCCGTAAATTTCGGGATATAAAAATAGGAATTAATCCAATAGGAAAGAAAGTTTTGTTTCCGAGAACCCGTAAACTCGGAAATGCACGGGAGTCAAAAGACGACGATTTAAAACCCGACGGACCGAAACCGATGGTCTTAAGATTTCAAGCATGGAATTGAATTGAGACGGAATAAATTTATGATGAGAAGCATAATCCGAAAATGACCCGGAAAATTGAGCGCGAAAACGTGGAAGGATAGAAGCCCGAAAGAGAGGAGGAAAAGACCCGACGGATCGGATCGCACGGACCCGCCCGGACCGCAGTCCAGGCGGGAACCGCGTGCTGGCCGGGCGGGGTTTGGCCATTAGGCGCGCCAACCCCGCGTGGGTCCCCAGATTCGTGCAAATGACGCGTTTTCGGCGATTTCTTGCCATAATTCGATCCCCCCCCCCCCCCCCCCCCCCCCCGACTATGCAAAGAAGATTTTGGACGGGGGAAAGCTTTTAGGGACGAATTAGGGCTGCCTCCCCCACCCTTTCATCAGTCACCAAACCCCTCTTCACTCCCAAACTCTCCCAAAGCCAAAACACCTTTCCGACGAACTTCCGGTGACCTTCCGACGACCAACGACGACCGTAGAGGCGTGTAGATCAAGGATCACAGTCCTTAGATCATTGGTAAGTAGTATCTCAGGTTCTCAATCTCGTTTTTTCCTTTCAAATCCCCAATCTAACTCTTGAATCGTTGATTGCAAATACGTTCGTGGCCAAAGTCGGGAACTTTGCGTTTCGTAGATCCGTTCGTAGGATTTTGGACAAGCCGAGCGACCCTAGGACGACTCAAGAACACAATCACTGTAAGTTGAGCCTTCCATATCAATACGGGTGGTTTAGGGGCGTCCGAAGTAGTCGTAACATAACGAAACGTAAAAACCGAAATTAAAAACCCCAACACGCACAGTTTCTGAGATCGGCCTAAAACTCATATTTCGAGGATTCAATCCGAGAAACTCAAAACTAGACTTTTAATCCTAACACATAAATCTAGGTCCTGTAAAAATTCAGACATTTTCGTTAACGTTTGCTATTTCAAATCGCACCGGACATAAACTGTTTTACTTGGACTATTTCGAAAACTGACAGTGATCATATTCGAACTTGATGAGCATGTTTCTATATTTTCTAGCCCGATTTGATCTTTGCAATCTAAATGAAAGTTGTAGATAATCATGTCTAGTATGTGCATATAAAATTTCAGAATTTTTGGAGTCCATTTGATATGTTAAAAAGTCGAAACTTTGAACTGTGTCAAACCTGAGTCCGGACAGAATTATGCTTGCGTAATAAAGTCGATTTTTGACATGTTTCCTCAACTTATTTCGAAAAAGTTAAAACACGAAAGTTGTTCGTTAGGATGTTTTTGATATACTGTGAAAATTTCAGATTTTTCGGACTTGAAATGAATTTTTAAATTAAAAAGGCGTAAACTGTGACGCCAAGAGACTTTTAAATCGAGAGATTTTGAAATTTCGTAACGAACGATCAAAGACTTGAAATACGATACATCTATACTTTTGAAAAACCCCATACATTAAATTGAAACGATACATGAGATACTTTGGTGGAGGGTGAGTGCTCTGCAGGGTGCCCCTCTAGCCTTTCTCTTCGGGCCTATGATGGACGAGAGAATTTAGATGAGATATTACGCCAATCGGCCGGAGATACATGGCCTACTCTCTCGGGATTGTCCGTATGGATTTCCCGAGGCTCCGGAGTGTTACTGGGTATGGCAGATACGGCTGCGGCCGCCGGATCACCGGCTATACAAGATACTTACGACACGGCTGCGATCGCCGGATCACCGGCTATACAAAACATTGAGAAATGGTTACATAACGGGGAAATAAAAGATTTAATATTTTAAGTATTTATTTATTTACGCATGTCTTTGAATTATGCATTTAAATTATGTCTTTAAATTTCATATCATGACTAAATTGTTATTGTGGATTAAATGCATGTTTAAGTACACAATTAAAATATTATTTCCTTTAAATTTGTAAATGCATGTTTAGGAGTGAAATTTTAATTATCTAATTAAATCCCTTTATTGCTATGTTAGGATCGACTTACTCAGTATTTTATATACTGATAAAATTGTTGTTTTCTCTTTTCTTTTCAGAGTATGGAGATAATGCATGAGCATGTGCATTGGGGGAGAGAAACTTTAAAACTTTATTTTTATCGCTTTTATTGATACTTGCATATCGGGCCTGTATAACCCGAGTTTTGGCCATGTCGGCCCCTTTACATTTCCGCTGCGATATTTTACTTTCCGGTTTTGCTACGTGTGGGTGAATTATTATTATTTTTAAATAAATTCCGGACTTGTTTTTAAACCTTTTCGCAATACCGATAGCCTTGCATTTCTTTAGCAAGCTCGGAGAATCCGTGTCTTTGCTAGGGAGGTGTGGCGGTGGCATCCCGGCCTGGGTTATCAAATCCGAGGTGTTACAATAATTTTCTCAGAAACCATTCAAGTTTTGGAAGCCAACATCCTCACATTTAGAGTTTTGCTCTAGATGTGAGATTATTAAATTTCCAACTTGAATTTTAATATAAAGCATAGGTAAAGCAAAAATGGTCAAAGACCAAAAATCTTTTTAATGGGCTACAAGGCCCAAAAACTTGATTTTCCAATTTTTAAACAATCCCGAGGTGATTGTTGAAAGTGCAATGGGATGGAATCGATGAATGTGCAATTGGTGACGCGGCGGCTCGGAACTGCTCAACTTGAACTGTTTGGAAATGAGAAATGGGCAGTTCAAGTGATAAAATAAGGAGGAATCAATTTTTTAATTTAAAGGGTTGACCAAATTTTATTTAATAAAAGATGGGATTTTGTGGTCCCAATTTTTGGAATTTTCTAAGTGATAACAGTTAACATGATGAGAAGATACTGCTATTTTATTACACTAGTTTATGTTCCATTGGGAACAAAACAAGTTGGTCAATTTTTAATAGAAAGAACTACCTACTATTTTGTCTTTTTCAAAAAGGTCACTTTTATTGAAAAGTGGTAAGCTCCCATTGGGTGCTTGTACCATGTTTCCAAAAACAAGCAAACATTTATTCCTAAAAGATTTTGTCATGCTGCAACAGATATGCCAAAAAGAACACCCAAATGAATGCTCCCCTTGTCCACAACAGCAAGCAAGAATCATTATTAACACTAACTTAAACCTTAACAGGATTTAAACAAAAATCAACACTCAGGCTTTTGTCAAGATTTAAGAAAAACTGACAACATCATGGTGTTCAAAACAACACCCTAATGCTCATCAGTTTAGTTTTTTTTTTTCAGTTTTGGGTTTCAAAATTTTCAAACCCTAACTGCTCTTTCCAAAAGTTTTGTGGGTTTTAGAAATCAAAAGCTCCACAAGTTTTAAACATAGATAATCTCAAACAGTAACAAAAACTCAAATAATCCCTGCCTATTCATGCTCGGTTAACACAGGTAATATAAAGGGAAAACTGAAACTGCTCTTCCTACCCACAACCGAGAGTAACAAGACCAAAAACAAGAAAATAAGAAAACAAACGAGGCACATTATGCTATTACAGGTTATTTACAGATATAGACACAAAATGCCAACTAAAATCGCAGAAACAGGGGGAGGGTTCGAGAATGGGAAGGGAAAATGAAAGATCTTACTCCCTAGGGGGAGAGGGAGGCATCAGTCCCAAGTTTGGAGAGAGTCGGAGAAATCTGGACATGGTATCCCCTTGATTTTGGTTTGAAAGAGTTGAGAAGAACTGTGCGTTCTCTCAGAATGAAGTGGGTTTGAAAGAAAATGAGAGTAAGGAGTGAAAATGGGGAAGAAGAAGGGTTGGGGTATTTATAGGCGGGAGAAATGCTGTTACGACGCTATACTTGTCCTACGACGCTACACTAGCGTCGTAGGGTGGGTTCAGCGTCGTAACTGGAATAAAGGGAAAAAGTCAACTACGACGCTATACTATTGGTACGACGCTGGTGTAGCGTCGTAGGTCAATGTAGCGTCGTAGGTCGGGAGTGAGACGAAGGGGTACTATGGCGCCATCCATTTACTACGACGTTATACTAGGATAGCGTCGTAATTAAGGACTGCGTCGTAACTGAGTTGACTCCTGTCAACACTCAGATTTCAGAATTTTCCAAATTCTGCGGACTGGGCCCGAGTAGATGGAATTTGGGCCTCAGTTGGTTTTATTTATTTTGGACTTAGAAAATTTTTAGTCCAAAACATTTTATATTATGATGGGCTGATTTAATAAAATCCTACTTGCACAAGATAGGTTGGATTAATTCCACTTGTTTGCAAAAATTATTCCGGATCTTAAATTGCTTAAATTGCTTTAATTTCTGGAATTATTTTCTTAAATTCATGGGATCAATCCAACCGGGAACCTGGTTTTCTGCTTGTACTTTTCTGCTTCTTCTTTTGGTGGTTCCATGGTTTCTGCAAGACAAATAAATTACCCATGTTAGATTTTCTCCAATTATCAACATCCTCACATTTAGAGTCTTAGTACTCTAAATGTTTAATTGACCTTTGGATACTTTCTGTTTTTGAATTAAAACAATGCATCAATATATAAAATGAAATTTTTATAATTTTAATGCTGTTTTTATTGAACATAAGCCGGGTCTGCCACTGCTTGGCTCTCCTTCTCCGGATCGTAGTGTCCTATGTATTCCTTCAAACGTTGTCCATTCACCACCTGATTTCCCTTTTCAGTTCGGATCTTGACTGCACCGTTCTCAAACACCTCCAACACTTCATATGGCCCTTCCCATCTGGATCTTAGCTTTCCGGGGAACAGCTTTAACCTAGTATTGAACAATAAGACATTCTGGCCAACATAGAAGTATTTAGGCTTAATCCGGCGATCGTGTAACTTCTGGGTCCGCTCTTTGTAAATCCTTGAGCTTTCATAAGCTTGCGCACGTATTTCCTCAATTTCATTGAGGTCCAACTTGCGTTTGCCCTGATCAACTCTTGGATCAAAATTAAGCGTTTTTACGGCCCAGTAAGCTTTATGCTCTAGTTCTACGGGCAGGTGACAAGCTTTTCCGAAGACAAGCCTATAAGGGGACATCCCGATGGGAGTTTTGAATGCAGTGCGGTACGCCCATAGAGCATCATTGAGCTTACGTGCCCAATCCTTACGGGTTATCCCAACCGTGGCTTCGAGTATATGTTTGATCTCGCGATTCGATACCTCGACTTGTCCACTGGGTTGAGGATGATAAGGCGTGCCTATCTTATGGAGGATTCCAGTTTTTATCATAAGGTTCTCAAAGGATTTATTAACAAAATGTGTTCCTCCATCAGATATTATCACCCTAGGTATGCCAAATCGGTTAAAAATGTTGTTCTTGAAGAACTTTATGACTTGGCTACCATCATTGGTTGGTAATGCGACAGCTTCTACCCATTTGGACACGTAATCGACAGCTACCAAGATATAGTAGTTTCCACAAGATGGTGGAAACGGTCCCATGAAGTCAATGCCCCATACATCAAAGATCTCAAGTGCGAGAAACCCCTTTTGAGGCATCTCATCCCTCTTGGAGATGTTTCCTAATCTTTGGCACCTGTCGCAGGCTTTCACATACACCTTGCAGTCCTCATAAATAGTAGGCCAGAAGAAGCCACACTCGAGTACCTTGTGGGCAGTTCGAGTAGGACCATGATGACCTCCATATTCAGATTCATGGCATTTCTTGGTGATCTGGTAAGCCTCAGACTCAGTCACACACCGTCTGATTATTGAATCAGCGCAGTGTTTGAACAAGAAGGGATCTTCCCAGAAGTAGTTCACTACTTCTTTGAAGAATTTTGCCCTTTTGTATTTCTGCTGGAATGGTGGAACTATCCCACATGCTAGAAAGTTAGCGATGTCGGAGAACCATGGACACGCTTGATCATGCAAATGCAGAGCGAACAACTGTTCATCCGGAAACTCTTCATTAACGGCTTTGTCATTTTTATCATTTTCTAATCGAGATAAGTGATCAGCAGCACCATTATCTCGACCTCGCCTATATTTTATTACAATGTCAAACTCCTGCAAAACAGCACCCACCTGATTAAACGAGGCTTTGCATCTTGCTTGCTAAACAAGTATCTGAGTGCACTATGGTCAGTGTACACTAAAGTCTTTGTCCCGATCAGATATTATCTAAACTTGTCAAATGCAAAGACTACAGCATACATCTCTTTTTCTGTAGTGGTGTAGTTTACTTGGGCTTCATTCAAGGCATGACTTGCATAATGAATTATGCAATGTCTCCCATCCTTATGTTGCCCTAAAACTGCACCTACTGCAAGACCACTTGCATCACACATTACCTCGAATGGCAGTGACCAATCGGGTGGTTGCACAATTGGAGCAGAAGCTAACATTGTTTTGAGCGTGTCAAAGGCTTGAACACACGCTTCACTTATTACAAAGGGATTTTCTTTACGAAGAAGGTTAGTGAGCGGCTTGGCAATTTTAGAGAAATCCTTAATGAATCTCCGGTAAAAACCGGCATGCCCTAAGAAGCTTCTAACCGAATTGATAGAATTGGGGAGAGGGAGATTGGAAATGATGGAGACCTTGGCTGGATCGACCTCAATGCCTGCACGTGAAATGCGATGACCTAACACTATGCCCTCAGTGACCATAAAATGGCACTTTTCCCAGTTTAAAACCAAGTTAGTGTCCTCACATCTCTTTAAAATTTTTGCAAGATTGGTCAGACATTCTTCAAATGTATCTCCATATGCAGAGAAGTCATCCATGAAAACTTCAATGCACTTTTTGATAAATTCGGAAAATATAGACATCATGCAACGTTGAAAAGTGGCAGGTGCATTACACAAACCAAAAGACATGCGCCTATAGGCAAAAGTGCCATAGGGGCATGTGAAAGTTGTTTTTTCGTGATCCTCACTGGCGATCACTATTTGATTATAACCTGAATAACCATCTAAAAAGCAATAAAATTCCCTTCCCGCCAACCGTTCCAACATCTGATCGATAAAAGGTAAAGGGAAATGATCTTTGCGAGTGGCTTCGTTCAACTTCCGGTAGTCTATGCAGACTCTCCATCCGGTGACCGGCCGTGTGGCAATTTCCTCCCCTTGTTCATTCTTGGTTATGCACATTGATAATGGCCAAAAATTATTTTCAATCTATTTCCGTGTCTAAACATGGGCATTTGATCGCATTCCGTTCTTATTTAAATAAGAAAGCAGTCGAATCTGACAGATATATGCAAGTTTGTATAAATCAAGGTTATTAAAATCGCGATCCTGATCGTAGGATCGCACGATCCTACGATCCCACCTTTACAAAACGAGCCGGATCGCTATGGGATCGGATATGTGGTGAGATCGCGCTGGAATCGGTAGGATCGCAGTTAAGATCGTGAGATCGGGAGCCGATCCGATCCTACCCACAGACTGAGAGAGAGTGAAAGACTACTGTCACTGACTACGCACTTCAATTCTCATTTCTCACTTGAAAAATCCAGATCTAGGGTTTGGGGCGAGACTGCCCTCTCGACCTCCGGCGATCCGGCCGTCCGGCGGCGTCCTGCCATCCCTTCGCTGGTGCATATTTGCATCCCTCTGCTCTCGCGTCCCCTTCCTCCTCGCATTCCCGTCCGCTTCCTGCCTTCGTCGTCATCCTTCTTGTCGTTCTTCCTCAAGACTTCTGCATTTCATTTTCAGGTAATCATCTTCTTCTCCCTGTAACATGTCTTCTGCTTCTCCTCAAGCCGCTGCCTCCCCTTTATCTTTTCCCAACCTTCTGCCTCTAAAATTTCAATTACAGATACTATGCTTTTAATTTATAAATTTGCCTATCAGACTATTGATTAGAATGTTGAGAATTTGAGATTATTGTTTAAAATGTTGAGAATTTGAGATTGAGATCATGCATAGCTTGAATTTTGTTTCTTATTAGTTTCCAGTTCGGCTGTAATGTGAAATGGGGAACTTTAGTTTCTCTTTGCTGTAATAATTTGGGGATTTATTAAAATTGGGATTATTATTACTTTTTATTTTACATCTATTCTTAAATTGTGTTTGATACTTCCATGAACAGAGAGGTGTAGTGACAGATTAGATAGAGTTAGACATATTACATACATAGTCAGAGCTTTAGGGTTATCTTGATTTCATATAATATTGTCATTTCTGCTGCTCATCATTCTAGTGTTTTGCTGCCAATGATAATTTGTTAGAACATTAATGTAGTGTTTTGCTATTGATGATCATTCTTCCCTGACTTCTTTTATTGGTATAGAACTATGTAGATTTATGATTTTGGTTTGTTTTTTAACAATCTAATTTTTAATATTTTTATCATGTTTTGGATTTTTTAATATAAAAAGTAATAAAATAACAATATTTTTGTATTTTTCAATACCAGCTTATTATTTATACAAACTTGCATAAATCTGTTAAATTCAACTGCTTTCTTATTTAAATAAGATCGGAATGCGATCAAATGTCCGTATTAGACACGGAAATAGATTGAAAATAATGGTCAATTTTGGCCATTATCACTGGACCACAGATAACTGCAATCCAATTAACCCTAATTATTTTGTCATTTCTTCAGCCAAAATTCTTCTCATCTCCGGCTATTTCATCTCTGTGTTTCACATTCTGTCTAAACCCACCTTATATTTCGGGTTAATTTAATTTTACACTTCCTTATAAATTTATGCATGATATTATTATGTAGATATGGTGGTCAATAATATTTTGGGATCCTTCCCTTGGAGATAGAAGTCTTGATCTAAATCAGATGTCTCACAATAAATTTCCAACAAAAATTCATTTATAAAATCCGGATCTGAGTAAGGGATAAATTCCACAGTTATGATTAATTCATAATTCTACTGGGGGTTGATTTTGGGAGATTAGAAGCAGAGTCCGCGATTAGGTCTCACCTAGACTGAAAGGATCTGTGTTTTAATTGAGAGTCTAGTACCTGTTTAGGGAATGGTTTTCAAATTCATTATTTTCCAAAATTACTGTATGTTGGGAATCTGAGATTAAATATTACACCGAGATGGGGTCCACTTGGACTCAAATACAGTGTAGTAGATAACCCTAGAGGAACAATATTCAGGCCTTGGTGATTTTCTAAGATAGGGTTGAGTTTCTTTCAACTGCTATCCTCTCCTGCCGAAGCCTATTTTTGAGTCCTGAGTGAGTGCATCCGGAACGAACTAATTTGTTAGTTCGTTTCATTAGTTTGTATCTCATAACCACCCGAAGGGAAGTGAACACTGCGAGCATTTCTCCGAGATTAGGGAATTCTTGATCCACACCCGGTCATTCTGACTGGGGGCTTTCTTTTACTACCAGGGTCAAACTTTAAAAAACCTCCGAGTGATAGGATTTTAAATGCTTTCTTTATCGCTTTCTTTTAAATGCTTTTGTTAGAGGTCACTCGGTTGTATTGAGAGTTGTGTAACTGCTACTAGGACTGATAGTTAAGGGATAGTCCAGGCTTGATTAGGATCTTTGGGAGTGACATGGGGGAATGATAGGAGTACTTGGCACTTCAACTAATGATTTGTCAGGTGTTGCTTGTCCACCACAGATAAATGACACGCTCTGACGGGAGCAGTTGTAAGTCTGTGGTATTTTAGAATTTGTTGTCTCAAGGCATGTAAATCCTTACTGTAAATACCTGTCTGTTAAAGGGAACATGGTACAGGAAGCATGAGAGTTAGCTATCTGAAAGGATTATCCCAAGCTAAGATCTGTGTAACAAAATGGAAGTTTAATTGTGTTTCATCTGAATCTTGTCCAATCTTTATTCTTTTCTTCCTGTCCCTTCTGTCTCTATTTAAATTTGCTTTTCTAGATTAATGATATATAGCTTAGTATAATTCTTACCGCTTTTGTAGAATATATTTTATTGCTTTCTTAGAATAATTTTAATTGCTTTCTTAGAATAAATTTATTTGCTTTCTAGAATAACTTTATTTGCTTTCATAACTTAGTTTAAATTCTGTCAAGTAGTTGATAGTCAAAACACAAACTTGAATCGAGTAACTGAGTGGAAAATCTTATAAAATGACGTGGGCCCTGCTTCTATCGCACATCCTCCAGTGAACGATCCGGTACTTACTATAAATACTGCAATTTTTGACTCCGTGCGCTTTCGGGGGCACAGTTTCTTAACACGAGTAAATAAAAACGTGACAACCTATAAATATATCCCTAATCCCAACTCCATCATCATAAATTGGATTCATTGAATAATAAATCAAACCGGGATTAATATCTTTTTAAAGAAAATACTCAGTGGGAAATTTGTCAAAAGTTTCATAGCGCCGTTGCCGGGGAGGATGCAGCGTCGTTTATTAAGAGAATTACACTCCTGATTACTCATAGTTAGTTTTGTGTATATATTTCAGAACAAAGAAGTACCCTCAAATCAATTAAACATTTAGAGTACTAAGACTCTAAATGTGAGGATGTTGATTTGAGGGGAAAATCTAACCATTTGGGTATTTTGTCTTGCAGGAATCATGGAGCCGCCAAAATTGGTATGAGGAGTTAAATGTGGAAGTGTAGCATTGGGGCTACACTAAATTGCAAGTGCAAATTGCAAAACACGTGAGACTCACGTGTTTGTCATCTCCACCACATCCGGACCACGAAGCTCCACCGCTGCTCCATCGCCCATCCACCTCATTACCATCACTGCTCTGAGGAAACCCTCATCACTGGTGAAACAACAAATGGAGCAGCAGACCTTCGGACTATAGGTTCCCGGTTGGATTAGTTCTGTAATTGACCGAAGATTATATCCGGAATTCAAAGAAATTTAAAATTCGGAATAATTTTCACAAGCACAGAATTAATCCAACCTAAATTTCTGCAAGTCAAAATTATATATTTATATATATATAAACCTCTTGTGCTTATTATATTAAATTAAATAATTCGGGTATTAATCAATTAAATCACATTTAGAGTACTAAGACTCTAAATGTGAGGATGTTGATATTTTTAATAATATCTGATAACTTATTCTGTGTTTGCTTTGCAGGAATTTGTGGAACTACTAAAAAGAAAATTAAAGCTTCAAAACAGGTTCCGGTTGGATCGATTCTGGGATTAATTGAAAGTATTCTTGGAATTTAAAGCAATTTAAAATCCGGAATAACTTTTATAAGAACAGAATTAATCCAACCTAATTTATGCAAGTAGATTAAATTTTATATTTATGTTTAGAAAATCCAAAAATGTGATTGAACAATTTTGATGAAAATCAGAATTTTTCTAAGTGTTGGGCATCGAACAATTGCCTTGTTCGATGAACCAAACGATCACACTTAGCCAAAATCGTCGAATACATAATTGGTCTGACGAATAAGGCTATCGGAATTATGTTCCCAGCTTTTGTGTAAATATTTTCCCCTCCCTCCCTCCTATTTTATTTTATTTTGATTTTTATAATTTGCTTAAGTAGGAACTGATTTACTCACATTTCGAGCAATGCTCAAAATATGAGGATGTTGATTCTTCACTTAAAATTTATTTTAAAAAAAATGTATTATCTTTATTTTGTTTATTTTTATTATTTTATATAAACCCAGTACAAGGCATGCATAAATCCGTCAGCTTAAATTCGCATATGAGATTTTGGTTTATGATTAAATTTTCGAACTTTTAAATTGGGATAATATAATTGAAGACATGCATGATATGAATTTTTGAGGTTTTGAGCTATAAAAATTTAATGATATCGTCATCTTGTTGGGTAATGAGTCCTCATGTTGAGAATTTAATTGAATAGACTGTAAGAATTTTTCAAAGATTAAATTTAAGAATATTGTATGACATGAATGAACCACTCCATGTGAGATTTGAGCCATGAGTCATTTTTACTCATTCTTTTCTTTGATATGTGAAAATCTTTTTAATTAAAGGAAACTAGAACTTGCGATTGGGACCGATTCAAGACCATGCCATATTCCAAAAATCGAGCATATGATCGAGGCACCTAGAAAACCAAAATTTTTGCATTCTTTTGAAATCCAAACCCAAAAATATTTTCCCATTAGGATTAACCACTTTGAGCCTTTAAACCTAATTTTTCTTTGAAGCCCTCTATATTATTCTTAGCCTTACAAAAAAGACCAAGAAAAATTCAAACCCAAGTGTGCAAGAATAAATTTTATCAAGGCATTACAAATTTTGATCATCAAAGAAAATTCAATCGGTATTCAACATCCGATTCAAAAAAAGAGAAAAAAAAAGAGAAAAAAAAAATGTTGAGTTCTTTTCAACAACAATAAATTGCAAATGACAAAGCATATTAGACAGTCTAATCTCATGCAATAGAAAAACAAAAGAAAAAGAAAAATATTGATGATCATAAATTTTTAAATAAAAATATGCCTTGTTATGATAAAATAAATTCTTGCCACTTCTTAGCCCAATAATTCCCTTCCGTACCAAATGTTATAACCATATGCCCCATTATAACCCTTGAATAAAGACCTCATGATCTTGATTTGAAGAAATGAGCCGGTGACGAGTTGGTCTAATTGCAAGCATATGGGATAATTTAATTAAATTTGATTATGAGCGTTCGTGATGAAACCCAAATTTGAGAGTGAGTGAAATTTCCGCATCTACTATATGTGAGGCTCCGATTTGATTTTCATGTTCATGTCATGCTTTAATTGTAGAATTAAATCAATGAATTTTTCTAATCATGATATTCATGAAGAATTATCAATAATGACTGATTTGTAGGCCTGATTAAGTGAGAAGTATCATTTCATCAAACATTGCAATCAAGAGAATTTAATACTTGTAGTTTTTGGTTGTCTTATCCCAATCTGAAAAGAATGATATTTTTTAGCCACGAAAATAGATTGAATATGCAGCGTCTATGTTCTTAGGAACACTGACTCTGACTGCTCGGGGACAATCAGTATTAAATGTGAGGATGTTGATAATGGCCAAAATTGACCATTATTTTCAATCTATTTCCGTGTCTAAACATGGACATTTGATCGCATTCCGATCTTATTTAAATAAGAAAGCAGTCGAATCTGACAGATATATGCAAGTTTGTATAAATAATAAGCTGGTATTGAAAAATACAAAAATATTGTGATTTTTATTGAATTTTTGTTAAAAAATCCAAAAACATGATAAAATATTAAAAAAATCCTTTATTGATGTAATTTGAGAATGATAATTCGGTGTTGTCTGTTCGGTGGAACACAGATCCATTAGACGGAGCACAATCGAACAAATCACTATTTATGTATACATCTTTATATATTTATATTTTATTTACTTATATATTTATATATACATTAAAAAAAAGAAAAAAAAAAAGAAAAGAAAAGATAATTAATCAAAACAAATTGGTATAAAAAAAGGCGATATGACGGAGGCTAGGGTTTCCCCTGAGAGAGACAAACGGGCGACGGCAAGCGACTCAGACAACCATGCAAGATCGACTTTTTCAACGTTCAAAGAGGCACTTAACAGCAATGTATCGGCAGCGGAGGATGTGCGGATGAAAAGAGATCTTATTGCAGAGAAACTAATTCGCAAAGAATACGTAGGAGGCGAGAAGAAGATCCCGAGTTTCGTTATTGATGAGGCGCTGGAGGATGAAGTCCGTAAAGAATGGCTAGATTCCTTGGTTGTGAAAACCTTGGGGATGAATGTGAGTTTCAGAATTCTAAAAGAGCGTCTGGCAAGGCTATGGAAGATGGCGGATTTTGATCTCATCGACATAGGGCATGCATATTATGTTGTGCGATTTGTCAAGCCTGAAGATCGGGACAGGGTGATTAATGGGGGACCGTGGATGCTATTCGATCACTACCTTCCCATGATGAAGTGGCGTCCAGGGTTTGATCCGGAGACGGAGGTGGTTTCCAAAACTATGGTTTGGGCGAGACTGATGGGCCTCTCGATGGAGCACTCCAAAGAGGACTTCCTTCACGCGTTTGCTTCGGAAATCGGAGAGGTGGTGAAGTTTGACAAAACTACATTGGCATATGATAGAACCCGGTTTGCTAGGGTTTGTGTTGAATTAAATCTTAACGAACCGGTTCTGGGAAAATTTCTTGTGAATGGGCGCTGGATTCGTGTAGCGTATGAGGGTCTCCATTTGATTTGCACTGAGTGTGTGGTCGTTATGGGCACTTTGCGAGGGACTGCAAGAATGGGGGTACTAAGGAGGATGTTGGGGCGGCTAATGAATCCGCTCGGGAGGACCGTGAAAGAGCCAGGAAAGGGAAAGCTCCGGCCAGAGAAGATGCCCCGGTTGCCACTCATTCTCAGCTGGCGTCGGTAGAGGTGGCTGGTTCTGGGACTTTGGTGACGGAAAGTGCTACGGAGGGAGAGGAGTATGGGGCTTGGATTACGGTTGAGAGACGGAAAAAGAAACCGCCCATAAAAAAGATGGAGAATAAGGGTGGCATGGCCTCGAAACCTAAGCAACAGCAACCAGCGGCTAAAGTGGATCGTAGTCCTCCACAGCGGTCGCCTGATATCCGGAATACTGATGTCCGGAATACTGGGGTAATGACGGTGTATAAGGAGAAGGCGTCTGCGTCTGGGTTCTTGAGTTTATTGCCCCCGGCTAAGGGGACTAAACGGACGCAGGTGGATGATGTTGACAGGAGCGGACCCTCTGTGCAACCGGGACGAGAGGAGCAGGTTCTGGCATTGGGTTGGGAAGATCCTATGGGGGATGTAGATGCTAAGAGTGATACGGACTCTAGGGAAGAGACTTGGGCGGATGCCATTGAGCCTAGCGATTAGTCGGGTTCTCAAGGGCTGTTGCCATCGGGTACGTGATTCTTATTTTGTTATGATGTTTGAAGACTTTACCATTATTTCTTGGAATATTTGTGGGGTTATGAGTCGCACGGCTCAGAGATGGGTGAGTGATCTTGTGAGAGACAAGCGTCCGGATATCTTGTGCATTATGGAACCAAAAGGTAAATTTGAGCCTGTGGAAGGCTTCTTCTTGCGATTAGGGTATGCTCGAGCGGCTATCCAGGAGGCAGTTGGTCTAGGGGGTGGTTTGTGGATATTAGCGGCTCTCTCTATATCTTGTCGGTGGCATCTTTGGGACGCTAGAGCTCGCATTATTTCTCTGGAACTTCAGTAGGGGAGTGTGGCATGGATAATGTCTGCAATCTATGCCAACCCTAATTATCAACGGCGTAAGGAGGACTGGGAGGACCTGTGTGCCGTGGCCAATCAAATTAACGGACTTTGGTTGATTGTTGGTGATTGGAATGAGATACTTGCGGAGCATGAAGTTGATGGAGGGGTTTATCTCGCTGATCGGGCAATGGAACTACGTCTCGCACTGGACAGATGTGGGGTTTTCACAGTGCACACGACTGGTTCTCCTTTCACATGGACTCGGAGTGTGGGGGAGGGGCGTAGAATCTTTAAAAGATTGGATCGATGCGTGGTTAACTTCAGCTGGCTTAACATTTTTGAAGGTGGCCATGTGAATCATCTTACTCGGTTGGGGTCGGATCATTGCCCTTTACAAGTCATGTGTGGGCAGGGGAATCGCGCTGTGAGCCCACGGCCTTTCCGTTGGGAAGCTGCCTGGCAGACGCATGCTATGTATAAATCTGTGGTGGAGAATGCGCTTCAATCGGGCGCGGAGTCTGTGCTGGGGCTTATGGAAAAAATTCAGACGGAGTCGATACAATTTAATGCCCAGGTTTTTGGTAATATTAGAGATCGGAAGCGTAGGTTGAAGCGACGTATCGCTGGGCTGGAGAAGAGGTTGATTACTATTGATTCGGCTTGGATGCACAGGTTGATGGATGAGCTTAAGAATGAATTGGAAGGGATTTTGGAACAGGAGGAGCTGTTATGGTTTCAAAAATCTCGGGATAAATGGGTTAAAGTTGGGGATCGTAACACAAAATATTTTCATGCACGGACTAAAGTTCATCGTAAGAGAAACTTCATTCATGGGCTGGAGATGGGTGATGGCACGTGGGAGCAGAATTCGGACCAGCTACAACAGCATGTTGTGGACCACTTTGGGAAGATGTTTGAAGGCCGGGCGGAGGAGCCAAGTGGAAGAGAACTACCTGGTATGTCTGGAATATCAGCAGCTGAACAGGCGGAGCTGGCTAAGGAGGTTCAGGTGTCGGAGGTGTCGTTGGCTCTTGCACAGATGCGGCCATATGCGGCTCGAGGGCCTGACGGCTTCCCGGCGGCGTTTTACAAGGCCAATTGGGCTATACTTAGGCATACGATCTTCCAGATTGTCCAGTCGGTTATGGTTTCAGGTTCTTTATCGGAGAAAATAGCCACTGCTTATCTATGTTTGCTTCCCAAGGTGGAGGTTCCGCGATTGATTAGTCAGTTTCGGCCCCTTACCCTATGTAATGTTTCATTCAAATTCATTACTAAGGTGTTGGTCAATCGCCTTCGCCCTATCTTGAAGTCGTATATTAGCCCATACCAGTCGGCATTTCTGCCGGGAAGAGGTACTGCAGATAATGGGATCTTGCTCCAGGAAATTGTATCTTCCCTTGAGCACGCTCGGTCATCTGTTCAGGGAGTGGTGGTGAAAATTGATTTGGCGAAGGCATATGATACGGTCCGTTGGGATTTTTTAGAGGACTGCCTTCGGGAAATGGAAATTCCTCCCAGGATACTTCAAGTGATTATGATTTGTGTCCGAAGTTCTGAATTTTCAATTCTTTTCAATGGATCGCCTCTTCCGGTGGTAAAGGCGGGCAGAGGTTTGCGACAAGGGGACCCATTATCGCCGTATTTATTTGTAATTGTTATGGAAAAATTGACTCGTCTCATCCTGGAGGGAGTGGATGATGGTGCATGGGAGCCACTGCGATTGACACCTGGTGGTACAGGGGTGTCTTACATTTTGTTTGCTGATGATCTCATATTATGCTCGGCATTGGAGGAAGGCAGTTTGATTTGCATGGCGGAAACGTTGAGGCGGTTTGGCTCCAGGTCTGGTCTCTACATGAATCCCGCCAAGTCGGTCGCGTTTTGTTCTCCAGGTGTTTCGGATGTTCAAAAAGGGTGGCTGCGAAATTATTTACATATTGAGGTCACGGATAATCTGGGCAAGTACTTGGGGTTTCCTATTATTCATGGACGTTTGAGGATTGGGCACTTTGATGCGCTGCTTCGTAAGCTTGAGGCCAAACTGGATGGATGGTCTTCTATACTCCTTAACAAAGCAGGGAGGGTAACCAAGGCTCGGGCGGTCTTGGCCTCGGTCCCAGTTTACACGATGCAACTACATTCTCTTCCGGTTGCAGTGTGTTTGGCGATTGATAAATTAATTTGCAAATGGATTTGGAAAGGGGCGAATGATAGGGGTTTGCACCTGATCAATTGGGAGATTGTGACTAAACCCCGGAAGCATGGGGGTTTGGGCATTCGGCAGACAAGAACTATGAATCAGGCTTTACTTGGGCGACAAGTGTGGGATTTTCTCATGTCTCCGGATAAGCTGTGGGTGCAAGTAATGCGAGATAAATATGGGGTGCCTGGAGGGCAATTCCCGACGGCTCACTATCGTGGTACAAAGATGTGGAAGGCTTTGTGCAAGGTGAGCGAGTTGTTGAAGCATGGTTATGGGGTGAGGATCGGTGGAGGGCAGTGCTCTTTTTGGTACTCGGCTTGGTGGAAGGGAGATATGCTTTGCCATCAGGTGCCGTTTGTGGATTATCATGATGTTGAGTTGAGGGTGCGGGATGTTGTGCATGGGAATGCTTGGCAGCTGGATCAAATTTATTCGTGGTTGGCCGAGGATGTTAAGCTAGCTATTGTCCAGTCGCCGGCCCCTCAGTTGGTTGAAGGTGTTCCGGATATATTGCATTGGCGAGGAGATATTAATGGGCGTTATACCGTGGCTTTGGGCTATCGATGGCTTACTCAGATTGCCTCCCTGGATGGCGGATGGGGGTGGATGTGGAAGGCTTGGATTCCATAGAAAATTGGCATGCTACTTTGGTTAGCAAGCCATGAAGCTATCCCGGTTAATGGATTACGTTATGCGCGGAATCTAGCGAGCTCGCCTCTTTGTCTGATTTGTGGCGACTCTACGGAAGATTGGCGTCATGCACTGTTCTTATGCCAGTGGGTTCGGAATATTTGGACTAGAATGGGTTTGCATGCGGTCCTAGATGTTGAATTTATTCCATCGGGGGTAGCTCGATGTTAGCTCCATTGGGCGACGACGAAGTTTGGTGCCAGGTTCGTTGCGGTCTTGTGGGTGGTTTGGTGTGAGCGTAACCATCGTGTCTTTAAGGGCTGTGATACTCCGTTGGAGGGTTTGATATGCAAATGTAAATGGCTGTTGGCAGCATTAATGAGGCACAGGCAGGGTAGTGCTCATGATAGGCCTATCAAGTATGTGCGCTGGTGTGAGGAGGGGGTTGAGGGTGTAGTATTGCATGCCGATGGGTGTGTCATGGAGACCGAGAGTAAATCAGGGTTTGCTGCTGTTCTTCGCACGACTGAGGGAGGCTTTCTTGGTGCTTGTGGCGGGCAGAGGGGCTGTAGGTCGGTGCTGGAAGTGGAGCTGATTGCGTTGAGGGAAGGGCTTGAACTTGCTGCTCGTCATGGTGTGGCCAGCCTCCGAGTGTATTCAGATTCGTTGGAAGCTGTCCGACTTGTTAATGGCGGTGCTTCCTCGTGTCACCGGTATTGGCCTTTGATTTGGGTTGTCCGGGAACGACTTCGGGTTCTCGCGGGTTCTTTGCATCATCTTTTTCGGGAAGGAAATCAAGTAGCGGACTGTTTGGCTCGGAAAGCTGCGCTGGCGGAGGCTTTCTACACCACATGGGCCTTCCCGCCAGACGATTGTGTGGAACACCTCGCTCGAGATGCGTCGGGGCTTTGTTTTTGCCGTACTTAGTTGAATTGTTTTTTCTTCCTTTATTTTGCTGTTTTTTTTCTCTTTGTTTTAGCCAGCCTTTTCAGGCTCTTTACCAAAAAAGAAAAAACTAATTGGTATTACAGGCGGATCCCACAATGTGGTAATTCTCCCCAAATCGCCATTTACAGTAGCCTGGTGTCTCAATTGGAAATTGGAAAGCACGTGGCACTCACGTGTTCAACATCTTCCCCAAATTGAATTTGGGAACGCAACCGACCACCTCCAACTCCGGCGAAGACACCAGCAGCCCCGCCATCGTCAGCGTCTCTCCAATCTAGTCACGCCGTTGTCTCTTCCGTCCACACCCATCAATTCCAGCCTCGTCGTCTCGCCAGCAAATCCTCCGGCTGTTCAAGATCCAAAGCAGCCCCTGCCTCCGCCTCTAGCATCAATTCCGGCGGCCAACACTTCGTCTTCTCAGGCCATCTCTCTGTCTCACCGCAGCGAGCTCTCCATCACCACTTCCAACCGCAGCAGCCCTCATCCTCCCATCTCGCATCAACAACAGCAGCCGCAGCTCCGAACCTGCCACCAGCTGCCTTTCCCGACCACCGCAGCCTCCACCGCAGCCTTCACCGCACCATCCCTGCCTCCGCCGCCCGTCGCCGGAACCATCCTCAACAACCACCTTCCTCCGGTCATCCAGCCACCACCTCCATCCCTCCTCCACTGCCAACCCTTCACCACAGCGCCGGTTAGCTCCTTTTCCGACCACCTCCTTTATCCCACGAGCTCTCCGGCCACTCCTTTTCTACAGCTCCAACAAGCCCCAAAATTATTCCCCAAAATTCAGAGAACCTAGTAGAAGAAGAAATGAAAGAAAACAGAAAACTGGAAGAGAGAAAATGGAACGAGAGGGGAAAGAGGGAAGAAAGAGGAAAGAGAAACAGAAAAAGAGAGAGTAAAGAAAAACTGCTACGACGCTATACCACAAAGAAGAGCACTACGATGCTACACCATACAGAAAAGAGCTACGACGCTATACAAAAAGAGTTATAATGCTGAAACCAAGCACTACGACACTATACAAAGGAGCTACGACGCTAGTGTAGCGTCAAAAAAGACACTATACAAAGGAGCTACGACGCTAGTGTAGCGTCGAAAAAGAGGATAGCGCCGTAAGATGAAAAAAAAAAAAAAGAAGAAAAAGGAAGCAGGTCAGGTACTCACGTGACTCTACAAAGTGAATTTCCCACATGGGAAAATGATTGGAAAGTCCTGGGAATTATGGTCCAGCAATAGGAAAACCTTTGTCTTTTCCCACTAGGACCTCAGTCCCGCCCCCTCCTGCACGAAACCCTGAAATCCTGGCACAAAGAAAAATACGACGCAGTCCAAGAAAATTGATTGCCGTCGCAGAGGATAACGTCGTAATGGACTTAATGGGCCTAGGGTTTTCTCCTCCATCTATAAATAGCTGCTCCCATTGACTCCAACAGCAGCTCCCATTTTTGAACAGTGTCCAGGTGCTGTTGGGATGCTCTTAAGAAAAAACCAAAATTCAAGTTAGTGTAGGCAGATTAATTTTTTTTTATTTTATGCAATGTAGTTTCTAATTAATAGTTTCAGTTTCAGATTCTTGGGGTGTAAATGTTTATTAGATGTAGTTAGCCATGTTTTAAATTATTTTCAGCTTTTTTTTAGATTAGATTTTTGGGTTTGAACATTCAAGTAATGGGTGTTTTTGAACCAAATTTTGGTTGTTGGAATTAATCAATGAAAATTGCTCCAAAAAATCTGTTATGGATCCTCCTTCAATCATGTTTACTGTTTTGGTTTTCATTTTGGGTTACTTGACCAATTTTTTTATTTTTTTAGTTTTAATTAGGTTTTATTGCTTTGCTTATTTAATAAATGCTCATTACTTGATATTCATCCCATGGAAGATCTATTAGTGTAGGTTTTGTTATTATTTTAATTTCTTAGAATAGTTTAATTTTTTTAGTGCTAGGATGGATATCCTGTTTTCAATTTTTTTATTATTTTATTTTATTTTTTTTAGTTCTAGTATTATAGATCTAAAATGTGGATGATATTATTGTGTTTGTGCAAATCTTAAAATTTGAGGAACTTGAGACATTTTTTGGCATACACCATGTCGGGGCACGCATAGTGTCACGACACAAATGGTTAATACCAAACGATGGACCATAAAATCCGAAAAAAATAGGGTTTGCAATCGCATAGATTGCATTACCCGACCAACTCTTTTAGGGTTTGCAATCGCATAGATTGCATTACCCAACCAACACTTATGTTCTGGGCTAGCTACAACGCTAACCGCCCTACGACGCTAACCAAGGTTAGCGCCGTAGGTGAGGTTTTACGTCGTAGTTGCTTCGGACTTAAGCAAAAATTTGTACTACGACGCTAAGCTTACGACGCTATCCAAGTATAGCGTCGTAGTTTTTGTCTAGGGTCGTAGTACCCCAAAATACTTCCTTTCTCACAAAAACCCCCTACGACGCTATACCCACGAAATTATCCTAGGATAGCGTCGTAAAATCCGTCTAGCGTCGTAATTGGCAATTTTCGCCAAATTTTCCATTTCTCCATTTCTCTCACTTAATTAATTGAACCTTTATATTAATATTTTGAGGTTGAAATCCAATGATCTCAACCCATGATTAATTTAATATAGAGAACTTTGTTCAATTTCCATTAAAAGATTTTTCTACAAAATTAAACTCTAATGATCTAAGTATATAATCCGGACTTTAATTAATTAATTAATTATGGAATGAGAGATTATTTAGACCATAAAGAGTGATTATGGAATTTTCCATATCCTTGCATGAGAAACCAATGTCTCTCATACAAGATGACCCAAAAATATTTTCTTTTACTTATTTTGTCTTTACATGTGTTGTGTGAAACGGCTAGTAAGAAATATTACAGACTAATGTTGGAGGGTATTCCCACACGGATAAACTAGCTCGTGGTCTGTATATTAATTACTAGTTGTTATTTTGCATGGCCCGGGCAGTGGTCGGTGGAAGCCTTGGCGGTTCGTCCATCCGGGATTATAATAGCTGCTCAGCTAACTCCTATTCGGATACAGTTTTATTTTTCTTATCTTAATTTCAAACCCGAATCTCAAACTGTGCAACACTAGACGACATAGGTCAATGTTGTCTAGTAATTAAGACAGCGAAAGAACACGTAGGTTTTTCTCCGATTTACAGATAGTAAGGGTCTGAATGATAGCGACCACTGTCATTTAAGATTAATCTGCTGTCTAAAATCATCTCACCTTAATAATTAGGGAACTGGACCACAGATAACTGCAATCCAATTAACCCTAGTTATTCTGTCATTTCTTCAGCCAAAATTCTTCTCATCTCCGGCTATTTCATCTCTGTGTTTCACATTCTGTCTAAACCCACCTTATATTTTTGGTTAATTTAATTTTACACTTCCTTATAAATTTATGGATGATATTATTATGTAGATATGGTGGTCAATAATATTTTGGGATCCTTCCCTTGGACATAGAAGTCTTGATCTAAATCAGATATCTCACAATAAATTTCCAACAAAAATTCATTTATAAAATCCGGATCTGAGTAAGGGATAAATTCCACAGTTATGATTAATTCATAATTCTACTGGGGGTTGATTTTGGGAGATTAGAAGCAGAGTCAGCGATTAGGTCTCACCTAGACTGAAAGGATCTGTGTTTTAATTGAGAGTCTAGTACCTGTTTAGGGAATGGTTTTCAAATTCATTATTTTCCAAAATTACTGTATGTTGGGAATCTGAGATTAAATATTACACCGAGATGAGGTGCACTTGGACTCAAATACAGTGTAGTAGATAACCCTAGAGGAACAATATTCAGGCCTTGGTGATTTTCTAAGATAGGGTTGAGTTTCTTTCAACTGCTATCCTCTCCTGCCGAAGCCTATTTTTGAGTCCTGAGTGAGTGCATCCGGAACGAACTAATTTGTTAGTTCGTTTCATTAGTTTGTATCTCATAACCACCCGAAGGGAAGTGAACACTACGAGCATTTCACCGAGATTAGGGAATTCTTGATCCACACCCGGTCATTCTGACTGGGGGCTTTCTTTTACTACCAGGGTCAAACTTTCAAAAACCTCCGAGTGATAGGATTTTAAATGCTTTCTTTATCGCTTTCTTTTAAATGCTTTTGTTAGAGGTCACTCGGTTGTATTGAGAGTTGTGCAACTGCTACTAGGACTGATAGTTAAGGGATAGTTCAGGCTTGATTAGGATCTTTGGGAGTGACATGGGGGAATGATAGCAGTACTTGGCACTTCAACTAATGATTTGTCAGGTGTTGCTTGTCCACCACAGATAAATGACACGCTCTGACGGGAGCAGTTGTAAGTCTGTGGTATCTTAGAATTTGTTGTCTCAAGGCATGTAAATCCTTACTGTAAGTACCTGTCTGTTAAAGGGAACATGGTACAGGAAGCATGAGAGTTAGCTATCTGAAAGGATTATCCCAAGCTAAGATCTGTGTAACATAATGGAAGTTTAATTGTGTTTCATCTGAATCTTGTCCAATCTTTATTCTTTTCTTCCTGTCCCTTCTGTCTCTATTTAAATTTGCTTTTCTAGATTAATGATAGATAGCTTAGTATAATTCTTACCGCTTTTGTAGAATATATTTTATTGCTTTCTTAGAATAATTTTAATTGCTTTCTTAGAATAAATTTATTTGCTTTCTAGAATAACTTTATTTGCTTTCATAACTTAGTTTAAATTCTGTCAAGTAGTTGATAGTCAAAACACAAACTTGAATCGAATAACCGAGTGGAAAATCTTATAAAATGACGTGGGCCCTGCTTCTATCGCACATCCTCCAGTGAACGATCCGGTACTTACTATAAATACTGCAATTTTTGACCCCGTGCGCTTTCGGGGGCACAGTTTCTTAACACGAGTAAATGAAAACGTGACAACCTATAAATATATCCCTAATCCCAACTCCATCATCATAAATTGGATTCATTGAATAATAAATCAAACCGGGATTAATATCTTTTTAAAGAAAATACTCGTGTGGGAAATTTGTCAAAAGTTTCACACATCCCACCCCGCTTGGGAACAACCTGCACAGGACTGACCCATTTGCTGTCAGAAATTGGGTATATAATACCGGCATCCAACAGCTTGATCACTTCCTTTCTTACCACTTCTTGCATGGGTGGGTTCAATCTTCGTTGGGGCTGACGCGAGGGCTTGAAATTCTCCTCCATTAAAATCCTGTGCATACAAACAGAAGGGCTTATTCCTTTGATATCAGAAATGGTCCAACCGATTGCACGCACATGATTTTTAAGCACCCCCACCAGAGCATTTTCCTGACCTTATGTTAGCTTAGCTGACACAATTACCGGTAATTTTTTATGTTCTGCGAGAAACGCATACTTAAGATGTTCCGGTAAAACTTTTAGTTCAAGCTCTGGTGGGCATTCCACTGAAGGAAGTAATTTGCGAGAATTAGATGGGGGAAATTCAGATTTACCTGTCGGATCCTGTATCAGCACAGGATCCGCCTCCTCTTGGTCGGCGTCGTCATGGAACTCGGCACCATCAAATTCCTCCAAATCCCTAGTTTCGGGATCGGCGAAATGGACGGCGCTGCAGTCTTCGTGCTCCTCGCCAGCAGGCTTCAGTACCTGCTTTGAATAGTCATCATCCAGCATCATTACAATTCCGTTGTCAGAGTCTAGCTCTCTCTCTCTCTCTCTCTCTCTCTCTCTTACAGTCTATTACATCAAGTGTGGAACAAGTTCCCTCATGCGGAAACCTCTGCAGCTTGCCCATGTTGAAATTCAGCTCTTCGTCTCCAACACGGAGCTTGATTTGATTTGAACGTGTCTATCAGTGCACCGCCCGTTGAAAGGAAGGGGCGCCTAGGATCAGTGGCATCTCATAGTCTTCTTCTATGTCAAGGATGATGAAGTCGACAGGGAAGAGTATTCCTCCCGTCTTGACGATTACATCCTTCAGTATCCCAACGGGATGAGTGATTGACCGGTCTGCCAGTTGTAGTTTCATTGTAACCGGCTCAATTACTCCCAAGTGAAGACGTTTTGCCATGGCGAGTGGCATAATGTTGATGCTCGTTCCCAAGTCACATAGTCCTTTTCCGACACTTGTCTTTCCGATGTGGACTGGCAGTGTGATACAGCCTGGGTTCTCCTTCTTCTCGGGTAGCACTCTCTGGATTATGGCACTGCAGCTGCTGTTTACAACCACCACTTCATCCTGGTCGAATTTCCTTTTTCCTGAAATCATTTCTTTAAGAAATTTAGCATAGACGGGCATTTCTGAAATCATTTCGACCAAGGGAATAGTGATCTCAACAGCTTTCAATTTTTCCAGAAATTTCTTGAATTTAAGATCCTGTTCCTTATTTTTAAGACGCGCAGGGTATGGCACCCTTGGCATATACTCATTATCATCTAAATGTTTTGGTGGTGAAGGGTCGGAAATTGTACCTTCACCTTTACCATTTTTAGCCTCGTCTCCTGCAGCTTCAGTCTGCAAATTGGCTGTTTCTCTTTCTGCATTATCTGCTTCTTCATCAGCAGCATTGTCCTTCCCAGATTCATTTCCTTTTTCCATATCATCCTTTCCTTTCAGTCCAGCCAATGTTTTTCCATATTTCAAAGTGATTGCCTTGCACTGTGGGTTTTTCTCTGCTGCGCTCGGCAATGCTCCCTTGTCCCGTTTTTGCATTTCACTAGCCATTTGAGTTACTTGGGTCTCCACATTTCTGATGGAGGCCTGCAACTGTGTATTTATCTCCTTCTGACTTGTGATGAAATCAGTCATCAGATTTTCCAGCCTTGATGGAGGCTTTTGGTTCTGATTGTGATTCTGGTTCCACTGGCCCTGATTAGGTATGAATTGTGGCTGGGGTTGGAAGTTCTGGAAGTTTTGGCTAGGCTGCTGGAAATTTTGGTGGGGTCTTTGTTGGATTTGAGGCTGAAAGTTCTGGTTTTGGAAATTTTGTCCTTTGTTCTGATTAAATCCTTGATTCTGCTGAGGGTTGAACTGTTGTGGCTTGTTCAGAATGTGAGAGTTGAGGGCATTGTTGTTGGAATATGACAAATTCGGGTGTCTGTTTGGGAAAGCTCCTGCAAAATTACAGCTTTCATATACGACCTGTTCACATGTGTCAGTTGCATGAGCACCCTGACATAGTCCACAAATCATATCTGTTTGCTGCCCTTGAGCAGAGCTGCCGGCTCCTTGATTCACAGACAATGCCGCCACTTGCTCTTGCAGCTTCTCAATATCTGTCTTTTCCGCTGTACCTACAGCACAAAGTCCACGGGGAGGGGTATCATTAGTGCTCTCATCATTCAGTCCGGACCTATTCACACTCATTGTTTCAATTTTGGCCCATGCTTGATCCATAGGCATGTGCAACAAGTGTTGCCCTTCTGCAGCATCTAACATATGCTTCCATGCGTGTGTCAGCCCATTGTAGAACTTTCTCAACTGTTCCCATCCCTGAAAACCGTGCTGAGGACATTTTCTCAACAGATTCATAAACCTCTCCTTTGCATCATACAACGATTCTTCAGGCCTCGTTTTGAACTCAGAGATCTTCGACCTTCCTTCATCCACCTTCCATTCTGGGAAGTATTTCACCAAGAAATTCCTTACAATATCCTCCCATGTGCTCCTTTGGTTTACTGGCAATGACTTATACCAATTTTTTGCTCCACTACACAATGAGAACGGGAACAACATCATCCTAATTGTGTTCTGAGAAACGCCCTGATTCTTGATCGTGTTGCAGAGTTCCAAGAATGTCCCCAAGTGATCATGCGGATCTTCATATTGGCCCCTGCAAATTGGCTATTCTGCACCAGGTTGATCAAAGCAGGCTTGAGTTCAAAGTTTCTGGCCACAATTGGTGCTCTGCCTGACACGTTCAAGTATGGTTCTATGATGGGTTGCATGTAATCAGCAGCAGCAGACTGCTGATTGTTTCCTGGGCCTCCTTGATATTGTCTCTGATACTGTCCTTGGTATTGGTCATGTGGGTTGAAGTTCTGGTTGGGATAGAAATTCCTCGGATCATTGTGATCTTGCGGGTTCGGATTATACTGGTTTGGATTGAATTGGTTGGGATTCTGATACTTCTGATTCTGGAAGTTAGGGTCATTTTGGAAATTTTGGTTATTGGGTTGTTTTGGGGATCTGGTGGAGGCACTTCGAAGGGTTGTTGCTCGAGATTTGGTGGGTTTCCACCTCCCTGTATGATCTGAGGAGGGGGATCCTCCAAGTTCTCGTCAACAACGTCTTCTGGGTCCTCTTGGATATTTTGGAGTGGTGGGTTAGGTGGTATGTTTGGGGGAATGCCGTGGTTATCTGCCATGTCTGAGATGTCTGCTTGTGCTTGGAGAGAGTAGTGCTTGCCTTTCCCGTTCCTTCCTTTGCTTAGCTTCTGCCCTCAGACGACGAGCTGTTTTCTCGATCTCTGCGTTGAACGGGATTTTGGCTGGGGTCTCCTTTCTCTTTTGCATAGAACAACGGTCTCAGCTATGACAGTACCTGCATATTCCCCAGGTGTAATACCCGGGATTTTTATCGGCGTCCAAAGGAATAAAATTTATTTCTTAATCAAATCAAGGTTGAAATATCTCCGAGAAGAAGAAAATAATTTAACACAATAAATTATTGCTCGGAAATGAAACGCCGATAGATTCAAAAATTCAAAATGGAATAAAGGAGGGAAAGGAAGCCCGAAGACATTCCATGAAATCGAGTCAAAAGAATTGGAACTAAATTCAAGTAAGAAAAGAATTTTAATTCCACCCCGTGAAGTCGGAAATAAGTTAATTAGATAAATTATTGCACGGGAGCCAAAAGACGCGAATTAGAAGCCGACAAATCCAAAACCGACGGACTTAAGATTTCGAACATGAAATCAATTTAAGTCGGAATAAATTGAAGTTAAGAATTTATAATCCGAGAATGACCCGAAAAATCGAGCCCGAAAACGTAGGAGCACAGAAGTCCGAAGGAGATGAGAAAAGGCCCGGTCGGATCGCACGGACCCGCCCGGACCGAGGTCCAGGCGGAGGCCGCGCGGTCTTTAGCCTAGGTGCACGCCAAGGGCGCGTGACACCCCCAGAATTCGGCAACAACGCGTCCCGACGATTTTCTTGCCATATTTTCGACCCCCGACGATGGAAACTCAATCCCGGGCTATGGAAGGATATAGGGGACGACCTTATACTGCTCCCCAACCCTAAATTCGAAAAACACAGCCCTAAGAGCAGCCCTCTTCTCCTCACATTCTCTCCAACTCTTCCCAAAGTCGAAAACCCCGAAATCCCTTGTGTTCTTGAAGTTCCGACAATGAAATCCGAACAAGAAGGACTTGTGAAGGAGAAGACAGACCCCTAGGACGTTGGTAAGTAGTTTTTGAGTTTATCTACACCTTTTTGAATCCGAAAATCGAATCTAACTAAGGATCTTTACTTGCGGATTCGGTTCGTGGACGTTGGAAGAGGAAACCGACTTGAGGAGATTCGTTCGTGACATCCCGTGGATTCTGGACGACCCCGTGACCTCCTAGACATCATCCCCACTGTAAGTTAATACTTACTTGGTTTTGGGTGACTTAAAATGCAACCAAACATATGGATTTAATAACTCTAAAATCTGTCAACACGAAAAACCCTCAGCGCAACAATTTTGTGCGAATTTTTCGAACACATAAATCTGCTCAAACGGAAAACCTCAAAACATGAAAAATGTTCCTAAGACATAGATCTAGTTTGTGTAAAATTTTCATAATTTTTCATTGTGTTTTGTTATCGGGAAACGGCCTCCAACAGACCTGCCCTAAAAGTCGAACATGAAACTGTAACAGATTTGTAATCGGATCAAAACCCCTACTTCAAGAGTTCAAACCGAAAAAGTCAAAACTAGACTTTTGATCCTAACACATTAAACTATGTTGTGTAAAAATTTCATCGATTTTCATCAACGTTTGCTACCCCAAATCGATCCGAACATAAACTGTGATTTAAAACCCTTTTTGAAATCTGACAGTGCAATGGTCCGAACTTGATGAGCATGGTTCTATATTTTCTAGTCCGATTTGATCTTTACAATCTAAAGAAAAGTTGTAGAAAATCATGTCTAGTATGTGCATATAAAATTTCAGAATTTTTGGAGTCAATTTGATATGTTAAAAAGTCAAATCTTTGAACGGTGTCGAATCTGAAACCTGACAGCACACTACTTATGTGAGAGACTTGATTTTTGACTCGTCTCCTTAAGCCGGATCGAGAAACTTAAAATACGAAACTTGTTCGTCTCTGTGTTTTCGAGCTACCTGTGAAATTTCAGAATTTTCGGACTTAAAATAAATTTTTAAATAATTATGGAGTAAGACAGCGACTTGTGTAAGTTATATTTTGAGAACTTGTGAAACTTGCGAAATGTGTTCTTACCCTGCGGGTTCGATTCCCCAGGATGTGTGTTGATTCCTATGGGTTCAATTCCCTAGGATGTATTTGAGTTCTTGCGGGTTTGATTCCCCAAGGGCGATCGTTTGTTTTCCTGCGGGTTCGATTCCCCAGGATGTGTGTTGATTCCTATGGGTTCAATTCCCTAGGATGTATTTGAGTTCTTGCGGGTTTGATTCCCCAAGGGCGATCGTTTGTTTTCCTGCGGGTTCGATTCCCCAGGATGTGTGTTGATTCCTATGGGTTCAATTCCCTAGGATGTATTTGAGTTCTTGCGGGTTCGATTCCCCAAGGGCGATTGTTTGTTTTCCTGCGGGTTCGATTCCCCAGGTCGTGTGTTGATTCCTACGGGTTTGATTCCCTAGGATGCATCTTAAACTATTGCGGGTCCATTTTCCCGAGAACATATTATACTAGATCATATCGAACAAAAGTGAAAGAGTGAAATCCTTAAAATACCAAATCCTGAAGTCATGAGAAAATTAAGAGACTTGAATATTTCTTTGTTTAAATTATGCCTTGCAAATTATTTTTCCATGTAAGTCGAATTATGATCACGTGGAAATCCTTATTTTAAATTATGCCATTTAATTATTAGCGGATGATTAACTCAAATTGTGTATTACCTACCAGCATGTTTTGTTAAATTTAATTAAAGGCTTTGAAACCCCTAAATCATGCTAGGTGTTAACTTACTCAGCACGTTTTGCTGACCCAAACCATTTCCTTCTTTTTCCTACAGAGCATATGGATTATACTGAACACGTACATGCATGGGAATTTTCGGGAACTCTTTATTTTAAATTTGCATTAGACTATAGTATGAACGGGCCTGTTTAACCCGTGTTTTGGCCATGTCGGCCCTTATACTTTATTTCCGCTGCACAACTTATATTTCCGCTGCGTGTATTGATGATTATTATTTTTAAATATATGTATTTCCGGACTTGCTTTTAAAACCTTTTTTTTCAACACTTATAGCCTTGCATCTCTTTAGCAAGCTCGGAGAAACCGTGTCTTGCTAGGGAGGTGCGGCGGTGACACCTCGGCCTGGGTTATCAAATCCGGGGTGTTACACCAGGTTAGAACTGGTTCGATCGTGTATACATATTTATAGATATAGGCTAACTATGAGCAATCAGGAATGTAATTCTCTAATAAAACGGCGCTGTATCCTCCCCGGCAACGGCGCCATGAAACTTTTGACAATTTCCTACACGAGTATTTTTATAAAATATATCAAGTTCGAATTTATTAAATGAAAAGAGTTATGATTCTTGGGAAAGGGGTTTAAGGATATATTCCACTTTTTATTACTCATGTGGGAGACTTTGATCTCAAATGACGTTGTGGAACTCCCCGGCATGAAACTTTTGACAATTCCATACTATGGAGATCTGTGCCATGAAACTTTTGACAAGTTCCCACTATATGAGCATTTTCTGAAACACAATAATCCTGGTTTTCAATTTTTATTTAATGAAACCAAATTATGAAGATGGAGTTGGGATTAGGGATATATTTATAGGTTGTCACGTTTTTATTACTCGTGTTAAGAAACTGTGCCCCCGAAAGCGCACGATGTCAAAAATTGCAGTAATTTATAGTAAGACCGGATCGTTCAGTGGAGGATGTGCGATAGAAGCAGGTCCCACGTCGTTTTACTAGATTTTCCACTCGTATTGCTCGAATCGGTTTGAAGTTGGACTAACAACTACAAGACTGAATTTAATCTACATTATGAAAGCAGTTAAATAAACTAAAGGACAGATGGAAATAATTCCACAAGAACAATAAAAGCTGTAAATCTACGCTATAGCATCTATGAAGCTGATTCAAAATGATGACAGAATGGACAGGGAGAAAAGAATAAAGATTGGACAAGGTTTAGATAAAACATAATTAAACTTCCATTTTTATACACAGATCTTTGCTTGGGATAATCCTGTCAGAAAGCTAATTCTCATGCTCTCAGCACCATGTTCCCTTTAACAGACAGGTACTTACAGTGTGAGTTTACATGTTCTTAAGACCACAAGTTCTAAGATACCACAGATTCATAACTGCCCCGGCCAGGGTATGATATTTCATTTGTGGTGGTCAAGCAACACCTGTCAAGTCATTAGTTGAATTGCCAAGTACTGCTATCATTCCCCCGCGTCACACCCAAAGTTTCTAATCAAGCCCTGAACTATCCCTTAACTCTCAGTCCTAGTAGCAGTTAGAAGATCTAGAGACACCTCCGAGTGACCTCTACGAAAGCAATTAAAAGAAAGCAGTAAAGAAAGCATTTAGAATTCTATCACTCGGAAGTTTCAAAAGCTTCGTACTGGTAGTAAAAGAAAGCCCCTAGTCAGGATGACTGGATGTGGATCAAGAATTCCCGAATCTCGGTGAACCGCTCGCAGTGTTCACTTCCTTCCGGGTGGTTATGAGATACAAATTAATGAAACGAACTAATAGATTAGTTCGTTCCGGATGCACTCACTCAGGACTCAAAAATAGGCTTTGGCAGAAGAGGATATCAGTTGAAAGGAACTCAACCCTATCTTAGAAGATAACCAAGGCCTACGCATTGTTGCTCTAGAATTACCTATCACACTGTATTTGAATCCAAGTAGATCCATCTCGGTGTGATAGTTAAGACTAAATTCCCAACACATAGCAATTTTGGAAAATAATAAATGTGAAAATCATTCCCTAAACAAGTACTAGACTCTCAATAAGAACACAGACCCTTTCGGTTCGCTGACCCTGCTTCTAATTTCCCAGAAATTAACCCTTGTCAGAATATGAACTAGACATAACTGAGGAATTTATCCCTTACTCAGATCCGGATTTTATAAATTAATTCTTGTTAGAAGTTTAATATGCATTATCTATTTTAAATCTAGACTTCTAATGTCCAAGGGAAGGATCCCAAAATATTATAGACCACAGTAGCTACATAATAGTATCATGCATAAAGATATATGGAAGTGTAAAATTAATCAACCCAAAATATAATGGTGGGTTTAGACAGAATGCGTGACACAGAATGAGGTGGCCGTGAGGCCAAAAGGGTGGCAGAGTAATTAGGTGGAATGCAAACATCTGCTTTCCAACTTCCCAATCACTCGGATGGAGCGAGTTTAGACAGCAGAAACCCTAAAATGGCAGTGTCGCTACCAGTTGGGCCCTTACTGTCTGCGAATTCTGACAAAAACCTACATGCTTCCTTTCAGCAATATTCATTAGCTAATATTGACAGATATTAACCAATGTATATTACAGAATGGAATTTGGGTTTGGAAATTAAGATAGAGAGAATAAAACTGTATTTGGACAGTAATTAACCAAGCGGCTACTTCATTTCCCGGTGAAAGGACCGTTCGCCTGACCTCGTTAGTCATTATCCAAACCATGCAAAATAACAAACAGTAATTAATATACAAATTACGGGCTACTTCATTTCCTGGTGAGGGGACCGTTCGCCGACATTATTCTGTAATATCTCTCACTTTTTGTTCATACATCACGAAAAAGGATAAACTAGAATAGAAATAAAGACAGTGCCTTGTATGAGAGACATTGGTTTCTCATGCAAGGTTATGGAATCAATCCATAACTAATGTCTTAAATAACCCTTCACTCCATAATTAATTACAGTCCGGATTATCTGCTTAAGGCATTAAGGTTTTGTTTATAGAAAAATGTTTTAGGGAGAATTGAACAAAGATCCTTTAATCAAAGTAATTATCGATCTTAATCATTGCTAATTATGATCTGTAATTTATTGACTTAGGGTTCAATTAATTAATAACGAAAATGGAGAAATGGAAAATCTGGCAAAGCTGCCAATTACGACGCTATACAATTGTTACGACGCTATCCTAGGACAGCGTCGTGGGATAGCGTCGTCATGGGTTGGTAAGAGAGGTAAGAATTTTGGTGTTTAAAGAGTTTATATACGACGCTGATCATGATTACGACGCTATCCTAAGGTAGCGTCGTAGTGTTAGTGTCGTACATGAGGTTTAGAATGGAGGTACTACGACGCTATGCATGGCTTACGACGTTAAACGTGGTTTACAGCGTAAGGATTAGCGACGTAATGAGGAGAGATGGTTTTTAAAGAGGAAGAAGTTGCTACGACGCTATACACTAAATTACGACGCTATCCTAGGATAGTGTCGTAGGTGTAGCGTCGTAGGTGGATTTTCTGAAGAACTTAGAAAAAGGGAAAGTTACGACGTTATGCACTAAATTACGACGCTATCCTAGGATAGGGTCGTGGTCATAGCGTCGTAGGTAGATTTTTGTGAAAAATAAAGAGTTTTTGGGGTCCTACAACCTTAAACAAAAGTTACGACGCTATCAGTGGATAGCGTCGTAGGTCTAGTTATGTAGGGCAAAATTTTTGTTCACATTCTGAAGTAACTACGACGCCAAACTCTGCCCTACGTCGCTATCAGTGGATAGCGTCGTAGGGCGGTTAGCGTCGTAGCTAACTCAGTTTGTGTTGTTGGTTGGGTAATGCAATCTATGCGATTGCAAACCCTGTTTTCAAGTTCATGGTTCATCAATGCAAGAACAGTAATGAAATAAGCAGAAAACAGCAAGCCAAAATGTAGAGAAAAACAAGGCATAATAGCTAAACACACCCATGAACCACAAACCCAAATAAGGGTTTTCAACCACAAAAGATATGCATGAGAACCAAAAATAAGGAAATAAAACTGAAAGCCCATTTGCAAAAGAAAAATAAGATGACCGAATGGTCATTAAACCAAAAGAAAGCAAGTAAATCCATGGAACCATTTTCATTTCATGTTTTTGGGACTCTTTAAAGCTTAACTTCCCATTTTTCATAAAATGGTTTGATAATACCCATCATTTGGGTATTTCAAACCTAAATAAGAGTTTAACAAAGCTGAAATAAGTACAAAACTGGCTACACTAAACTGGAAGTCTCAAAATAACACTAAACTGTGCAAAAATTAAACTAAGCTAGAAGCCTAAATTAAATAATACAAAAAATAAACTAACTACTCTAACTAACCTACACTGTTCTCAAGAACTCCAGTTGCCTTCAAGTGTGGAATGTATGAAGTGACAAGACCTGGGAGTCAACACCTTTATATATAGGCGAGAAACTCTAGGCCCATGGGCCCCCAGGCCCTTGAATTTGAATTCTGCAGCTTGGTACGATGCTATACTTGGCTTCGTCGCTATCTTCACTTACGACGCTATGGGTACTGCGTCGTAGTTTTCCATCTCAAAACACTATTTGTTTCTAAATGGACAGCCTACGACGCTATACTCCGTTACGTCGCTACACTTGAGTACGACGCTATGCTCGGCGTCGTAGTTCTTCCTTCAAGGTTCTGTCTTCATTTCTGCCTACGACGCTATACTTGACTACGACGCTATACATGCTCAGCGTCGTAGTTGTGGCCAGCGTCGTACTTACCTGAAAAATTCGACTTTTTGTGGGTTTTCATTTCTTTTCTCATCTTTTTGTTTCCTTTTTCTTTTCTTTTCTTTTTCTCATGTTTTTGGATTTTTCTAGCATAAATGTATAACAAAGTTACATATTTATGCATTTTTCATACCAGCTTAATATTTTTACAGATATGCATAAATCAATCCAATTCTACTGCTTTCTTATTTAATATAAGACCGAAATGCGATCAAATGCCCGTTTCAGACACAGAAATGGATTGAAAATAATGGACATTTCTGGCCATTATCACACGTCTTATTTCATTTGCTTTCTTTCTCGCCTCTGCACTCCACTTCGCATCTCATCCATCTCATCCTACTCCATCTCGCCCCTGCCATTCGCATCTCAACATCTAGCCTACATCACCTATCTCACACATCACACATTCCATTCGCCTCCCTCGTCCCTTTCCCCTTCGCACCAGCAACCTACCTCCCTCCTATCCTATCCCGCCTTAAATTGACTCACATTTACATCTCACTCATCACTCGTACCTCCACCGTTTATGTTTACAACTCATTTTAAATTCATCTCACTCGCACACTTCATCCGCAAATTCTTTATTACATCAATTTTATAATTGTGTGTTATAGTGTCTAATTATTTATATATATTTTGGAGTCCTTTTCCTGGACTATTATAGATTAATTTAATATAATATAGATTCACATTAATTAAATTTTCAAATTTTTATTTCTAAATTTTGGATCTAAGTACGGATTAATTTTCGGGTTATGATTAATTCAAATTTGATCAAGGGTTACTTTTAAAGAATTAAACAGAGTCAGTGATTAGGTTTATTTTAAGCCCAAAAAGTTATGTTTCTTAAATTGGGGTTTAGTACATGTCGTTTAAAAGGGAATAACTTTCAAAATTTAATTAATTCTTTTAAATAATATTTGTTGAAATATAGTATTAGTTAGTCGTGCCATGGATTCGGAGAAATTAGGGTATGTGCCGTGTATACTGATTAATATTAAACGCCAATTGATTAGCTTTGATGAGTGTCTAGAATAATGAGAAGTAATTTTAACATTAAGGGCATGTTTGGAACGTTATAGTGTTGTATTGTATTAATTAATGTAGGTATATTGTATTATGATGCTTTATATATATATATATATATATATATTTTTTTCGGGGGAAAATGGAGGGCCGAAGCCTTTTATTCAAAAAATTGTTGTGCCGAGCACACGCCAAGTACATCATTTTGATACAAGTTAAAAACATGATCCGGGGGCCGCGAATGGTAATGAACGTCTGCATGAGATAAATGGCCCTTGACAAAAGCGTCAGCAAGCTTATTACACTCCCTTGGGATTGTCTGGAAAATGACAACCCAATCTCAACTTCTCATGTCATGGATTTGAGCAAAAACTCTGGTCAGAGGACCATGGAGAGACCCGCGATTGTTGAGGAACTCGATAACCTCCGAGTTGTCAGATTCTATGATGAGTTTTGAGATACCTTTCTCCCAAGCGAGCTGTAAGCAAAGAAGAATACCTCTGGCCTCAGCAGCAACAACAGGCATGATTGGAAACTTGGCGTGAACTCCACCAATCCAGTGTCCAGCAGAATTACGAAGAATCCCTCCTACTTTGCAGATAGACTTGGAGAGATGGCCATCACTGTTGGCCTTGATCCAACCATCTTGAGGTTTCTGCCAGCAAACTAGGCGTGTTGCCCACCGCATGGCACCAGCTTTTCTGAGAGTAGCTTGCCCTGAGAGAAATTCGTTGGAGGTTCTACGGATCGACCAATGCAAGGACTCCCAAGGAATGAACTCTTCACCATGCAACTCCTTACACCTGTTTTTCCAAATGCTCCAACATGCAAGACCAAAAAGTTTGGCATGCTTCTCACCCACAGTAGTGCAAGACATGCTCAGGATCCACTCATGAATAGGCGACCTCCAAAAGGACTGGGGGAGGAGGAGGCCCAGGTTCCTCCAAACCATCTGTGATGTAGGACAGTCGCGTAGGGCATGAATACAATCTTCAAAAACACCACACATCCAGCAAGCACCAGTGTCCACGAGCGTCCTTCTACACTTCTCCGAGTTGGTAAGAAGCCTGTTGTGAGCAGCGAGCCACAGAAACGATCTCGCTCGTTGGGGAACTGGCCAACGCCAGATGAGTCTCCAGCTAGTATTTAAAGGAGCAATACTACGGCTATCTTCCATTTCCTGAATAACACTACGGACTGAGAAGAGACCATCATGGGTGTAACGCCAATATGGAGAATCCTCACGTGAAAGAGGGCTCGGAGGGGGTAATTTGAAGCAGCTGCTGGATAATTGGAGGAGGTAGGAGGAGAGAGAGGCGTGACAGGTCCCAACCATTATCCACAACATAAGAATCGACTGTGTTATATAATTCGGAGGAGGGGAGCACACCAAGGATACAATCCTGCAAAATAATATCTTCATTAAGCCATCTATCCAACCAAAATAATATCTGCTTACCATTGCCAAGATGCCATCCAAGGTGCAAGCTGAAACTATCCCAGACTGAAGATAGGTCTTTTGCTATGGTGGAGAAAGATTGTACTTTGTGACTGAATTTGTGTCCTCGCCAACCATATTGAGCTTTCATAATAAGAGTCCAGGGTGCAGTCCTGGTTAGGAGACTCCAACACCCTTTCATGAGTAAAGCATCATTAAGATCCCTAGATCTCCTAAGTCCGAGGCCTCCGCGAACAATGCTCTCTGTAAGCCTATCCCAGGCCAAGAGGTGGAGTCTTCTTTTGGAGACCGAGGATCCCCATAAGAAATTCCTAATAACCTGATCAATTGCAGAGGTGACCTTGGTAGGGAGTCTCATGACTTGCATGATATGAATCCCCATTGACTGGAGGACAGATTTTGTTAGAGTAATACGACCTGCAAAACTTAGAAATTTATTAGCCCAGTTATCAACTTTAGAATGGAGCTTGTCTAAGAGAAAACCAAAATGGGAGGAAGTACGACGGCCTGTAAGAATTGGAACACCCAGATAAGTGCCCATTGAGCCAGCATGAGGGATACCAAGCGCATGGAGGATATTTCGTCTGTCCGCATGGCCAACAGCTCTACCAAAGGTAACATGGGATTTTCGAACATTTATAGAAAGGCCTGAGCTTGCACAGAACTTGTCTAATATAGATTTGATAATGGATGCTTGAGCTGTAGTAGCCTTTGCAAAGAGTAAGATGTCATCCGCAAAGAAAAGGTAGGGGACTGTGATGCTGCCATGAACCCATCCCTTAGTTTTCCATTGTCCCTTATGCACAGCGTCACGGATTAAGTTTCCCAATCTCTCCATACATAAAATAAAGATATGGGGAGAATGGGATCGCCTTGCCGAAGGCCTCTTGATGGTGTAAAAGGCTGAGACGAAGTATTATTCCAAGAGACCTGCAAAGATGTTGTAACTACACACTGCAAGAGAAAATTAACACAGGACGAAGGAAAACCGGCAAGTGATAAGGTTTCTCGAATGAAACTCCATCTGAGGCGATCATAGGCCTTCTCTAGGTCCAAGCTAAGTAACATGAATCCAGGATTGGCTTTAGACTTCTCCATGCGATGAACAAGCTCCTGGAAAGTTATAATATTATCGTGCATTAACCTGTTTCTGACAAAACTAGCTTGTCCAGGGGCAATCAAGTGAGGCATAATATTTGCAAGTCTTAAAGTAAAAAGTTTAGTAAGGATTTTGTAGAAAACATTACACAAACTAATGGGCCGAAACTGAGTTACCGTCCTTGGATTGGGAACTTTCGGGATGAGCACTATTTGTGTGTGATTGATCTCCCTCATATCTCGCTGACCAGAAAAATATTCACATAGTGTTTGATGAACAAGAGCCCCTGTGATCTTCCAAGTTTGCTGGAAAAAAAAGAGCCTGGAAGCCATCGGGTCAGGGAGCTTTAAGAGGCGCCATACTTTTGATGGCTCTGTGAGTTTCCTCCAATGATGGTAATGTCTCAAGTAACTCAGCAGCTTCCTTACTGAGTTTCTTAGGTAAATCAGGCAAAGAAGGATGGCCAGTAGGGGGTACAGTGTCATCCTTGTAGAGGTTAATGAAATAGTCGACCACCATCCTGTGAATTTCCCTTTCTGAGTTAACAACATTCCCCTGATCATCCTCAAGGATAGAAATAATTTTCCGAAGCTTTCTTTGTTGGACAAATCTGTGATAGAATTTTGAATTCTTGTCCCCGGCCAAGTTCCAATCCCTCGTGCTTCGTTGAATCCAATTGAGCTCTTCAATACCCAAGATCTTACCCAGGTCCGCACTAAGCTGTGAATGGAGTCTAACCAAGAAGGATGACTCCTCCCAGTTAGGGACTCTCTCAATGCCAGCCAAGCGTGCCCTAATCCTAAGTTTCTTCCTGCCTAGAGGAGCATAATTATTGTTATTCCACTCCAAAGCCTTAAGCTGCAGGTCAGAAAGGTTGTCAATGGTGGTACCAGGGCCTTGCCAGACGGAGTTAATGAGATGATAAAAGGTAGGGTGTTCAAGCCAAGCTGCTTTGAATCTGAAAGGCCTATTGGAGGATCTGCGGGTGGAACTAATGTCTGAAGCAGATAAGCGAATGAATAGGGGGGCATGATCTGACTCAATTCTGGGTTTGATCTCCACTGTGGCGTTAGGAAAGACATCAAACCAAAAATCATTGCCTAGCAATCTGTCCAACCTCCTCCTGATCAAGCCCCTAGCCCATATAAACATGTTCCCAAAAGTCTTGAGTTCCCTTAAGTCAGCGTCTGTGATCCACTGATGGAGTTCGAAAGGAGCGTTAACTGAAATGTTGCCACCACGAGCTTCATCCATCTTGGCAATACAATTGAGATCACCACCAACCAGCCACGGCTCAGTTCTACCATTGTTAATACGACTTAATTCAGGCCAAAGCCATGTCCTCCTAACTTTATTTGGAGCAGCATACACAACCGTGATGTAAACCTGCATGCCATCAGAGGTAACTCTAGTATCAATGTATTGAGAATGGGAATCAAGTACCTGAACCTCCACTTTATCATTCCATAACAGCCAAATTCCTCCAGAGAAACCATGAGCTTCAACTTGGAATGAATGATGAAAACCACTTTTCCTGATAAAAAAAGTCTGCATGCCTACCACTTATACGTGGTTCGAACAAAGCTAAGAAATCAATCTTATTTGAAGAGATGAGGTCCTTGAACTCTCTTCGAAAGGATCGGTAACCAGCTCCCTGAACATTCCAAAAGCCAACATTAAAATTCATAAAAACAAACTAATAATGGAAAGAGGAAAGGATGAGAAATCATGGAGGTGGTCTAGCAGGAAGGCTAGCCGCCCGAATTCATCGTTGGAAGCAATCCTCCATATCTGAGTCCGGTGTTTCTGCTCCACCAGGATCTTCAGGTAGGTCAGGAGGGCGTCCCCGTGGACTGACCGAGGGGCCTCTGATTCTACGCTTCTTGAGAGTAGAGGGATCATGCACGATGACCGCCAGATGCCGTTCGGGCGGGAGAGAGGAATGTATATTGCGAATCCAAGCTCCTGACGGTTGTTGGGACCAAGATGGAGACGCAACATAAGACTCATCCTCATCGAGAACCGGTTGTTTGCCTTGCATATTATGAGTTTTCGGGGAGCCTGGGAAGTCACGAGCAAGATCCTTGGGCGAAGCTGCATGGGCTCTAGAAGGGTGCGAAGAGTCCTGAATCTTGGGCGATGCTGCAAGATGTCTAGGGGAAATCGGAGAATCCTGATGGACTGGCTGGGTGTCAACAACATCTTCCACCTCAGGATCAACAGCTAGGGTAGAAAAGCAGTTGTGGGTCGGAGCAGTGCGCCTGTTAGGTTGGGGTTGAATAGATGGTTTCTGCGGGCGGCGTCGAGGCTGAACGACCATCCAGGGACCAAAGGCTGAACAAGTATCATTGCCAGGTTCCGGGGCTTGTTTGTGAATAGGTTGAGCAGGCTCTTCGTTAGTAGAATCCATCCTCTCCGGACATCGATCTTGAGTATGGCCAAATTTGCCGCAAGAAAAGCAAATGATCTTTGCGTTCTCATATTCAACAGATAAGGATAAGGCATCGACTTCAACCTTCGGTTCAAGGGGCTTTGAAATGTCTATACGAACTGCAACCCTAGCGAAACGGCCACGGGAGGAAGCATCAGTGGAGTAGTCGATGAGGAGAACTTGGCCAAGTAAAGAACCCAATCTGTAGAGGGCCTTTCTGTTATAAAGGTACATAGGAATGTGAGGGAAGCGGACCCAAGTAACCAGGGATTGAATAACATGTGTTGTTGGGTCGAAAAATTCGTCCCATTGTTGTACATGGAGATAATTCCCTAGGATAATCCATGGACCACCTGTTAAAGCATGCAGAGAATCGGACTCGTTCAAGAACCTAACAACATAATAGCCATTCACAAGATCGATAAGTGGAAGATTGGCCATGGCCGGCCATAACTTTTCAAGCCGATTCTTTAAAACTCGATAGGAAACAGTACGCCCAAGCACCTTGAGTACAACAGCGTATCTTCAGTGTCTGAGTAAACTGGCCTTGAATGCCTCAGAAAGTATCAATTTGGGAACACCGTTATTGGTAATTGTTATGATATCGTCCGGATCATCTTCAAGATCAGATTGGAGATCATCAATATGGACGTGGTGGTGCTTAACCCCTTTCTTGGCTATGTCACTGTAGGATGTCGCCTGAGGAGCGGTAATGCCTGGATCAGAAGAGTCAGGCGGCAAGCCACCATGGTCTTCTATGCTCTCATCGGCCATGCGGAGGAGAAGTCAAATCGGGATGGCGAAGAAAGGAAAAAAATCAAGACTGCTAAGAGGATTCTTGGAGCAAATTGATCCGATTTCTTATGATGCTTTATATTAAATTAATGTTATATACAGTATTTGGTATTAATGTTGTATTACATCATTACGTATTAAACAATTAAATAAGAAAATTAGTTTTCTATTTTTTTTTGCTAAATAACCTATATAACATATTAGAGTTGGAGCTGTAAACGAGCCGAACCGAGCCGATCTAAGCTCGGCTCGTTAAGCATTCAAGCTCGGCTCGTGTTCATTCGTTAAGAAAGTCGAGCTTGAAATCGTATTCGAGCTTGGCTCGTGAAAAAGTTCGTGAGCTCGAGCTCGAGTTCGGCTCGGCTCGTTTAGTTCAAACGAGCCAACATACCTTTTTGTTCAGCTTGGCTCGTTTGAGCTCGTTTGGCTCAATTAAAAATTTACCAATAAATTATGAATCTTTCATCCAATCAAGGGTTAAGTATTTTTCCCATAATATTGAAATTGTCAAACAAACATATACGAACATATAAAATTACAAATTACCCCGTCAACGAACATATACGAACACTTTCGAATTGTTTGCGAACAAGCTCGTGCTCGTTCGTTAAGCAAAGGAGCTCGTGTTCGTGCTCCTTAAGCTTTACAAACAAACAGTTAACGAACGAACACGAATCGAACCGAGCTTTGTTCGCGAGCTGTTTGTTTGTTTTACAGCTCTAATTAGAGTCATCTCGCATCTCGCCCTCCCATTCGCACATCTCCATCCCATTATAAAACCTTCTCAGCCAAAGCTTTCGTCTCCATATTCTATTCTCAAACTCGAAAATCCCTTTCCCCATTGCGAAACTTTTTACCCGAGCTAGTGATTATTGTTCATCCTTCTTCAAGGTTTCAAAAATCGATTTCCCATGGCTTCTTCATGCCTTCTTCAAACCCGTAAGTAGACATGGCCGGTTCAACTGAACCGGCGGTTCCGTTTCGGCAGTTGCCAACCGGAACCGTGAACTGTCGAACGGCGGTTCAACCGCCTCTTTTTAAAAAAAAAAAATTAAAAAAAACAGTTTTTTTATGTTAAAAAAATAATTTCTTGTATAAGATAGGAAATGTTTCATTCCTCTTTGACCACCATTTAAATATGTCAAAATTTCACATTCTTGCGGGGTATATTCAAAATAAGAGGTTGAGTAATTATCTAATTCTAAGTAAGGATTGTATGCACTAGTATTAGGGCTAGGGTTTGAGTAGGAGTCATGATGTTGAGGTTCAAGGTCACTACCAAAAGCAATCTTATACTCTTTAAACATATTCCTTAAATCTTCTTGAGCATCATTCATAATAGAGGTAACATTAGGGCCATCATTAAGAGGAAATAGAGAAGCATAATAAAAGTTCAACATTTTGTCTAAGCATTACATCTAATTCTAGAATCTAAAATTTTAACAAGCAAAAAAACCCTTGGAACTTTTTCAAAATATTTAATCCACTTTATTTTCATTTCAAAAATTGCAATTTTTAACAAAGGATCATCACAATAAGCATTTAAAGCGGTTACAACTTTAAAACATTCATCTAAAGCAATAGCGGAAGTAGAATAATAACACCAGCAGTTCAATTGCTTTATAAATAAAAAAATTTGTTAAAATATTTTTTACAAAAAAAACCGTGTGAACCGCCGGCTGGTTCAACGGTTGGTGAAAATCACCAACCGTAACCGGAACTGGGGTGAACCGCGGTCGACCGCCGGCTCCGGTCAATTTGGCCATCTCAAACCGTAAGCTCCCTGTTCCCCTGTTCCATAAACCTTCTTGTTCCGACCAACGATTTGTCGAGTAACTTGGTGGTGTTGCGATTGTTGTGTTCCTGGATCGGACTGGAGCCGGGGCACGATGGTGTTGTAGCGACTGGGCTCTTTCCTTGGGATTCCAGTAACTCAATCTCCACACTACGGCTTATCATTATTGCCGTATCCAAGTCTTGGGATCTAAGGGTCGTAACTTATTTCGAATAGCTCGGTCCAGACCATTAAAAAATACCCCAATACATGTTCTTCGGCTAAACCAGGGGTTTGTTGGGCTAGTTGTAAAAATTTGTCAATGTAAGCATCAACGACTCCGTCATGTTTCAATGAAGCTAGTTTCTCAAAGGGGCTGCCGGCATAGCAATCATCAAAATATTGTATCATAGCTTGCGTGAACTCCCCCCATGATGAATCTTCACGCCGGGATCGATAATACCAGAACCAATTTAGTGCTACGCCCTCCATAGCCACCATGGTCAGCAAGACTCAACGATTTCCAACTACTGAATGCAACTCAAATTGTTGCTCTGCCTTCCCTATCCAACTGATCGGGTCCTCGCCGCTGAAAACTGGTAGGGTAACGTTTGGTACTGCTGTCGGGATTGCGAACGCTGGTGCTGGGCGTTCCGCTGGCTGGGTGTCGTTGCCTTGTCGCTCAGGCACTCCATGTGATGCACCGATGGACCTTGTGGGATCAAGGGTCACAGTCTGCTGGTGATTAGGGTTTGCTTGAAGTATTGCCATCAATTATTGAAATTGTTCCGTCAACTTATGTTGGACTGCGCCAATCTGCGTCTGCAATTGAATTTGTGAAACTTTTACGCTATCAACTTGCTGTCAAGTCTCATCATGTGTTGTAATCATGGCGGTCATATTTGTTTCTAGCGCGGCGAGACGGCCATCGACGTCAGTAGAACGTGTCTGCACCATCATTCCTTCGAATTCGGTAGGTCAGACCAATTCATATAAACAAATTTTGAATAATAGAATAAAAAGAAAAATCCTCCAAACGGGAGAACCCGGCTCAGCTTAGGCTCAAAACTCTAATAAACTTCTCAATGCCTCAAATCCCTAGTAACAATCCCTTAAATACTAACAAAACCAAAACCCTAGAAACAAATGATAAATGAGCCTAAGCCCGCCTCCCTGCACTCTATCAGAGTTGGGCAGTAGTTGTATCTTGAGTGGAGTTTGGATAATTACTCTTGCTAACTTATCTAGGGGTTCCTGGAATGCGTAATCGAGTAGGATTGAGTTAACTGAATTTTTTTTCAAAAATCTGGCTTGAATTCGAAATTGAATATTTGGTTGAGAAGCTTGGAATGTAAGTTCTGTGATCAATAGCTTTGTTTGAAAGCATGAACATTTGGAAAATTGTTCGAAATAGTTGAATCTGAATTTACTATCATTCATGAGTTTCCTAAAAATTGGACTCTGCAATTGTCCTGGTCATTTGATATGAAATCTGAAATCTGCTCTTGAAGAGAAACAATTGTGAATTTGTAATTTCCGTGCTCTTGATCGACCTTGTTAGTTGCAGACTGAAATTCTGAAAGTTAAACTTTGGCGTTGCAGGACCAGAAAAATTGTTTTGCTGAAATCTAAATTCCTTGCTCTGCTATCTGTGATTTATGTGGATGTGATTGATTGTTCTACAGATTAGTGATCACATGCACTGGCACTGATGCTCGAATTTGCAAGTTAGGGAAGCATGAAATTTTCTTTTTATTCTGAGATCTTTTGGAACTGAGGCATCCTGTTATGTGTGATCCATTTTGAGAATGCTGATGTCTATTCATATTTTCTCTAAAAATGTGGATTAGAGGTCTAGGATTCCATGTTTTGATGCACTAGTCGTCTGGTGAATGACCCCCTATAAAATTGCTTAACTCAAGTTGTCAAGCATGAAAAGCAATAGGAAAGTGGAATTAGATTGTTTGTAGACAATATAGTTGATTGCCAGTTACATTTCGAGAGAAAGTTTGGCTACGGGGTCAGTGGCGGATATAGTAGTGTACAAGGTGGGTCAATTGACCCACTATTGGAGGGACGATTTTTTTTTTTTATTTTATTTTTTTTATAAGGTAGCTCACCAAATTCACATTTCAGGTCGCCTACCTCTATATTTTAAAGTCCGACCTATTACCTTTGATAGATCTGCCTGACCTATTTATTTCCAGAGTTTAAGCCTTTAAAAGCCTGATTAAGTCTATTACAAAATTAAGTTAAAATTCTTTTATATAGATACGGAAGTAATCATAAGGTTGGAAGACATGAATTTGTGCACTTTAACAAATCTTCATCTACAACTATTTACAAACGGAGGAAAAGCTTATAAATATTTTTAAAATCTATATAAGATCAAATAATAATTACTTCTACATAAAATTATAAGAATAATATCATATATTCCTATTCCTATGTAATAAAAGACTAATAATAATGATAAATAGGTCGGTCTGATAGGTTTTTTATAAAGTCTGACCTAAGTCTATTTAACTAAATAAGCTTTCAAGTTTCAAGATGGCCCAAACCTAACCTATTTATGAAAAAACTGTAGCCTGACCTGGGAGGCTATACCTATTTAGGATATTGAAGTCACTTCTACTTTAAATCCCTCTCCATATCAAGTTAGTCTCAAAATTCCTCTTTGCAAATAATTAGCAAGCTTGTTGAGACAAAGAAGCATGAATTGCATTCGAAAGTGTATTTACTTTTGAAGTTGGTTCTCTCTGTGGCAACGACAACAGTAGAACAGCTTTTTCAGCAATGACTACGGTCAAGACAAATTGCGAATATCATAATCAATTATTGAATGATTGTTTGGTTATTTTCATAGGCTGGGATTTGTTTACGAATGTTAGTATCGATGCTATTCTACGACAATACCAAAATATGATAACCGGTCATGAACAATTGTAGTTATTTTGATTTAATAATACTTGATATTTCATTATTTTTTTTATGAATTTGAATTTGAATTTAATGTTTTTAATACTTTTACAATCATTATTATAATAAAAAATCATTATATTAATTATGAAAAATTGACCTACCAAAGTAAAAAATCATTATATTAATTATGAAAAATCCTGTAATAGGTTTCTTTGATTGAACAGGGCATTTGACATAAGTATTGTGATTAAGTTCATAATTGCCAAATTTCTTCGCTATGTGTCACGAGAATCTTGAAATTTGTCCATGTTTTGACATTTTGATTACCTCTCTTACTCATGTTTGTTTGAGTGAATTTGGAAAATTTTGAAAGTTGTCTGGAATGTGATTGCTTGAGGATATGCATGATAGGGGAGAAGTTTGAATGAGTGTGAAAGAATCTGGAACCTGATATTTGAATATTAGCTAAGAGCTGTGTGCATGTTTTTGTCTTAAAATTAAAATTGGTAAATCAAGTGTTTTGAAAGGGCATAAATTATGAGACATTTGGAATTCTGAAATGCAAGGTTATGTGAGGTGGCTTTGTATAGATAGAAGCGTCAGTAATGATTGCTTGCTATTTGTTTATCTGATTCATATGGTAAATCTGCAACTTGGTTTGACACTTGCAAGGTCATTTGTCCTTTGAAATTACCTGTTTGCACTACTGTACATTGTGAAAGTGCATGTTGATGAAATCTTGATTGAAATTTGTTGAAATCAGTTGAAATCTGAAGCTTGATGTTTTTGATCTTTGAATCCCTAAGTGTTGCTAGCTCATGAGATTTTGGTATTTACAAGCTATTGCCTGACTGAATTTGAAATGGTTATGCATGTCTGAATCAGTTAAGCATGTTGAACTAGTGATTGAAATTTTTTCAGTGTTGAATTCCTGGGATTTTGTTCATTGATTGATTTGCTGGGCTTCTTAACTGTTTTGATGCTCTCCTTGGCGTGTGATTGTTTGATAAATTAAAGAAGCTGCTGTAACATGCTTATAGGATAAATGTTATTGCCTGTTCAAAATGTTGGAATTTATCTTGTTGAGTCCATCTTGAATCGTTGCCATGTAAATTTGTATTGTCATAATCTACAAATTTCGAATTAATTACATGATAATTACATGTGATGGTGCTGAATTTCTGGAAATCCTTTAAATCCAACTCCTTATTCCATCATGTTACTTAAGCTTACCTAAGCAAAGAGTTGACTATTCTACTGGTAAACAAGTCCCAACCATTTGTTTAAAAATTCAAGAATTCTAATCTAGAGTAATGCTCTAAATGTGAGACTCAGATTCTCCATTCTCAAATTCCTATCTTCAATTATGCATGTTTGATTGCATAAAATCAATTCCATTCCATTCTTAAGTGTCTCCTTAACACTACACTCTACCATATTTATTGGAAAACTCTCAAATTTTTAATTCACATTTAGAGGTACCTCTAAATGTGAGAATGGGCTCATCAAGACTTAATATATATTTTTCTTCCTTTCTCAGGACTACTCCATTCTTCTTTGATGATAATGATGTAAGGCTTATGGAAGAACAAAACTTCACAATTAAAATCCGGTTTGTTAAGTAGCATATTGAGGGTTCGAGGAAAGCCTTTCAAGAACGGTGCAATAGGCTACGGAGGTCGAGGTCAGAATAAAAGAGGAGCATTTGAGGTATACTCCCAATAGCGCAGAGAAAGAAGAAAGAACTGGAGTCTTGAATTAAGCTTCTACACGACTATAGAACAATTTTGGGAAGCAGAAGCTAGGAAAATTAAATATGAGAAGAGATTCCTGCCTGATGTCCATTATAAGCGTATATGAGCTGTATCAATGAATGGAATAGGGAGTTTGTAAGGAAGGTAGGGTTTAATCACTTGAATGATTTTCCTATTGTTGATGTTAATTAGATCCCATATGTTTTCTGAAATCTGGAGCGAGTTCGAACACCATATTACAAATCCGGCGGAAATGAGAGAAGATGAAGCATTTATGATTGAGAAAGCATTACCTTTTGTAGGTATAAAGGAACTTCTAGCTAACAGAGGACGGAGAGAGCAAGCATGGCTGTTAAACCAAGCAAGGCATAGGGAAACTTCACGGAACCTATAGGAGAAAGTTGAAGAGATTGTTGAATTTGGACAAGCAAGGTTCTGCAGCATAAGGCAGACCTTTAACAATGCCATTCAAAGGCACATAGATTTATGGTTACGAAATCTGGAGTTGTGGGAAAAAAAGGCATGTTGACATTCGGGAAAACATTTTAGAGGAAGAGTTAGTTTTACTTGATGTGTCTATCTACGCCCGTGATTGTTTATGATAAATTACGAGTGTCCGGATGCACAGTCAAAGACAAGCACAACAGAAAAAGATAGGGCTAGAAAGAGCATGGTAAGGATCCAATGCACAGATATGCAAAACAAACGAAGGATGTAGCCACTGAACAAAAAGAGGCCGCATGTGACACTTTTGACTTGGGATGAAATTGAGCAGATGTTGGCCGCTATCCGGAAGAAAGGATGGAGGGATTAAACGAGAAGGAGAAAAGTGTTGTCCAAGCATGCTTATTGTATGAGAGGGAGGACTATATTAGGCTTATAATAAGGGAAATTGAGAGAAACAATCTGGAGGATTGTGAGAGGAGGAAGAAAGCATACGAAAAGGAGTTGCAGAATGAGACCCCACAATGTTTATTCGATATGACTTGGATCTGCATTTAAATAACCCCACCCTACCCCATGTCATAAAGAAGTTGGTTGCAGAATTGAGATTCCAGTGCTTAATTGAGGATGAGGATTAATTAATTGACAACTATCATGACCGTGATCCTTTGCCTCAATCATCACCCCAACAACCATCTGATTCTGATCTTCCTCCTCCCATTATACAGCTGGCCCGTAAGAAACAGAAGGTTGTGCTAAGTCCTTCAAGAAGTGAGGATTATGATCCCTTTGATCTAGGCCCAAGGACTGAAAGGACTACTGGAGAACCCTTGAATGAAACCGCTGCTATTGAAATTGAGAACCCGGGAGAACCACATGCAGCAACTGAGCATGTTCAAGCTGAAAGTTGAGAATGTTGTAATTAATGAGCCTCAAACTATTGTAAATGAGCAAGTGAATGACGATATAATAGATGATAGGATCATAGTGGAAAATGTGAATGAACCACATGGCGAACAAGATGATGAAAGGGCGATAGAACGTGTACTTATCGAGCCCATGCAAGTTGACCATCCGATTGAAGGGGCGCATATTGAGCCAGAACCTCAAGAAACGAGAAGTAGACGAGCCCGTAGAATCAACAAGTTCGCATCCATCAGACCTGTGCTCTGGAACGTCCACAAGGTCAATCTAGAGTTAGTAAAAAACATCAAATTGGTGGCGGACTCAGGCGATGATGATATTCGAGTAAGATTCATTGGAAATAAGAAGAAAGCGTTTGTAATTGGCGCAAGTAATCGAAGATTAGTGGAGGCATTCTTGACGATTGAGAAGCTGACAGTGCTCAATAACTTAGAGTATGTTATGTAATTGGTTTTCCTTGACGATTCAGAAAAACCAATATTCAAGCATTAATATACTTTTTTTTTTCTTGACGATTGAGAAAAACCAATATTCAAGCATGGCTGCATCCACCACTGTTGCCAAGACGAGCGCTGTATTCCCGGCATAGAATTTGGTGGGAGCTTGGCATGATCAATCTGGTTACGGTACAATTCTTTTTTAAGAGTATGCATATGAACACATGACAAAAAACATATCTTGTATCACATAAAACATCTCCCATCACATATTCTTATATCACACAAAACATACTATTTCATTCATCACACAACACAACTCCCACATCACATATATGGTGGCTGCATTACCCCTAAACCCTCAACCCTAATACCTTGGTGATCTGACTCTGAACCATCAAGTCCAAAGTTTCCACAGGAAGGCTCTTCCTAAGTTTTGGAATTTAGGGATTGTGGAACTGCTGCCAATTGCTGCATTGATGGCATATGAAGCATTCAGAGCAGCCTCTTCATCCTCTTCAATCCTTTTGATAGCAAGAACATCTTCCTGAACTCGATTAGCCTCCATTCTAGTGAATCTTCCAATGAATTCACCTAGCCTTTTTTGGCATTCTCCAACTTCATTTCTATCTCCTTCAACTCTTCTTTCCCCTTCCTTAACAGTGTCAACTCCTTCTTGTCTAGTCCGAGTCGCCATGCCACCTGCATCACCTTGTTGTTCGCCCAATCTGTAACACCATGAAGTTCTTACTCGAGTGCCTACTTGACAGGAAACAATGTCTGAACATCATCGTCACTGTTGTCTGACAGATTCTTCACGCTATCTTTGTCATATGAACCACTGGCTTCAGATTGGGGAGGTGTCCGAGTTTCCACCATAGCACAAGCTTGTAAGAGGTTCAAATTGGACAGCAACAAGTACCACATTGCGTCCGCTACAGTGAGGGTGGGCGAAAGCTCATGGAGTACATAAACCCCCTCAAGGATGGTGTATTCAACCAGATCCTTCAATTCGTTAAACAAAAGGTTGTTTAGCGGTATAGCAAACCCTTTCCCTCTTCAGTAAGTAAAGAGCTGCATCAGAAACATTGGATGCAATATCTTGTGCATTCGGGAAAATACAGCTCTTCAGCATGGCCTTCTCAGCAACATCCATTGGGTAGGCTGCTTCATAAATCTTCTGCTTCGCAATTTTCAAGATTTCCAGTAAATTGCTCTGCAGAAGTTCATACAGTTGAGCGACGAGGGGTTCGTCCCAACCATCATTTTGTATTTCAATCATTTTGGATGAGGCGTCACCCCTATTGTCACTGCAATTGTGAATGTTAGTCATCTCCATTACTCTTAAGCAGACAGAGAATTTTATGTTGTTTAATGAGTACATCCTCCGCCAGCTGCAAGAAGAATCAATGTTGTATATCAGTATAGCGTAATAATCACATTATTAGACCATAGATATAAATATGAATGCCATCAGGCATATTGTGAATTTAAAATTGTTTTCCCAAATTGAAATAACTCAATCCAAATGCACCCCACAAGAATTTCATCTTCTGGTGATGAATGTCGTTTGATTTTCTCGCCTATTGCGCATTTCATCGCTTTGTGCGACAGACAACATACAAGACAAAGAAATCTTATTGTTGCTTTTGGCAAAAGATTTTTATAGTGCGCATAATCTCACACAGTGGGTGATATAAAAGATAAGTGTGAAAGTAGTCTTTTATTATAAAGAAAAAGAAAAAAAATCCTAAAATATCCAATACCATTAAAGATAAATTAGCATTTTAAAATAATTAGAACCCACCAATTAAAAGAATAGTAAAATTCGAATATATGATTGTCAATATTAAACCATACCTTTAATCGAAACTTAGGAAGACCAAAAGTTCTTCGAACGGTTATTCCTGCATAGACAAAATAATCAAGAAATCTAGATTCAACCAAAAACATCACAAAATGATGGGAAACCCCCAGATAATAGTCAGCTTGAATCAAAATTTCAGAATTGAAACTCAGCAACCCCTTTTAATTTTTCCTATAAAAAAATCAAATCTTTAGATTAATTGAAAATATTGCCCAAATTATGGTCTTCAAAGCCAAAAAGAACACACACACACCCCCAAAAAAAAACACCAAAATACAAAAAAAAGGATTGCAAGAGTTGGGCAAAAACCAAATCCTGAACCGATCAACAAGTATATCTGAAAACATGCTCCAACAAATATCATATCAAACCCTAACAAAATAATACTCCGTATATAGTTTTTTCAATGTAAACTTACCCATCATCATAGAATCAAAGTTCAATTCATCAACTTGAATGAAGAATTAAAATTTATTTAAATAAAAATAAAAAGAAAATCTAAATTGACAAATCATTTCACCTGTATGAGAAATTCCTTCTTTGAAACTACAAATTGTAAAGATATGCGACTCTACATTTCACCTTCACTCAGCGTAGACATAACATTTTCTTTCCATTGGATAGAATAGAATATAACGTTGTCCGCGTGTATATATACATACACAAGGCATAACTACAAATGTGCATATATATCATGACTTTCAAACTATTGGATTGGTTCAAATTGATGAGGAAATTAGCAATTGAATTTATACGGTTTATTTGATAAATTATTTTTGACCATTTGGAATCCGAATTTATTATCATTAAATATTTTTCTCTTTTAGGTTTAATTATTATTGACTAGCCAACTACAATATTATTACTCACCGTTGGGCTGCCATCGGTACTCCTAATCCACCCCGCGGCATTTTAAAATTAGATTAAGATAGAGTTTGATAAAAAAAAAAAAAAAAAAGCATTTAGCGTTCGAAATTTAAAACTGAATCTGAATATTAAATATTTTTAATTTTAATAGTCAAATTTAAACTTTACTGATAAACTCTAAACTCAACCCTCCCTAACTTTTAACTTTTCAAACTCCAATCTCTAAATTCGAATTTTAAACTCAAACGTCAAACACCATTATTCAAAATTATCGCAATCTAAAACAAGTATTCACTATTAATTTCAAATTACCAAATGAAGTTGCCTGAGTAGTATGAGGCATTGGCAGCTTAAGCAAAGGGGTTCGAGCCTTTGTGTATGCAGAATTCTACTTTGGGAAGAGCAACCCTTCAATGCCCACCAGATCCTCGAGGGATTAGTTTTGGGTCCATTGTGACATGAGATAACAATTATATGCAAAATCCCCACCTATATCAAATAAAATACTATATTAGAAAGTAAAAATTATAGAGATCAGTATTATTTATTGTACTAGTGTATTATTTTATTATATAATACTCCATTGATTCTATAATATTTGAGACGAGGAAACTATATTTATTGTCCTACGTACGCACCTACCCCCTTTTGTTGCCAAATATTGTATATAAGGAAAAAAGAATAATAACAGTATATCATTATGTTTAAATTTGAAAAATATAGCTAAACTCATTTAAATCATTATGTTTAAATTTGAAAAATATAATTAAACTCATTTAAACCACAATATTCCCTTCTTTCTTTTAATTAGTTTTTCAAAAGGTAAGGTAAAAAGATAAGCTTGATGTGATACTAAGGGCGGTTTGTTTTGGCTTGTGAAAAAAGGAGAAATCAGTAGAAGAAGGAGAAGGAGGAAGAAGGAGAATTCAAAAGCAAAAGCAGATCAAATAATTGTTTGGATGGATATTATTAAAGTTGTTTTTCAACGGAAACATGTTTGGATGAATTGTACGTAAAAGGACTTTTAATATATTGAAATTACTAAAATGGACATAATTAAATATTATAAGGATCTTTATAATTAATTTTATTTCCTTTCTAAATAGGGTTATTTTTGTATTTTTATTACTAAATGACTTCTCCTTTTAAAAAAGTAACCCTCTACCTACTTTGAAAAAAAGTAGAATTTTAACTTTTGCTTCTCCTTTTATTTTAAAAAAAAGTCAAAACAAACAGCTAAAAAAATTCAAAAGGACTTTTGGGAGAAGCAAAAGTCAAAAGGAGAAAAATTATGGCAAAACAAACAGACTCTAATGATGATATTATTAATGTTGTATTACCTTTTTCTTTGTGAGGCAAAATAAAAATTACTTAATTTGCATATATTTCAATAATATAATTACTGGTACTAAAAAGAAAACATAGCATTTAACCCCCAAGTTTTTTTTTTTTTTTTTGACATTTTATTTACATTTAAAAATAAGCCCATTAGTTGGGTTTTTGAGAATTGCTTTTATCTTTTGGTTAAAATAGATTTTCAGTATTTCTAATATCTATATCTATATCATGTAATATAATAAAGTAAAATAGCCTTTTACGCACACAGTTTCCCGCCCATCCCTCCTCCCCTCTAAATTCAACAATTTCTACATTCTCTCTCACACAGCTATTTATTTACAAAACTGCCATTTTCAAATAAATAAAATTCAAAAAGAAAATAAAAATTCACCTCCACCTCCCTCTTCATAATAAATGCCGTGTATTTACTGCAGCCGCCGCAAATTATTTATCTTCTCAAATACTCTTTTCTCCTCCCAATTCAACTTTTTTATCTTCTGAAATACTCTTTTATCTTCCCAATTTCATAAATTTTGAATCTGCACCGCTTTCTTCCAAAACCCTAATTAATTCTAAAACCAATTCTTCATTCTACCGCCCAAAACCTGTCTCTACCACAAGCACCCAAAACCACCGCACCCCTGTCCCCTACGGCCGCACCAGCGGAGGATATTGGTGAGCAGATTTGGCCTGGACTAAAATAACCATTCTCTCTCATCTCTCTCTCAGCGTCCTCCCACTTCTTTCTCCTCTCACAATTCCCACGGAAATCTTCTCTTCTTCTTTGCTGAAATGTGACGGATCTTTCTTCTCAATTCATCGTCTTAGAGGCCATTCCACAATCCTCAAATCGCCGCCGCCATCTGACACAAAAGACCAATCGGATATTCCGATTCCTCCACACTCCGACAGCCGCCGTCTTTCGCCCGAAGCCATTGCAGCTTGAAGTGAGTTTTTGTTTGCCTTTATATATGTAGTGTATAATGTTTCTGTAAGTTTGGGTTCGATTGAGGATTTTTGTTAGGGAAGGAATAACAAGGGTTGTTGACCTAGAATTAGTGGTAAGTAATTATTCAATTCGTAATTGGTTTTTGATTTTGTACTGTGATTTTTCCAGATTCGATATGCCATTTATATTTAGATTAATATCTGAATAAAAAATATGGATACTTTGCAGGTGAGTTGTTCACCGACCCCATCGATCATCCTCCATCTTGATTCAATCTGTTGGAGGTTATCCCGTCGTGGAGGCCATCGTTCAGTGTCTCCTCCGTCTGTACCGATCGCGCAAACGCTGCCTCTGCCAGACAACCACCATGATAAGTCCCACATTCCATTGTTCTGCTACTCTTCTGTGTTTTAACTTCTAACACTCAATTTTTATTTTCGGGTTAATTATGCACAATTGCGCCAAATTTCATATCTGGGATTTTAACCCTAATTTGTCTGTCTCTGTTCTCCAATAATATTGTTATTTTTGGTGTTGAATTCCACTGCCGCCTTGTGCTATGTCGCGTCAGTTGCAACTTGCAACCGCCCAACGCCTCTATTAGAATCCGCCTTCTTACTAAATTCGAGCAATTGCTGGATGTGGTTTCTGAAAAAGGAAGACTAAAACCCAGGTCATATTTTAGATTTGTTATTTGTAATGTGTTCTTAATCTTCTGTGTTTGGTTTGTACAAGCCGTTGGAAAAAAGGAGCAGAAATGGGAGTCTTAACTTTATTGGTTTTGCGGCTGATCGTCCTTCTCCAGGTATTCGCCGTTTATTAAATGGAGGCATTAAGTGTTGAATTGTATTAGGATCTTTTAATCTAATACAGTGTAAGGTTTTTGTTTAGTAATGTATATGAAGTTTATTCCTGCTCCTCCATGTTTATGCAGTACATTTTTACACGGATATGAAGTGGGTGCATTAACCAATGGTCTTCAGAAGTGTTGAATCTGCTGCTTACAAAGGTCTTCAGCAGTGCATTCGCCATGGTAATTTCTTTTTATTTCAGTTATGGAGCAATGTTCTTTCTTTCTCTTTGTTAGATTTTGTTTTGAGGCAATTCCAGGTTTGACCAAGGATCGAACTAATAGTCGTGAATTTTCTGAATCATCTAACCTTCTCTGTAGTTCTCCTAAAGGAACATACCTATGATGTCTCACCAAGCAGGTGTAAACTATAAAGTCTCTCCATTTTGTAGTCAGCTGCCTCTCTCATTATGTAGTTATGATATTTAGGTATTGTTTATGATTATAACATTGTAAGTGAGTAAAGCAATTAATTTTTCTATTTGTTGATTTCTATTTAGATATATACGAATTGGATTGGTTGTTGTCTTTGACAGAAAGATTGAAGGTGCAGCCACCTTTAAGGATTGCAAATCATTGTGAGAAAGCAAGCTGAAAATGACAATCCATACACCGAAGAGCAAGCATCAATATTGGTGCAGGTCTTTGGTACATCTTTGGAATTTGATATCAGTAGAAAGCTGTCATCAACTTATTGTCCATTGTCAGAGGGTAAGTAAGTTGTGATATATTCAAAGTTTAGTCATTAAGAATTGTCAACTCAAATCCATATATGACTTATTTGTATGATATGGACTTATGACTTCTTCCTGCTGGTTTGTCCGTCAATTTGAACGATGTCAATCAATTTCTGAAATCATCTCTCTTTCCTGAATGATCTTCAGTAACTTGCGTTCCCTCTCTTCCACAGGCGTTGTCTCCTTTTGCACCTCTATTTCAAGCATATGGATTGCGCTGTCTGTCTTGCTTAATTTCAGGTTCACAGCATCATCTTCCTTACTTGCTTCATTCAGTTTTTGTCTGTTCAATTTTAGTTGATTCTGTAGCTTTATTTTCTCTTCCTCCGCAGCTCGGTTGCTTTTCCACTCATTTCCTTTATCAACATTGTTGTCTATTACAAAGAGGACCTTCTTGCTTGCAATTGAGCCAATTTGGGCTATAGATTGGGTTAATTCTATTCAGTGTCCAAATCCTCTCCTATCACTAAGCAATTTTTCCCCATTACTTTGTTGCATTGTTGCGGGGAAGAACCTGATGTTTAGTTACACTATTCTGTTTGTTTCTCTATATGTCCCATTATGCAATGAGCTTGACAATATTTTGGCTTCCCATAATACTCGATGTTCAATTCCTTTCTCCTCCATCTGCCCGTTTTTCTCTTTAATATTGGTTGTCTGGACTGAATTATTCGGCTCTAATTCATTTAATGTATATCCTAATATTCCCCGATCATTCTGATGTGCGAATTGTTTATATATTTATTTTATTTTTAGAGCCTCAATCATCCATTAAAACTTCAAAATACAGTACTCACAAATAAACCTTAATGGGTAAAATTCTATTAGTTACCCACATGTCTGTATATTTATTTTGTAAGATTGTATATGCTTTATTTACACCATTAGCATTCTTATGGTTTAGTAATGTATATGAACCTCTTATTCCCAATGTTGTTCTATCTGTTCTATTGCTAGATATGTACTGTAAATGGCTGGATTATTATGGTTTATGTGGTATTATTAATAGCATCTCTGTTTGACCTAACCAACAAAAATGCTTGAATCATTTTGCTGCCTAGGATTTGGGGTTGGGAGTCCTTTTTTTTTTTTTTTTTTTTTTCTGTTATGTTTTCCTAATTGATTTATGTTGGCTTCTGGACATGTGGTTTGCTTTTAAATATGTATAATTTTGCTTTTGCATTTGCCAAATTTCATTCGCCAGATTAAATGCTGATCAGTTGGTTGTGTTTGTTGTCTAATGCTTTCTTTGGGTGACTGTTTCCGGCATCGCACAGGGTGGTAACCGGGATGTAAAAATGGAATATGCCCTTTGTTCTCAAGTGCGTCAGAGAGACCGTAAGGAGAATCACTGGCAGTTTTATAAGTAAGTCTTCAGTTTCTGCAATCTTCGGTTATTCTTCTTACTTTTTCTCTTTTTCTCTTTTTCTTTTCACTGCCTTTGATTCTTTAAGATTGCGATTTGTCTGAAGTTTGGTGTTTCAATCGGCTATAGCCTATATTTCTATTATATCCCACGTTTGTTTCCCTCTTTTTAGAATACTAATGGGTGTTTTTTCTTTTTTCTTTTTTTTTTGTCTTATTCATTTGCAGGTGTATTGCAGTTTATTGTATTCCTTTGCCTTCTCTCTTCCCTGTTTTTTCTTCTTTTTCGACCTGTCTTTCTTTTCGTTTTTTTCCCCCCCTTTTTTTAACAAGTTTCCATTTGATTTTGTATGTATGCTTTGGTTATCTTTAGTTTGCTTATTTATACGTTTCAAATTTTCTTTTTTTTGTTCGGATATGTGTAAGTCATTTTCCTTTCTCTTTGTTGGATAGTAAAATGGGTGCCATTTTTTTTGTCTGTTTTTGTCTTTTAGGTTTGCAGGGACAGTATTGGTTTGTAAACAGTTGAGGTATACTTCATGCTAATGTCTGTTGTATCGGTGTATGTTTTTGTTATTTATTATTATTATTATTATTATTGGTTTGCAGGAGCATTCTTCATTTCTAAAGCACAATCGTAAAATGGGCACCTCGAATGGTAAATCTGTTGAACCCATATTTTTTTTCTTCCTTTCTTTAACCCATGGCATTTTTTAATCTTATAAAATTTCAAGTACACAATAGAAAAAGGATGTTACATACTTGGCAGGTCCTATAAAAAACAGGTATTGATGATTCAAATATTCTTAACAAAGATTACTATTGAGAGCATCTTTTGATCCTCATATGGCTACTGTTTGTCGTGTGTTAAATCTTGCAGGATGAGCTTTAGAGTATAGGGCACTCTTGAGAGCATTGACAAGTTGGGCAATGGGAATTCCGTTGCTTCAGTTTTCCTTCCTTTTTATTCGTATGTATTTTATTTTTATCTTTTAGGGAGTTTGTCCTCTTGGCCCTTTTATAGGGGGAGTTGAAATTTTTGAAAACTGAATCCCAATGGATTTGTGGCTATTTGCCTAATTTTTATTCAACTTTGGTATTATTACTAAAATTTGGGCACGAGAGTGAAAATACTTGCATTGGTTTTTATTTAATCTTATGCGAGTCAACTCAAATGATGTACTTAAATGATGTTAATGCTCGCTTGCACTCATCCTATATCCTGAGATGGATGAAGGATTTTTTCTTGAGTTTAAACTTGAATTTTGAATTCAAACTAAAATCTGGGTCTTGAAGCGGATGGTGATCAAGTATCCTACACTATTGAATCAAAATAATCTCTCTGAATTCACATGCAACTATGCAAATTAGATGACGTGTTTTGAATGGAAGAGTGAGTAATGATTATGAATTAGTTAGATGGCCAAATTAAATCTGTCACTACTTTAAAGAAATAGATAAAAAAGTATGTTTTCCAAAAATGTTAATTGTTTTTAAAACTAAAAGAATTACAATTACCTTAAAACCCTACCAAAAATGTTAATTACATATACCATTATTCCATTATCGATCGTAGACAAATAATAAAAAATGTTACCCCAAAAGTGATAGATTGCTTCGTGAACCGAAAAAAAAATTAAATTATGAGAAACTATTCAAATAATGACTATCATTATCTTAAAAAAACAAAAAAAAAAAAATGCATATCCCAAAACTAATTACTGTCTTTGGGAACTGCAAAACTAAGTAATACAGTATACTATAGTATACAATTTTATGGGGACTATAAATTTATTATTTTACTGTAACTATTCCTATAACATTCTTGGTTATTTGTAAAACGTTTCTCAATAATGTATCATTTAACTTACAGAACATTTAAACATAAATTACTAAAATACTTAATTTTAACTCATTAAATTTCAATTTATTTCACTGAAGATTTATTTATTCTATTTTTCGGGAACAGTATCTTATAACTTATCTTAGCATATGCATGAACTACTTCACATTTATTCATATTAAATATTTTCTCTCGAAATTAATTTATAGAATAACGGTTGAATTGCGGGAGCCATTGGATTGGATGATGTGTTGGTCCTGTGCAACAGTGGGTTTGATTATACTGAAGTGTGTCGTAGGTGTGCTTTTTATATTAATTATTAATAGTCTTGGTCTAATTTATTATTCTAATAAATAATAACTTCTCAATATTGCGCTACTTCACTTTTGATAGGAAATAATTTTCGAAAATTACCCAAAACTTTGAGTTTCAAGATTAGATTATTAATTTTTTTTCTCGCCTTTTCATGCTGTTTCAAAAAAAAAAGGATTATTAATTGTTATCCCAAAAAAAGATTAGATTATTAATTATAAGAAATTAAACAATAAATATGAGCAATTAAATGCACTCAATAACATTGAAGTCTTTTGACGTTATTTATATTAATTTCAAGTATTGTGGTTGTTTTTAACTTGCACCACACCAATAATTTTAATAAATATTCGAATGTGTTAAAATATTTCTCTCTCTCTCTCTCTATAATTGGTATTGTTATTCTATAAATACATGGATTAAGAAACAAAAATCTCTACCATACTTGAATCAGGGGAGGGGCAGATCTTTTCGAAGATCACTATTTTTTTTTTTTTATTTTTTTGGGTAATTGAATTTGGAGTTAAAACTTTAAATTTGGGATTAATTTTTATAGGCTTTCATGGTTTATGTTATTGTTTACTTAGAATTGTTGAGATTTAGATAAATGAATGTTTATGTTAATTTTTAATAAAATTTGGGGATAGATGTCTTATTTAAATTATTTTATGGTTATATTTAGTTAGAATATTGTGATTTTGAATTTTTATTTATGAATATTATATTTATGTTTAGTAGTAATTAAGAATATGACTTTTGTGATTTATTTTATACTCTTTCCCTGCTTAAAAGTTTTTAACATTTCTATTTTTCATGTAATTCAATGTACATTTTTAGCTTAATACCATAATTTGTATAAAGTAAAATATTGGATAAAAAATTTTTAATTCAGAAATTACTTTATTTAGCTGTATAATTTAGATAATTATTGGGCTTTAAATGGGTTAGCGCACAAACATGTTAGGTTTGGTATATTATTGTGCCAACAAACATAATAATAAATTAATGTGCAAAATCTTTTTAAAATGACTTAAAATTTAAATTACTATAAATTTATTAGGGTCATTGTTTACTTCAAATTTTGTCATATCTATATTGTTATAGTAGTGATTGGTTGCGGTGCAATCACCAAAACCCGCAGCACATCAATGCACCAATCTCAACCGTTCGTTTAAGATCCAACGGTCCAAAATGTAAAAGGGTAAAATTGTCCAAATTTTTTTTAAATGTCAAGTCGCTGAAAAATATACACAAGGTCATCGCTGAAAAACACTATGTATGTCGCTGAAATATACCATACTCCATCGTTGAAATATACTATACTCCATCGCTCAAATATACTATACTCCATCGCTCAAATATACTATACTCCATCGCTGAAATATACTATACTCTATCGCTGAAATATACTATACTCCATTGCTGAAAATACACGGAAGGGCACTGGAAACAAGATGCATGTCGCTGAAAACAATATATTAATCAACAAAATCGCTGAAAAGTATATACATTGTCGCTGAAATGTATGAACATATATTTTGGAGTAATATGACATAATTACCTTTTTTCCATTCCGCTTCATCTCAACCGTTGATTTCAAAAGTGAATCAACGGTGCGAAATCGCCGCAGTACATCATGTCAAAACTCATGATTGCACCCTAACTACTCCCGTTATAGTATGATAAGGATTTATTTTATAGCAAGACCACAATCCTTATCTCGGTTTGCTAAGGATTTGGTTGCTATCAGACCTCTATTTATCCCTCACCTTGGATGGAAATTGGGAAATGGTAAGAGTGTACGTTTTTGGAAAGACATTATTTATTGCTTTGACTTAACCTAATGTTGTGAATTATATCTTTTTTATAACAATATCTCACTTGATTATGTTTTATCTTATTTAACTATATTAAAAAGTCGAATCTTAGTTACACAATATTAGAAAGTCAAACATGACAAATGAGGTGGGACGGAGGGAGTATTTCTTAAAGTACTTTTTAGTTAATATCTAAAAGAATTGGTCTTGCCCCGCTGGGAATCCGGAAATTAATTATTTTATATGCACATTTCCTAATATTATAATAGAGAATATTGTCATTTATTTTATGGTTTTATTTAATTTGTAATATTTTGGTTTTGACTTTTGATGGATGAATAATAATAATATTCTTATTCTAAACATATTTCTTTATATTGAAGACAAATTATTCTGTTATAGAAAATATGGTTGTTCACTTAAGCAAAGGTCTCGGGTTCGAGTCTTTGTATATGCAGAATTCTGCTTTGGGGAGAGCAGCGCTTCAATGCCCACCCGATCATGTATCATGAAAATTCAAATCTTTGATTTGTCACGTTGCTATATTGTATATTTTGCTCTCAGAAAATGTGAAGTAGGTGGTTTGTGTGGGCATCAGAGGGAGGGAGTTGTTGGTGGGGCATTGATAAGGTAGAGGCTTCAAATGTGGTTATGCTATTTTATATGCCAACTCATCTGGTGCTTCTAGACATGAAGACGTTCCTGGCTACAGGATTTGCTTCCCGTAGCATATCGATATCTATTTATGGTCTATGAAATTTGAATTATAAACTATATAACATTGGAAACTTGAATCGGACATGCATATGTTGTTGGTTCGTTTGACATTTAATTTATGTTGTTGTCATTTCATTGAGTTGAACCAGTTGTAAATCATTGACAGTGGACGTGTGGACGTATTTTGGATTTAATGCAAACAAATTATAGCATTGTTTTAATATTATTAGGGAAACTTCCGTAATCTTACATCTATTGAAGGAAATATCAAAATATTGATTTTATATATGATATGATTTTGAAAATCATGTACATTCACTATGATCATGACCAAATATAAACTAAATCATGTTGGTGTGCTTAATTAAAAGTTACAACTTAAAATTTTTAATTTTCCAAACATCATAGTCGGCATGAAAATAAATCCACATTGAGTTTTCATTGCAAAGAAACACTACAATAGCTTTTAATTCATTCACTTACTATATATTATGTTGTAATTTTTTTCTTTAATTCATTTTTATCAACAATTTATTTAATAACATTATATAACAATTAACTTAATTAAATTATATATATTAAATTAATTTAACATTTAAGTTTATATATTTTTTAAAATTTACAGTGCCGCGCATCGCGCGGGCGGGTACATAGGTTCCGACGAGAGTGAGAAAAAATATCTTGGATGATGAAGTATTGACTGACAGTACATTGGTTCCGACGAGAGCGGGGAAAAATATCTTGGATGGTGAAGTATTGACTGGCAGTATATTGGTTCCGACAAGAACGAGAAAAAATATCTTGGTGGTGAAGTATTGATGACAGTACATTGGTTCCGACAAGAGTGGGAAAAATGTCTTGGAGGGTGAAGTATTGAGTGACAGTACATTGGTTCCGACAAGAACGAGAAAAAATGTCTGTATTGACTGGCAGTACATTGGTTCCGACCATAGTGTGAAAAAATAACTTGGAGGGTGAAGTATTGACTGGCATTACATTGGTTCCGACAAGAATGGAAAAAAAATGTCATGGAGGTGAAGTATTGACTGGCAGTACATTGGTTCCGACAACAATGGGAAAAATGTTCCTCGGGGTAAAGTATTGACATGAGAAAGTAGTGGACAAAGAGTGCTTATTCCACGAATGAGTTTGACCTCATCTAATCATATAATACCGTTTAAATTTTCAAGAAATCAATTTTCACTAATTGTTTATTATCTATGACTATCAACAAGAGCCAAAGGTCAATCTCTAAAACATGTTGGAGTGTTCCTGAAGATCCAGTTTTTTAGATTTATGCCTGCATATAATGTAAACATTTTACAGTAAAAATGCCCCAAAAATAAAAATAACAAATTGAAGTTCATGTAATATAATCTTTTAGTGATCTTATTTTTAATAACATAAAATTTGTGCTTATTTATTTTATCTTTAACTTCGAAATAGTGAAGAGAAAAGTATTATTTATTGTCTATTCTATACTTTTTTTTTAAACTTTACATCCATGCGCATCGCGCGGGCGGGTGTGCTAGCACAAAATTGATATTTTAAATTTACATGAAGAAATAATAATAATAATAATAATAATAATAATAATAATAATAATAATAATAATAATAATAATAATAATAATACAATTATATTTACATATAAATTTATATTATAAGTTTTTAAAATTAATAGGTAAATTTATAACTAATTCTTTAATTTAATATATCTTATTTTTATTATATGATTAGTAAGAAATATAGTGTTTTTATATTTAATATAATATAAATATTTTCTTACAATAATCGATCAATTTGAGTCAAACTTTCCATATTTATAGAGAGATAATGTATATATAATATTGTTTAATATAAATGTTTGAATATTTCAATATACGCTACTTTTATTACTTACAGGACTAAAACTGCATATTTCATTTAAAATTCTTAAATATTGAAATAATAAATAAAATTCTTTAGAACTGTGTTGGTGTGAGAAGAAAGTCCGATTTGAATTTTTTTTGTGTAAAACCAACAGTCGTCGGATGGAACAAATCCACAGATAATGTTGTGCGATGTTATTGAAATTTTCATTCATTATGATGACGTATAAATTATATCTTGACTGTAGGATCTAATAATAATCTTAATTACATAGTATTTTTTATATGAACGAATAAATATATTATTCCCGATTTTACATCCGCGGTACGGGCGGGTTGGACCCAATAAATATTATTGGGTTCTTGATCCCGATAAAAGATATAATATTGTTTGTCACTATTATTTGGTTGGACCCAAAGAGAAATTAATAGAGGACTTATATAAATTATATCTTAACTACAGGAGCCAATAATACTATTAATAAACTATTATTTTTTATATTAGCATATAAACAAATTACAATTCATTATACAAATCCCGCGGGTACCGCGGGTGGTATGTCTAGTATATATATAAACAATATAGTCAAGTTTCCCCCCACTTTCCCACCCCCTTTTTCAACAATCACCTTTAATTCATCCAACAATGTTTAATCCTAAAATTTTAATATTCTATATTGAAATATCCATAAATATTTATTAATATCCAATATTAATTAATATACGTTTAATATAATTTTTTTATAAATATTCATTAATATATATACAAATAATATTTAAGATTTGAAAACATAAAATTCATTCGGATAAACACCACATATATATTAAATTATATATTCATATAAATAAATTCTTATCTATTATCAATCTCTCTATATATATATAAATAATATAGTTCAATTTCCTCCCACTCCCTCACCCCTTTTACTCCATCCAACTTTTCTCTCACATTTTCAACAACCTCACTAACATATATATTATATTTATATCTATAATATCTAATAAATTCTTAGTAAAATATTATAATATCTTTAACTAATTTATACTATTATATATTTTTAGCAGATCGCGTCAAATCTGATCTCATTCCTCCAATATTTACATATATATCTCCACCAAACCTCCTCCTATTTCTCTATAAATATTCCATTCATTTATCTAATATCATGGTTGTCTTAAAATTCTCATCACCTCACATTTTATTTCTTCATTCTTTATTAATGTCTTCTCAACATTGATTTTATATTTAATTAAACAATGTCTTTTGTTTCTTCTTCTCATGTATTACAATGTTTCCCACGCCACTGTTTTCCTAATATTTCTTTTGTTGCAGGTTAATTTTTCTCATATTGCAATATATTCTTCGTCTTGCTATTCATGTAAGATTTTTTTTTACTCGAACGTGAATATTAGTGGTTTTTTTTTTCTTCTTACGTACTGTTAAATATATGTTTCTAATGGTTTTCCAATGACTTATGATTCTCCTTTGTATACTACTCAAAATTTTTGTATATCATGAATCTATTTTTTGCTGATTTTGTTATTGTTTGTTTTTTTTCTTTATTCGAAATTTGAAAAAAAAAACTAAAGAGAATAAATTTGGAGATGTTTCCACTTTATTTTTTGTTTATGTATTTTTTCCCTTTTGTTAATAGATTATTCCTTTTTGACATCTTTCCTTTTGGATACATTTTTTATTTTTTTTTACATATTTCTGAATTTATTTAAGTTCACTATGAAGTAGAAAACAATCATTATTTAATTGAATTCGAAAAAATTGGGAATAATCTAATAAATTGGACAGGGAGTGATTTAAATTTATTGTTTATTTTATCACAACCATTTATTTAGCATAGTGATTTGTTATTATTTTAGAAGATCTCAATCTAATTTTGAATGGTTGATATATATATTTATATATATAATGTAGATATCGATCCTATATTTTTAAAGAAATTATTAATTAATATAAAAGATATAATAGCACTATATAAATTAAAAAGATTTACTATGATATACAATATCTTTTAACTTCGTCTAATTGAATAAATGTAGTACTATATAGTTGTATAATATATATATTTATAATGGGATAAAAGGGGTACGGTAAATATCAGAACGATCCGATGCCATATCCGATTATATTCGAATCTGAATCTGTTTCCGACTATCCAGCCAGATATTTCAATATTCGCATCCAAATTTGAATCTGTAATTTAATATATGCATTCGTATTCGTATTCGAAAATATCTGACCGTATCCAAAAATTGATAGGATATTATCCAGATTTTAAATATGGATATCCGAATATATTAACATATTATTATTTATCAATTAAAAATTATCAATAATTATAACAAAATATAAAATTATTCGATAATTTTTTATATCGAATTTTCAAAAAAGATGAAAAATTATCCGATAATTTGTATCCAATTGAATCTGTATCCGACATGTATTTGTATCCGGCATATCTATATTCGATCCGAATCCGAGAAAAAAATGTGGGATAATTGTAACGCCCCAAAAATTTAAAACCAAATTTCTGAGACGTCACTGCCGTGTTACCTCTCTTAAACTGTTGGCCAATCAATTTAAGATCAATAACACGTAGCCAAGTAACCAGGAAGCCAATGAATCATAATATCAGAGTACAAATCCAGAAAGGAAACCTCACGTCATAACAGACGTCCGGCTTACAAGCCTTATTTATGCGACATAACAGTCGACATATCAGTCTCATCTCACCTGTCAGAGATATCAAATTAAACACAAGACAGAATATAGTGTACCGATCCGTACCACAACAGTACGAGACTAGGTAATAAGTCATAGCATATTATTCAAGTCAAGCACATAAGTCCACAACATGCTAATGCATCCCTAGGTAGATCACTCATCCCCAAACCCCACATCGTGCTCAGGCTCTGCGTCCTCCCCGGGAATATCTATACATAAAAACATAGCAAGGGTCAGTACAAGGTACTGAGCAAGAATAGAAGAATCGGCATAAGGGGAAACAAGAATTAACTTGATTCCCTAGAAGTATATTTATACATATAGGTGGAGGAATATTCCGTTTTTAAACATTTATTAGGCATAACATAAAAATTAAACAGTGCAAATAAGTAAACATCACACCGTCCCATACTGGTGCTTCAACCACAGCAAATAAGATGAATGATGGATGATGAGATGAAATGTTATGACCTAGGATGTCTATCTACCCTAAATGCAACACATAAGCATGTCTAGCGCGCACCTAGGTACCATGGTCGGTATTCCCTCCCATATAAGGGTCCACACCCCTTAATGGTCGAGAGACATACCCACAGTGCCCCCGCCGCGGACACTAACAGCTGAAATCGTGGCTTACGGCAAGCGGGTCAGGCTAAGGGTCATGAGCCCTTTCTAGCCAAATACAGACTAGGATATAAATCCTTTTCAGTCTCAACATATCATCACAGATATTCACATATCATCACAGATATTCACATATCATCACAGATATTCAGATTCAATTCAATCACTCATCTCGAGTGAAGTATTTTCTTTAAAATAAATAGCTTTAAAATCAGACTAGGATATAAATCCTTTTCAGTCTCAATATATCATCACAATTATTCACATTCAATTCAATCACTCATCTCGAGTGAAGTATTTTCTTTAAAATAAATAGCTTTAAAATAGTCTGGGCTCTTTGAAATATACTACTAGTTTATAAATGATAACTTTAAAAATAATAATACTTGAAAATAATAGTTTTTAAAAAGAATAATCCGGGCTCTTTAAAATAGTAGTTTTAAAATATTCCGGGGTGTGCCAAGTCCCACATTTCGGCACCAACACATAATCAGATTCCACACATGTCAATACGTAAATTACGTGTCATGACAAAATAAACAACTCATCGCGAGTTAAGTGTCAAGGGTGTGCCAAGCCCCACATATCGGCACTAACACTCACATCAACATAGAAGCGAAACAAGACTCGATCTCAACTAAGGCATAGTAGATCACCGCTAATCGCAACTAAGTTCAAAGATTGTGAGCATAATGATGGTTATGGCATGCTAGAAGCATAAGAAGAACTAAGGAAACACGAAGGACGAAGAACCGGAAAACGAGCGGACGAATCGCGCGGGCAGGGGGGGTGGCGCGCACCCGGCGCGGTTTTTACACAAAAACCGCGCCAACCCCGCGCGGGACTCGTTCGTCGTGACGTTCGACCCGCGCGCTGCTCGCGCGCTGTTTGGCTAAAGGGCGCCCCAACTGCGCGCCGACACAACAGAAACGATGGAAATGGCGGTTTCCGGCCATTCCACCGATTATGCCCCCATTTAGGCCTATCTCTACCCTTGCCTGATATGTAGATGAGTCTCCAAGCTCCTCTTCTCAACCTGCAAGCTTCCAATCAACCATTCCAAGCCTATATTGCAAGAATCAAGCTCCAAACATCATAATTCATCCAAGAACATGATTTCTTGATCTTGAAACCATTTGAAGCTTAAAAACTGAAATCAACAACACCAAAATGGTCTCAAGTACTAACCTTAGCTTCCTCAACTGATTTGAAACTCCCAAGCAAGGATTTAACACAAATTCCAAGCCGATCTACAAGAATTCATCCCAAAATCATTTAATCCCGCCACCAACTTGCTCCCTTCAAAACCCACCTCAATACTCTTCCAAACTACGAAATACTTGATGTAAATTACTTACCTAAGGTAGTATGATGAAACCCCCAATTGATTTGAGCATAAAATCAAGGATTTGGGAGGATTTGGCACCAACCCTAGCCTTCCCAAAACTAGTGACGGGAATGAGAAGATGAGGATGAAGAAATGGGTTTCCAACACCCAACAAATCAGATTTTGAAGAGTCAAAATGGATCCGGGTCGGGTCACGGGTCTCGGTTCGGGTCGGAATGTGGGTTAAAAGAGTTACACCACTTGTCTTGACCACATTGCACCCATTTGAGCACTTGACTCTTATTATCTTGTGAGTTGAACTCACTTATTTCCCCCACTTAAATCTTCATTCCCTACAAAATAATCCACATACTAAGTCTTTTGTTAATTAACCATAATTAAATTAATTAATTATGAGTTAATTAAATCGGGGTGTTACAATCTCTCCCCCTTAGGATCATTCGTCCTCGAATGAAAAAGTATGGATTAAGGTCATTACTTCACTGAATTGGAGTCAAATCCTATTCAGGATAACGCCCAGCCATGCTTTCCTCTGTCTCCCAAGTGGCATCCTCTACGCCATGTCTCGACCAAAGTACTTTCACCATTTTGATCACCTTCTTGCGAAGTACCTTTTCTTTAGGGTCGAGAATCGCCACGGGGTATTCTTCGTATTCTAGGTTGTCATCCAACTCCACCTCCTCCGGTTGTATAACCTTGTTAGGATCCGATATAAACTTCCTCAACTGAGAGACGTGGAAAACGTTGTGCACCTTTCCCACCTCAGTTGGCAATTCTAACCGGTAAGCGACCTTCCCAATCTTCTTAGTGATCTCATAGGGGCCTATAAATCTGGGACTCAGTTTCCCTTTCTTCCCAAATCGTCTCACGCCCCTCATGGGTGACACTCTCAAAAGTACCCAATCTCCAACCTCGAATTCAATGTCTCTCCTGGACAAATCAGCATAACTCTTTTGACGATTCTGAGCTTCCTTCATTCTGTCTCTGACCACTCTCACCACTTCAGTGGTCTGTTCAATGAGTTCAGGACCCATCACCACTCGCTCTGAAGGATCACTCCAACACAAGGGTGTCCTGCACTTTCTTCCGTATAAGGCCTCGAAAGGCGCCATACGAATACTCGCATGATAGCTATTGTTGTAGGAGAACTCCACCAAATGTAGATGTTCCTCCCACGATCCTTGAAAATTCATCACACACGCCCTCATCATATCCTCCAAGGCTCTAATGGTCCTTTCGGCCTGTCCATCAGTCTGAGGGTGCCACGCAGTACTCATACTGATCTGCGTCCCAAAGACTGTCTGCAATTCCTTCCAGAACCTTGACAGGAATCTGGAATCTTTGTCGGAATTGATTTCTCGAGGAATACCAAAACGTCTAAGCACATGTTGGATGTAAGCGCCAGTGAACTGTTGCATGCTCCAGTTCAATCTCATTGGTATAAACACAGCACTCTTGGTTAGTCGGTCCACAACTACCCAAATAGTATCAAAACTGCTCCGTGTCCTGGGTAGCCCGGTGACAAAGTCCATAGCAATGGATTCCCATTTCCAAGTAGGAACATCCAAAGGTTATAATAAGCCTGAAGGTCTCATGTGCTCGGCTTTCACCTTCTGGCAAGTGGAACACCTAGACACAAATTCTGCCACTTCCCTCTTCATGCCTTTCCACCAATAGTTTTGCCTCAAATCCTTGTACATCTTTACTGCTCCCGGATGTACGGAGTAAGGTGTGCAATGTGCTTCCTCCATAATTTTTCCTTTCAGCGCCTGATCTTTCGGAGGCACACACCAACGGTCCCCAAACTTGGTCATATTCTTGCTATCAATCACAAAGCCTTCCGCTTTACCCTTACGAACCTGAGCTTTCAAATGCATCATCTCTTGTCTTACAGCTTGACTTAATCTGAGTTCCTCGAGTAATGATGGCACCACCGTCATAGCATTCAACCTTGCTATCGTGTCGTAAGGAACAACCACAATACCTTCCTTGTCCAACTCTTGCCTTAACTTCCAAGGGAGAGTAATTGAATTCAGTACATGTCCTTTCCTACTTAGTGCATCAGCCACCCGGTTGGCTTTCCCTTCTATGTACTGAATACTCGTGTCGTAGTCCTGCAAAAACTCTAACCACCTTCTTTGCCTACCGCTCATTTTATCTACAATGTAGAGACATTTAAGATTCTTATGATCCGAATAGATTTGACACTTGGCTCCGTAAAGATAATGCCTCCAAATTTTTAATGCATGCACGACCGCTGCCATCTCCAGGTCGTGAGTCGGGAAATTCAGCTCGTGAGGCTTTAATTGTCTAGATGCATACGCAATCACCTTGCCATACTGCATAAGCACACACCCAAGTCCTCGATAATATGCATCTGTGTCTACCTCATATTCCCCCGATTCATCAGGTAACACTAAGGCCGGAGCCTCGGTCACCTTCTTCTTCGGTGAAGGAAATCCTTGGTATCCCGTAGTCTAATCTGGCTTGATACTTAGACAGCCAATCCATTCCCAAAATCACGTCAAAATCGGCCAAATCTAGCACCACTAGATTCGCTCTGAACTCTCGATCTTTGATGATTATCTGTGCATCGGGTTTAATCCACTGGCTCCGCATGAGGTCTCCCGAAGGTAGCGTACAGGGAGTTGATAAGCCTCCAGTGGTCCCATATCATTATTAGTTACGAATTCCGATGATATAAACGAGCATGATGCACCAGAATCATATAAGGCATAAGCATGCACATTATCAACTAGTATAGTACCTACGCATTTAATAACATAAGGCACTACCTGGGGTACTTGTTACAGATGGTTAAGTCGATCAAGATTGAAATTGAACAATGGGCAACTTACCAGTCATGACATCATCTCGCCCATCTAGCTCAGCCCGCTCAATCACATTGAGACGGCCCCCACGGTCCCCCTGTGGTACACGACCTCTGTCTGCACCTCGTCCGCGCGACGCATTCCCACCAGACGCATCTGAAGTAGATCCTCTTACTCGACCCACCAACTGTGGGCACTGTGACCTCAAATGTCCTTGCTGTCCGCAATTCCAGCAGTGGGGTCCGCTTCTATACGGTGGCTGTGCATAAGTCCGAGGCCTAGAGGTCTCTCCACCGCTTCTCGGCCTCGTCTGCCTATGATGGGGTCTAATCGGCCCCCCTGACTCCCTGCGACGAGCGGCCCTCACGCGCTGCATATAAGCACGAGCTCTTTCAATGCATAAAGCCTGATCATATGCTGAAGCTAAGCAGGCGTGTTGGTTGCTAAACCCAGTCCGGATCTCAGCCTTCAATCCATCCACAAACTTCGAAACCTTACCTTCCTCATTAGCAACTAGCATTGGTACGTATGACATGAGTTCCACAAAACGACCATAGTATTCAGACACTGTCATATTTCCTGCTTGCTCTAGGTTGAGAAATTCCCTCTTTTTAACATTCACCATCTGTGTAGTGAAAAAGTGGGATCTCAAAGCATGACAGAAAACTTCCCATGAGAAGTTGGGTCTCGCCATAAGCTCACTCTTACGCGACCTCCACCAATGGAGAGCTGGTCCAGTAAGATACTGCTGTCCCACCCTGACCTTCCAATTCTCTGGGCAGTCTATATTCTCGAAGATCTCCTCCATATGATAAATCCAAACAGTCAGAGCAACCGGGTCTACTCCTCCACTAAAGACCGGCGGTTGATAATGCCTTGCTAGATGCACGTAATCCACGGGTCTGGGTGGTGGTTGTGCAGGTTGATTCGCCTGCCCCTGATACATCCCATACATAGCACTAAACATATATTGCATAAACTGGGGTCAAATGGCATCTGTACAGGTGGCGGCGGTGGTGGAGGCACTGGTTCGTCCTCATAGTTCCAGTCATCCTCCACTTCTACCGGTTCCTCAATTGGAACATTTCCCCCATGATCATAGCCAAATCCACCATCCTCATGGTACTGTCCACGACCCCCAATAACTGGCCCCTGATTCCTACGAGGCCTTCCCCTCCTCCTGGGCTCTCCATCCCGGCGCGGCGGCATCCTATATTCGTAACGTAACGTAACGAGATATTCAGTAACACTCGGTAAATAAGAATAATTCTTTACCGAACATCGATTATTAAGTATAGATCTCCCGGAATATCCCCAAGGATTGATCCTGGTTTGATTCACAAACCACAATCCACCCTATAGGGGACGCAGATAACCAGAAACAATGCAATTAACAAGAATATAAGCAGAACCAGATGCAATTCCTACACTATATGCTTTCCCCCACACATCTCACCACATGCTTGTGTTAGAATTCTAAGCACATACGAGCAGACATGGCTCTGATACCAACCTGTAACGCCCCAAAAATTTAAAACCAAATTTCTGAGACGTCACTGCCGTGTTACCTCTCTTAAACTGTTGGCCAATCAATTTAAGATCAATAACACGTAGCCAAGTAACCAGGAAGCCAATGAATCATAATATCAGAGTACAAATCCAGAAAGGAAACCTCACGTCATAACAGACGTCCGGCTTACAAGCCTTATTTATGCGACATAACAGTCGACATATCAGTCTCATCTCACCTGTCAGAGATATCAAATTAAACACAAGACAGAATATAGTGTACCGATCCGTACCACAACAGTACGAGACTAGGTAATAAGTCATAGCATATTATTCAAGTCAAGCACATAAGTCCACAACATGCTAATGCATCCCTAGGTAGATCACTCATCCCCAAACCCCACATCGTGCTCAGGCTCTGCGTCCTCCCCGGGAATATCTATACATAAAAACATAGCAAGGGTCAGTACAAGGTACTGAGCAAGAATAGAAGAATCGGCATAAGGGGAAACAAGAATTAACTTGATTCCCTAGAAGTATATTTATACATATAGGTGGAGGAATATTCCGTTTTTAAACATTTATTAGGCATAACATAAAAATTAAACAGTGCAAATAAGTAAACATCACACCGTCCCATACTGGTGCTTCAACCACAGCAAATAAGATGAATGATGGATGATGAGATGAAATGTTATGACCTAGGATGTCTATCTACCCTAAATGCAACACATAAGCATGTCTAGCGCGCACCTAGGTACCATGGTCGGTATTCCCTCCCATATAAGGGTCCACACCCCTTAATGGTCGAGAGACATACCCACAGTGCCCCCGCCGCGGACACTAACAGCTGAAATCGTGGCTTACGGCAAGCGGGTCAGGCTAAGGGTCATGAGCCCTTTCTAGCCAAATACAGACTAGGATATAAATCCTTTTCAGTCTCAACATATCATCACAGATATTCACATATCATCACAGATATTCAGATTCAATTCAATCACTCATCTCGAGTGAAGTATTTTCTTTAAAATAAATAGCTTTAAAATCAGACTAGGATATAAATCCTTTTCAGTCTCAATATATCATCACAATTATTCACATTCAATTCAATCACTCATCTCGAGTGAAGTATTTTCTTTAAAATAAATAGCTTTAAAATAGTCTGGGCTCTTTGAAATATACTACTAGTTTATAAATGATAACTTTAAAAATAATAATACTTGAAAATAATAGTTTTTAAAAAGAATAATCCGGGCTCTTTAAAATAGTAGTTTTAAAATATTCCGGGGTGTGCCAAGTCCCACATTTCGGCACCAACACATAATCAGATTCCACACATGTCAATACGTAAATTACGTGTCATGACAAAATAAACAACTCATCGCGAGTTAAGTGTCAAGGGTGTGCCAAGCCCCACATATCGGCACTAACACTCACATCAACATAGAAGCGAAACAAGACTCGATCTCAACTAAGGCATAGTAGATCACCGCTAATCGCAACTAAGTTCAAAGATTGTGAGCATAATGATGGTTATGGCATGCTAGAAGCATAAGAAGAACTAAGGAAACACGAAGGACGAAGAACCGGAAAACGAGCGGACGAATCGCGCGGGCAGGGGGGGTGGCGCGCACCCGGCGCGGTTTTTACACAAAAACCGCGCCAACCCCGCGCGGGACTCGTTCGTCGTGACGTTCGACCGCGCGCTGCTCGCGCGCTGTTTGGCTAAAGGGCGCCCCAACTGCGCGCCGACACAACAGAAACGATGGAAATGGCGGTTTCCGGCCATTCCACCGATTATGCCCCCATTTAGGCCTATCTCTACCCTTGCCTGATATGTAGATGAGTCTCCAAGCTCCTCTTCTCAACCTGCAAGCTTCCAATCAACCATTCCAAGCCTATATTGCAAGAATCAAGCTCCAAACATCATAATTCATCCAAGAACATGATTTCTTGATCTTGAAACCATTTGAAGCTTAAAAACTGAAATCAACAACACCAAAATGGTCTCAAGTACTAACCTTAGCTTCCTCAACTGATTTGAAACTCCCAAGCAAGGATTTAACACAAATTCCAAGCCGATCTACAAGAATTCATCCCAAAATCATTTAATCCCGCCACCAACTTGCTCCCTTCAAAACCCACCTCAATACTCTTCCAAACTACGAAATACTTGATGTAAATTACTTACCTAAGGTAGTATGATGAAACCCCCAATTGATTTGAGCATAAAATCAAGGATTTGGGAGGATTTGGCACCAACCCTAGCCTTCCCAAAACTAGTGACGGGAATGAGAAGATGAGGATGAAGAAATGGGTTTCCAACACCCAACAAATCAGATTTTGAAGAGTCAAAATGGATCCGGGTCGGGTCACGGGTCTCGGTTCGGGTCGGAATGTGGGTTAAAAGAGTTACACCACTTGTCTTGACCACATTGCACCCATTTGAGCACTTGACTCTTATTATCTTGTGAGTTGAACTCACTTATTTCCCCCACTTAAATCTTCATTCCCTACAAAATAATCCACATACTAAGTCTTTTGTTAATTAACCATAATTAAATTAATTAATTATGAGTTAATTAAATCGGGGTGTTACAATAATATATATTCGTATCCGATACTATCCGATCATATCCGTACCGTTTTCATCCCTTCATATAATATAATATTCCCTTCATTTCAAAATAAGTGTAACATAAGGAAATGACACCAGATTCAATGCAAGGAACAAAAGTGCTTTAGTGGAAGTTTTATACCTTTAAAAACATTCTATATATGGAAATGTAGCATTTATTATTAAACACACAAAAAAGGAAAGTGTAATACTTAAAAAGAAATGGAGGAAGTATAATATACTATAATATGATAATTATATTTTCATAATTGGATTTGCATTAGTTCCATATTAATGTGAACAATGTTCTAAGATTATTAACATTATTTTTCGGGAAGCTGGCGCCAAATAATAAATTGAAAAAAAATAAAGAGAAAAAAAGAGCAACAAAAAGAGGTGTCCAAAAGCAGAAAGGAAAAAATGAGCTAACACTTAGGCTCTTGGGAATCATACGCCGGAAGAATTCGCCGCTAACACCATGTGCGTGAAGTCTGAGGAATGTCCAAGTAGTGTGGAATTCTTCTAAAGATGCACCACCTTTTGCTAGACAATCTGCGATCATTTTACCCTCGCAAAGTATATGATGAACTGAACATCGATCAAAGACGTCTCGCCAGGTGCGGGAGGCAGGCCATTGGTCAAGTAGTCCAGTAACATTATTAGTGTAATATATAATAATAAATTAACATATAAAATATAAAGTGGAGTTAAAATTATATCTAGAAAATTATAAATTTAAAAATGTAAAATCAAATATATTTCATAATTCGTATAAGGCAAAAATGTATTAATATAAATTAAATAATGTAAAATCAAATTGATTATGGGCTAAGAGGATGTTTGGATGTGTGTTTTAAAAAGTGCTGCACCATTTAAAAAATAGATAATCAGATAATTGCTGTAACAAAACGTGCTGTAGAATATTAAGTGTCTGGATGATCTTATGCTGTTTCAAATCGCAAAAATTAGATAATCATTAAAAAGTGTTTGGATTTGCATTTTTCATTACCTCAAAAGGCAACAATATGGTAAAATCTATTTTTGACTAAACGCAATTTTCTTATAACACCAAAATGGAGCTGCAAGAAAATAACGTTTTCATTCCCTCAAAACGCAAATAATAGATTATTGGAAGTTAGTACACAAACAGAATTAACGGATTATTTGCGTTATGGAAACGCAATAATCAGATATCCGGCCCAACACACACAAACACCCACCAATAAATAAATAAAACAACAATATTAGGAAAATGACTTAATTGACAAAATTGTTAAACCACTTTGTCACATCTTTTTCTCAATAATGTGGTCAGAAAATTATCATGAACTAAATTTTTTTTGAAGAAGCTATTGAAGGCCTGGAAAGGATGGTGGAAGCTCATGTCACACAATTACAAAGGGAACAAAGGAAAGGGATAAGTGGCCGGATGGGATTCGAATCCCCCATCCTATAGGTTGGGAGTTGGGGGAATTACCACTTGATTAAGTCTCCAAGCCCGCATGAACCAAATTTTATGTAATACGTACAATATTTAAATTTTTAAAATCTCATGTTATTATAAAAAATATATATAAATTTTACTTACCGCGCATTGCGCGGGCGGGTATGCTAGTAAACTTACTTAAAACTATATAGCAGGTATAGGCAAATGTCAAAAACTTATTTCCTTACATCTTTAAATGACAGGAGTATCTTTTGTTTAAATAAGCTAAAAGATATTATTATCAAAGATGGCCAATACACATTTGGCGACACGATGTTTGTAAAAGAAAAAAAATGCCAATGCAAATAATAAATTTTAGGCCAGTAACAATATTCATTTTTGAAATAAGCTACAACAAGAATGCGTTATTATTATTTTTTTTTTTAGACCAAATGACATTTTATTGGCATGTTTTAATAAATATTCCAATAAAAAAATATTACTAAAAATATGTTTTTATTTTAAGACACCAAGCCAAAAACATATTTCAAAAGTCCATCCAAATTAAAGGGATTAGTCATAAATTCTCAAAATAGCAGACCCAATAATCATTTAGGTAGTTTTTTATACGATTCGGTTTTGTATCTTCAATGATGTGGTTAGGAAGTTCTGAACGTGGACGGATCCTGAGAAAGAGGCCAGTGGGCTAGAAAAATCCGGATTTTGTTGATAAAATTGTAGTAGCTTGTTTGGCTTCGGTGTGAGCCAATGACCTTTTTCTCCTCAAGAGAGATTATCGGAAAAAGATCAAACCGATTATGGGTCCGGAAATCTTAGAATGCGCCCAAACTTGACTGAATTTCACTTGAATGAATGGCAAAATCAAATACAATGGAAAATCTACCAGTTGTTAAGAAACAACGGCTGATTAATCCAAAATAAGGTACCAAACTACCAGTTGTTGAGAAACAACGGTGGACTTGGAAAAAAGTAACCGCTAACAACTAGGCTAAAATCTAGGGAAAGCTGTAAAGGAAAGCAGTAAAGATACAAAGTATTAAATTGCATAAAGGAAATCTTGGGATGGATTGGTCTCTCTTGATTCTGAGCATGGCAACCCCTATTTATAGCCGGAGTTGCGATAACCGCTCCCCGGCCTATTCCGATGAGCCGATTCCGAGCTTCTCTCCTTCGGCTGCTCTCGATTATTTTCGGCCGACTATTTCGTCTTACGAATTCTTCAGCTTTTCTTCTTTCTGTTGGACTTCCACTCGGCCCAATCATCTGATTTAGTTACTCGTTCCCCGTTCATCCACTGTTGGGCCTTTTCTTGGTCTGTTTGTCCGGCCCAATCACTCCTTCTTTGGCCCATCATTGCGATGGTCACAACAGATGCCCTCCTTACTTGGGTGAATTTTCGTCGCGGAAAAAGCCCAAGTAAACCTAACTTCTCCCACTTTCTCTTTTCGTGCACTAACTTCTCCTTGAAATTCGGCCACGACTCTTCATATTCCTCATATCTCATTATTCTCTATTTTATTGCTGCCTCCTTTGTTCTTGTGCACTTCTACATTCTCCCTGCCATTTCTTCCTTCCTTCTTGATGGCACATCCTGCTCTCTCTCCCTCTTCTCTCAAGATCAAGAGTATCGAAGACTCTTTCGCCGATAAAACCTCTATTCGTCTGACCGATGAAGGTTTCACCACTATTGGACCTTTGGCGACTTCCATTGAGGCCGCCGCTTCTGTTTCTACATTTTTTGGTGACTTGAAGACGATCCCCTTGTTTTCAGATCATTTCTCCACCAAACTCTTCGGTACTTTCAGCACTTGGCCTATTGTGACTCCTGAATATACTGATTGGTACGCACGGGTGCAGCCTCATTGCGGACCGATTTGGTCGTCCGCTGGTATCAACCGTTTGATTAAGCTGAGTACTTAACCCTTTCCTTCTGAATATCAGTACATCCAAGCGCTCATATGTTTCTGGAATTCTTTTGTTAACTGTTTCTGCTTTCCGTGGGGTATGATGACTCCGACTATTGAAGATGTTAAACTTCTTCTGGACTTGCCCTCTCTTGGAAAACACTTTTTGGGGGTTACTGGTTCTGAGAAACCCTCGATGGGGACTACTGGCTATACCTCGAAGCTTACCTTTGCTCCATGGATTAAGCAGTATAGTGGCAATACATCTGAGCTTCTCAAGCCGGAACCTGTGGCTTTTATGATGTACTTCCTTAGCCGATATTTTTGGTGTGCTCCCGCCAAGAACGTTGTTCTTGAGACTTACCCTTTGGCTAAGTCAATTATGGAGGGGACTCGTATGCCCCTCGCTGATTATTTCCTTGTCCACTTGTATGCTGGCAGGCATCTCGTCTCAAGTACGTGGTTGGGCCGACGATCATTCTGTCAGATCTCGTGGCCTTCTTTGGTTTCTTCATCTCTAGCTTACCTAGTATTTCAGTGATATTTCTGGTTTTGAGCCTCAATCGTCCGACACTACTTCCCCTTCGGACAATGATCTTCTTGGGGTCTGTTTTCCTGACATGCGCGTATCACAATGGATCTATTACTTCATGAATAGACCTCCCATTGATTCCTTCTCCCGCTGTCTCTATACTGGTCCTTCTAAAAGCTGGGTTTCGGCCATTGGCGTTCCCCCTTTTGGTGCGTCTCTTTCGAAGTCGTTCGCCCAAGTTTGGAATGCCTGCATCATTCCTCGCCATATCTTCAATTGCTCTATCTTTGTCCCTTCTGATAATTCTATCCTCTCCGAAGTTTATAATCCTCATCTGGTCAGTCGCCAATTCGGTTTCGCTCAAGATATTGTCCTTACTCTTCACGGGGACCCGAACAGGTACGGAAAATCTTTTAAAGGATTTGGCCCAGAAGAGAGCCGTCAGCTTTGCCGAACATGGGCTCTCCGGATTTGTAATTTTGAAGTCCGCTCCTTTGATGTTCGCCCTGGTTTTTCGACAAAACGCTTCGATGATTGGTGGGGGAAAGTTTTGACTCCTGCTGCTTTTGGGATTGATTTGCAGACCCTTTTTGTTTCCCGCGGTTTTCCAGGTATTATGATGTTTTCCATTATCGAATCAGCCCCCGATTACTCATGTTCTTCTCAGGAGGATGATCCTTTGCTTCCTCTGCTTAGTAAGTCTTTTTGACTTCTTACTTCATACTCCGTATGTTTTTCTTAAGTTCCCCCCCCCCCCTTTTTTTTTTCTTTATTCGTCTTACAGGAACTGCCTCTCTGGATGATACTTCGTCTTTTCCGGCTCACCCACGTACTCGTCCGCTCCTGCCACTTCCTCCAGACGAAAACGTGTTGTTCCAAGTTCGGGAAGATCGAAAGACGATCCTGCTCCTAAGGCCCGGAGACGGTCAGCTCGCTCTCCTCTCTCTGGATCGGCTACAATAGCTGATCAGGTATTTTACGATCCCCCCCCCCTTTTTTTTTCTTTTCACGTTTTTAATCATTGAAGTCATTCACTATTATTTTATTGACGATTATTCCATTCCTTTTCAGGTTCATCCGATTTCAGACTCTTTGAGTCCTTCTGTGTCTCCCGATCATTCGTCTAGCCCAGATGATGTGCCACATCATTCTCCTATTTCTCGTTCAGCCCTTGATCCTATTGATGAAACTTCCGCCGTTATTCCTGATACTTCTAGGGCTGACAATGTTGATTCAGTGACTCCCGATCTGGCTACCTCTCTGGCGACTACTTTACCCTCTTCTTCGCCTCTCGTTCTTCCTGACCCTTCTGTAGCCCATATCCAACAAGAAGGGTTGTCTCTTGGTGATGACATCCCTCCTTCTCCTTTGTCGGATAGGAACATTCTGGACGATTTCTTCTCTCCAGTCCTCTCTCTTCCTTCATCCGATTTTCCGAGCACTTTCGGGGCTTGTCTTGTTGAATTAGATCGTCTAATTACTCACCAGTCGGATGTGATTTCGGTTCAGACTACGCCAATTCTCCTGCTTCTTTCCCACATTAAGCAGTCTTATTTTGAAGAGCTCATCTCCTCGGGTTTGGAGGATGCTTTCCAGGCGATGTCTACTTGTGTTCTACGTATGGACTTGGAACTTCCTGGCGTTCTGGCCGCTCGTAAAAAACTTAAGGATGAGCAAGCCTCTATTGCTCTTCACAGGTTGAAGTTTGATAAACACGTTTCCGATTACCAAGAATATATGAATAAGCTGTCGGATACAAACGATCTTAAGCTCAAGTACTCGGAGGATCTTGCTGCCACCGATCTGGAAATTCATAGACTCCAATGCAAGGCACAAGGCTTGAGAAGTGCCCTGGCCGAGGCAGATAAGGAGTCGACTCGTCTCCGATCTCTTGTTAAGCAACTTCACAAATCTGCTTTAGCTCCTAGAGAAAGGCTTGCCAGTCTTCAAAAAGAGATGGGTTATCTCTCCATGAGGTCCTCCTTTAGTGACGATGTTATCGACGTTTTTCGTGATTTGTGGTCAAACACTCGAGCTGTGATTGACAGAATCCGACCTACTGTAGCCGAGTTTCGTTCTATATCAGATGCTTCCACAGTTTCTAATAATCCTGTTGCTGGCCCTTCTCTGGGGAATGACTCTAAGACTTCTGGTAACGACCCATTCTTAATTTGTTCCTTGATAGAAACAGTATAGACTAGTTCCATCTTCTCTATATTTTTGTTAAATTTCGTCTCTTTTTTTTTAGATACCCATTCTGAACTCCTTCAGGACGCTTCTGAGTACCTGCTCTCATCTCAACCCGATGATCCTCATGTCTCGGCCGAAGCCGAAGCTCGAGCGATTCAAGATTTTCATTCAGCCTTGGATCCCACAACTGGTCGTAATTCACCCGCTGATTCTTCTCATGTTTTTGATGACGACGTTGCTTTTGACTTCAGTGGAGACTGAAATTTCTTCATTATTAATGTTGCTTACTATTGTTGTGACTCCTTTGAGTTTTCTTTTTCGACTGGATTTTGTTGTATTACCTTGTGTACTCTTGACTTATCTCTTTCCTTGGCCGATTTTTGGGTTCTCGATCGGCCTACTGCCTAATGTTTGTCTTTAGTGTATACCGTATCTGTTTCTCGTAACCTCCGGGATCTCTCTTTGGCAGAACAATATCCTTTGCAACTTTTTTGGACATCATGAAACGTCTTTTCCATTATTAGCATTTATTTCCTTATGTTTCTGCCTTTGCTGTAAATGCCATTTCCTTGATCTTATATAAATACTAACATTTTTCTTTCTTCTACTACAGCTCTTTGCCATGTTTGATATAATCTTTTTAATGCATTCAGTTCTTCTTGTTCCTTGGCCTCCTTGGCTTACTGATTCTTCATTCGAATCTTTATCCATGACACAAAAATCCCTCTACCGTGCGGTACGAATCCAGCTAATCCCTCTATCACCGTGCTCTTGTGGAAGGGGATCTCTCAACGCTCGTCCTAACTTATGTTTTGATGGTCGTATTCAGGCTCTGTTCTATCTTTTATCATTGTTATGACCTGTCGTACCCTTGCTTATATCGGTCCCAAAGTCCTGGGCGGTCGAATGATGGTCGCACATTTCTATGGGACCGTATAATCTTTTTTGCTCTGAAGGGCACCCCTCACGGATTTCTTTTGTGCCGTACATATCTAGCGGGATGTTTTTGTTAGGAGCAAAACTTATCTTTTCTTTTCTTTTTCTTTACAATTGAGGAGCTGGCTTCACTAGCACAGCCTTCGCCGATCTTATAGGCGGGAAGGACTTGGGAATGAATCTGGACTTCTACCACTTCATATCCCACTTGCTTTCATCCCTTCCCGGCTTTTTTAGACTAGGACGTTTCCCTTGTATATTGTAATTTCGGGCTACCGATGCCGCTTTCAGCTGAAGTAGCTCCTTTTTGTAATGTTCGTCCATGAAATAAAAATGTTTACTTTCTTTGCTTGATGTTTAATCCCAAACTGAAGCATAATATTTCTTCATTTATCTCGCATTAACTGGACTTTTCATCTGTTCTCCATTTTCGTCCACCAATACGTATGCTCCATTTGGTGATTTCGTCTGAACAATAAACGGCCCCTCCCAACTGGGGCTCCACTTTCCTAATCGGCCATCCTTCTGTTTGGGTGGCCATATAACTTTCCAGACTAAATCGCCAACTTCAAATCGCTTAACACAGAATCTCTTCTTGTACCAGTCGGCCACAACATCTTCATTTTTCTGTAAATTCTTGAATGCTTGCACCCGATCGGAATTAACTTCTAATAGCTCGTCCTTCATCAACTGATTGTACTGTTCAGCCAACATTGAATCCGCCTGGCTTGTTCTCAAAGTTGGGACTGTTATTTCGGCTGGAAGAACTGCATCCATCCCATATCTCAGCCAAAATGGTGTAAACCCAGTGGCTGAAGTCTTAGTATTTCGATAAGCCCATAAAGCCTCGGATAACTTTTCATGCCACTTTCTAGGTTGATCTTCAATCATATTCTTTACGATCCCTATCAACTGTTTATTCGTGGCCTCTGCTTGCCCATTTCCTTGTGGATAATATGGTTATGAATGTACGATTTTTATTCCGAATTCGCCTGCAAAGGCCTTGATCTTCTCGCCCACAAACACTGTTCCTCTATCTGTTAGAATCGTCTGAGGGATTCCGAACCTATAGATCAATTGCTTCTTAATAAATTCAATAACTTCCTCCTGAGAGATACAGACGTATGCCTGTGCTTTGGCCCACTTCATGAAGTAATCAGTGGCCACCAGAACATACTCATGCCTTTTTGAGGAAGAAGGATGAATATTCCCAATGATATCCATAGCCCATCCACGAAATGGCCATGGCTTGATCATTATATGCAACTCTTCGGCCGGTAGTTTCTGTATCGGCCCGTGCTTTTGACATTCTTGACATCCCTTTGCATACTTCTCACAATCTGTTGCCATATTCGGCCAATAATATCCTAGCCGAATGGTACTCCAGTTCATCGATTTTCCCGCTCGATGCGCACCATAAATTCCTTTATGAACTTCTCCCATTACTCTTTTGGTATCTTCTTCTCCTACGCATCGGAGCAATATCCCATCAATAACTCGCTTGAAGAGTAATCCGCCTACTATTACATAATCCATAGCTTTCCGTTTTTCGGCTGGGTTTGCATCGGCTGGATTCTCTAAGACTTTTGCTATTTCTTTGATCCATTCGGCCTTCTCGGTGTTGGCCAATCATATGTCTATGTTTCCTGCTATCGGCATCAGCCGATATCTCGCTGCATGTTGGGCTAATTCATTAGCCAACTCATTCTCTTTCCGGGGGATGTACTCAATGTATACTTCATCAAATTCTTCCAGAAGAGTAATCGCTTCTTCATATAATCTGATCAATTGTGAACTCTTAACAGAAAAATCCCCTAACAGTTGTTGAATAACCACTTGCGAATCTCCCTTGATTACTATGGCCTTGACTCTTTCGTCTTTTAGCTGTCGTAATCCCGAGATTAACTCTTTGTACTCCGCTTGGTTATTCGTGTAAGAATTGGGTAACTGTATATAATATTTGTATACCATGCCCTCCGGCGTATGTAGTGTGAACCCTGCTCCAACTCCTAAAGCAGCCTTGGAGCCATCGAACATCATCGTCCACGGATGTAGGTATACTATTCCTATTTCGTCTGTTGCTTTCGGCCGAACTTGTTCTTCAATATCCCGAGATACTGGGGACATCGGGTGATCGACCAGAAAGTCGGCTACGATTTGTCCCGTCATAGTCTTTAGGGGTTGATATTTCAAATCGTATGCATTTAACTTCATGGCCCATTTGGCCATTCTTCGGCTGCTTATCGGATCATTCATCATGATCTTGACTATATCAACCGAAGCCACTACTATTACTTGCCTTGGCTGACTGTAATATTCCAGCTTCTGGCACATATGATAAAGACTTAAACACAACTTATGAATCGGTGAGTACCTTAGTTCCGCGTCTTTAAGAATTCGGCTTAGGTAATAAATCGCCCGATCTCGTCCTTCATCATCCTCTTGAGCCAACAACGCTCCTATAGATTCTTCAGCCGCTGCTATGTACAGCTTCAACGGTCGACCGAGAATAGGTGGGACCAACACTGGCGGGTTGATCAGAGCATGTTTCAATTGTTCAAAGGCTCTTTGTTGGTCGGCTCCCCATCTAAATTCCTCCCCCTTCTTTAATGTTAGCAGATCGGTTAATGGTTTCCCCTTTCCGGCTGCATTCGCCAAAAATTTCCTTAGAAAACCGATCTGGCCTAAGAATTTCTGTAAACTCTTCCTATCATGTGGAGGTCTAGCTTCCTGGATAGCCTTGGTTTTGTTTGCGTCGACCTCTATGCCTTTATTATGTACCAAGAAACCCAGAAAATTGCCTGCCTGTACACCAAAAGCACACTTGGCTGGATTCATCTTAACTCCATGTAGCCTCATTCTTTCAAATACTTTTCTCAGATCGGCCAAATGGCTTTCCATGTCTTTGGATAGGACCATGACGTCATTGATGTAGACTTCTACACAGTCACCTATCAAATCATGAAACACATAGTTCATGGCCCTTTGATATGTAGCTCCAGCATTCTTCAAGCCGAATGGCATTACTACCCATTCGTATATCCCAATAGCTCCTGGGCATCTGAACGCAGTCTTGTGTACATCCTCTTCGGCCATAAAAATTTGGTTATACCCTGAATATCCGTCCATGAAAGATAACATTCCCTATTTTGCGGCCAAATCAATTAGCAAATCAACGATAGGCATCATATATTCATCTTTGGGAGTGGCTAAATTGAGATTTCTGAAGTGAATACACACTCTCAATTTCCCATTCTTCTTTATTACAGGTACAATATTAGAAAGCCACTCTACATACTTAGCCGGCCTAACAAATCCGGCCGCTAACAATTTCTCTATCTCTTCCTTTATTCTTGGAACTATCTCGGGCGCTGCCCTCCTGGCCGGCTGCTTGTGCGGACTAAATCCTTCCTTGATTGGTAGCCTGTGTTCAACAATAGATCTTTCCAATCCAGGCATCTCTGTGTAGTCCCATGCAAAACAATCTTTGAACTCATTCAAAACTTCTCTGAATCGGTTGGTCATGTGTTGATCCAAATTTGCACTGACTGGGATTTCCCTTGGATACTCATCTGTGCCAACGTTGACCATTTTCAGAGGATCTTGCGCTTTGAAATCGGGCATCCGCTTTGGGATGGCATCCATGTGTAACACCCCGATTTTTCAAACTCACGGATGTTACCGCCACACCTCCCAAATAAGACTCGATCTGACACATCGGGCTTATTCAGGAGATGCTAAGGCTAAAACGAGTATATCAATTATCCATTTACAACAATAAGACCTAAAGATAACAAATATAATATTTTATTTAAAATGAACATCGTTTTTCAAAACCATATACAATGTAGGTAATCATTTTTGAGTTTATACAAAAGATACCAAAATTACAACGCAGCGTTGTCAAAAGTCCGACATCTTCCAAAACTAATGAAAAGTTTATGTGCAGAAAATATGCAGGTGTAGTGCTCCCTTCCCCTGTCAGTCTTTAATCTTAACCTGGAAGGAAAAAGAATGAAGAAAGAAGGATTATCAGCGATGAATTCGCTGGTAAGTTCCCTATACTCGGAATCAATGAACACCCAAAAAATTATAGACAGAACAAGGGGGCTTCCAGATCAATAACAAGGAACTCAACAGCAGGAACAACAACAAATGTACTCTCAAATCAACAACCAGAAATTCAACAATATAAATATTAATTTCGGGAGGAACCCGAAATACTGAACAAGGGCAAATGCCGATATATAATTAACCATCTCAATGTTGCATGCATGTTAGAGGGATTCAGAATGAACCTCACAATACGGTATCCTGTACTAAATCCCGGTCTCACCCGATCTTAGTTAGTTCAGGGGTCACTCTCTATGGCATTTTCCAGCACCTAGTGAACACGGCCCGTCACACGGCAAGTCAACCTTAATCATGCTTGTTATCTATTAATCAATAGATAATTACCCTTTAAGGGCGCCCGCAGGCCAAAGAGTCAACAACAAGTTGGCTTACCTCACCAGGTTCAACAAAGATTATCAATGAATTGGTCTCACTCATATATGCCATGAAACCCCTCTACGGGATAGCTATAACCTATGTTACCTTACTTAGGGCATATAGTCAAAGGATTATTTATACAACGAGTTTCTACGTAAATCAAAGGTAATTGGAACGAAGTCAAAAGGAAATACGCGTCGGAAGCAAGTGCAACGGGAACAACAAGGCTAACAAATAAAACAATGATCAAGGAACGAACAAGCGACGAGGATATTGTAGGGCAATAAGAAACAATAAAAGCCTACTACTAGTAGGGCAAGAACGAAACATAATGCCAACTACTAAAGCAGGAACAAAAAAATAAAGGCCTACGACTAAGGCAAGGACAAACCAAATAAATAAGAAAAGCCAAGCACAGACAAGCTAAATGAATAGGGAAAGCGAATAAAGGAAAGCAATAAAGGAAGCGAATAAAAGTAATAAGGGCTGAAAAGCATAGGGAACTTAAAAGAAGAGTATAGGAAACTTACTCTACCGCAAACCGCAAAATATTGAACTATCACCAACTTGCCCAACCGATCCTTAGCGCCTCTCCGGCTACTACTCCGCTATCAAAATTAAACTAAGGTCCTCCGACCGGGGCGACGCAAAGACATCACCCAAATAGGTCGGGGCGACGCAAAAACATCACCCCAATAATAATAATAATGATAATAATAATAATAATAATAATAATAATAATAATAATAATAATAATAATAATAATAATAATAATAATAATAATAATAATAATAAGCTTAACTGTTTAATGTAAGCTTGTAGGGATGTATTTAAAAGGCCACGATAGGACCATATATATAGACCGCTGGGGGTGTATACTTTCTCAATATATTCGATGTGGGAATCATACTACTATCATTTTATATTAATAACATTAATATACTAATATTTATTTTATGGCTACGTGGATGATCTTGTTTTTCCTTTTTTTTTTTTTTAATAAGATAAGGTACGTATATATCCATTTCTTTCTTTTTAAACTTAACTAACAAGTTTAAATATTACTCCCTCCGTCCCATTCCAAATGTCCTACTTACTATTTTTGGATGTCTCATTACAAATGTATTCTTTCTATAAATAGAAATAATTTTCCCCTCCAACAACTATATGGACCCCACCATATACTCACAAACCAACTTTACCTTAATTCCCGTGTCCAACAGTAAAAAGACACTTGGGGTGGGACGGAGGGAGTAATAAAATATTACTCTTAAATATATATATATATATATTGCTAGCTTGAAAATGCTCATAGCCAATTTGACCATCCGGCACTTATGAAATAGGTAGGTACCAATAACAGGAATAAAATTTTTATTAAAAAGATAAGATATATATATATACTAATTTAAAGATAATATACATACATATTAATACTCATAATTATTGTAATCATTAAAATATATATATTTTTTTAAATAAATAATACAACAATACCTTTTTCCAAAATTTTTAATAACCTCAAAAATAATCTCCCCAAAATAATATTGAGGATATAATATTAAAAATAATAGGTTCGAATAGAGTTTAATAAAATTTTGAGGTGTTACAATCCACCCCACTTGAGAAACGACTTCGTCCCCGAAGTCAATATGTCGCTCTTCAACGTAAGATAAGTAATCACGAAAGCCAAAATCATACCATGCTGAGAGCAACGTGGTAATCTTGGGTGAGGTGTTACATCCTCCCCCACTTAAGATTCTAATTATCATAACTACGTCATTCTCGGGAAAAAGTCCTTGATACTTTTGTTACATCTCAGTTTCCATTCTCTTGTTTGCTTTTCAGTGTCATGGTTCGACCAAATAACTTTAACTAAGCGTGCCATCTTCTTCCTCATTTTTCGCTCCTTAGTGTCGATGATCTGAAGGGGTTTCTTTTCAGAATTGAGATCTTCAACCAAAATTATTGTTCGTTGGGTCGTGATCGTACTTTTTTGCTTGTGAGATGTGGAAAACATCATGTATTGTGCTCAATGCTGGTGGTATATCAAGGTTGTAGGCGAGATTACCGACACGCTCCAAAATCGTATATGACCCAATGAATCGTATACTAAGTAAGTTAACACATAGCACTGAATCATGGAAATTTTAGAAAGAGAGATTTTATGAAAAGTTTGGTTTTTTTTTTTTTTTTTAAAAAAAGAGCGATGAATTTAAAAACACAAGGTCGTTTCAGTTTCAAAATACTTGTTTCCACACTTGTTCCACAAATATATTCTTTTACCATTGGCATATTATGATCGAGGACTCCTCATTCTGCTTGGGCCCTTATGTCCATAAGCCAAAATATGACTGCAGCGGCCTCTATACAGACACACTCCGTAGCCCCAGATAACCCATACGGATACATCAAGGAGTATAGACACGTACATCATTCATTAATGATTGCAGCGGCCTCTATACAGACACACTCCAGAGCCCCAGATAACCCATACGGATACATCTAGGAGTATAGACACATACATCAATATGACTGCAGCGGCCTCTATACAGACCCACTTCGGAGCCCCAGATGACCCATACGGATACATCTAGGAGTATAGACACATACGTCATTTCACAACATAATGCCGTTTTGGCTACGAGAGGGGGCGGCCCAGCAGGCTCCACCAAGTGCACTTACTCTCAAGAAGATTATAACAAGGCGTCCTTCTCAATCTTTTAGCACAATAGTTTAAAAATTTCTTTTCCGAAAAAAGAATTTTTCGATCATAGTTCAACCATTTCAAAAGAGAATCATTTCGCAAAACACTATATCGCAGATTATGCCACAATCGATTTAAAAAATAAATTTCATGTTTCGCATCCTTTTTAAAATAAGGACCGGAAACAGTTCAAAAATCGACATCTTTGTAGCACAGTGGACAACTCATACCACAACAAGATTTCAACAAGTCATGCTTCTATTTCAAAAGTTGTTAAAAATACCAAATCATACTAAAAGGTTACTGAAATTATTACAACTAGAACATGTAGATGACCATTTTCTAAGGAGAAACCTTTTTCAATTTGACCAATACAACTCGTCCAAAATTGGGGATTTCAGCAAATCCTAATTAACTTCTAATTCACTAACAGTGAACAAATGACCAACAGTGGGTCAAAATCCATAACTTATTTACAGTTGACCAAAAATCACCAACTTTGACAGGGATACTCTTAACACGATTTTGAACATTTCTTATAAAGGAACGCTTGGCAGAAAATAAATCTATCATAGTCAACAAGAATCTGTACTCTCTTCTTCTTCCCAGACTTCGTGTCCAGCTGTCAATTCCCAGACTTTGTGTCACAATTCTGCGTTCTCGGAATTAACTAGTCAGTGCAGCTATCGTTTGGCACGAATCATTAGGGAGGTCATTTTCTAAAATATTTAAATACTAAGTATAGATCTACCAACCCAAATAACCCAGTGTCGTGCATTGCAATTTATGCAAAAATTGAAAGTATAGAATGCTTAGGAAGATGTCGTGGTTTAAAAATTCTTTTCTAGAAATAACTTTTGAAAAATAGTTGGATGCTCTGATACCATTCTGTAACACCCCGATTTTTCGAACTCACGGGTGTTACCGCCACACCTCCCAAATAAGACTCGATCTGACACATCGGGCTTATTCAGGAGATGCTAAGGCTAAAACGAGTATATCAATTATCCATTTACAACAATAAGACCTAAAGATAACAAATATAATATTTTATTTAAAATGAACATCGTTTTTCAAAACCATATACAATGTAGGTAATCATTTTTGAGTTTATACAAAAGATACCAAAATCACAACGCAGCGTTGTCAAAAGTCCGACATCTTCCAAAACTAATGAAAAGTTTATGTGCAGAAAATATGCAGGTGTAGTGCTCCCTTCCCCTGTCAGTCTTTAATCTTAACCTGGAAGGAAAAAGAATGAAGAAAGAAGGATTATCAGCGATGAATTCGCTGGTAAGTTCCCTATACTCGGAATCAATGAACACCCAAACAATTATAGACAGAACAAGGGGGCTTCCAGATCAATAACAAGGAACTCAACAGCAGGAACAACAACAAATGTACTCTCAAATCAACAACCAGAAATTCAACAATATAAATATTAATTTCGGGAGGAACCCGAAATACTGAACAAGGGCAAATGCCGATATATAATTAACCATCTCAATGTTGCATGCATGTTAGAGGGATTCAGAATAAACCTCACAATACGGTATCCTGTACTAAATCCCGGTCTCACCCGATCTCAGTTAGTTCAGGGGTCACTCTCTATGGCATTTTCCAGCACCTAGTGAACACGGCCCGTCACACGGCAAGTCAACCTTAATCATGCTTGTTATCTATTAATCAATAGATAATTACCCTTTAAGGGCGCCCGTAGGCCAAAGAGTCAACAACAAGTTGGCTTACCTCACCAGGTTCAACAAAGATTATCAATGAATTGGTCTCACTCATATATGCCATGAAACCCCTCTACGGGATAGCTATAACCTATGTTACCTTACCTAGGGCATATAGTCAAAGGATTATTTATACAACGAGTTTCTACGTAAATCAAAGGTAATTGGAACGAAGTCAAAAGGAAATACGCGTCGGACGCAAGTGCAACGGGAACAACAAGGCTAACAAATAAAACAATGATCAAGGAACGAACAAGCGACGAGGATATTGTAGGCCAATAAGAAACAATAAAAGCCTACTACTAGTAGGGCAAGAACGAAACATAATGCCAACTACTAAAGCAGGAACAAAAAAATAAAGGCCTACAACTAAGGCAAGGACAAACCAAATAAATAAGAAAAGCCAAGCACAGACAAGCTAAATGAATAGGGAAAGCGAATAAAGGAAAGCAATAAAGGAAGCGAATAAAAGTAATAAGGGCTGAAAAGCATAGGGAACTTAAAAGAAGAGTATATGAAACTTACTCTACCGCAAACCGCAAAATATTAAACTATCACCAACTTGCCCAACCGATCCTTAGCGCCTCGCCGGCTACTACTCTGCTACCAAAATTAAACTAAGGTCCTCCGACCGGGGCGACGCAAAGACATCACCCAAATAGGTCGGGGCGACGCAAAAGCATCACCCCAATAATAATAATAATAATAATAATAATAATAATAATAATAATAATAATAATAATAATAATAATAATAATAAGCTTAACTGTTTAATGTAAGCTTGTAGGGATGTATTTAAAAGGCCACGATAGGACCATATATATAGACCGCTGGGGGTGTATACTTTCTCAATATATTCGATGTGGGAATCATACTACTATCATTTTATATTAATAACATTAATATACTAATATTTATGTATGGCTACATGGATGATCTTGTTTTTTCTTTTTTTTTTTTAATAAGATAAGGTACGTATATATCCATTTCTTTCTTTTTAAACTTAACTCACAAGTTTAAATAATAATAAAATATTACTCTTAAATATATATATATATATATATATATATATATATATTGCTAGCTTGAAAATGCTCATAGCCAATTTGACCATCCGGCACTTATGAAATAGGTAGGTACCAATAACAGGAATAAAATTTTTATTAAAAAGATAAGATACATATATACTAATTTAAAGATAATATACATACATATTAATACTCATAATTATTGTAATCATTAAAATAATTTTTTTTTTAAATAAATAATACAACAATACCTTTTTCTAAAATTTTTAATAACCTCAAAAATAATCTCCCCAAAATAATATTGAGGATATAATATTAAAAATAATAGGTTCGAATAGAGTTTAATAAAATTTTGAGGTGTTACACCATGAGTTCACTCCATCTTGCCTTCTCATTTATAGATTCGAGTTCGGCCGATTCGAACTCGCTCGTCTTCTTGGCTTCTTCGTCCATTATGTATTTTCTTTCGTGTTTGGCCGTAAATCCGCCTGGTATTTAACTTCGAACCCCAAATCGGCCAGTCACATTCGACCACCTCCGGATATCGCTCCCCTACGACCGCAAGAAACAGTTGTATGGGTTCTTCGAATAAAACCGTATCAATTCGTCCAGCCGAGCTGAGTGGAAATGGAGGTTGATCTCCTTCCACTTCTTCCACTGTGCCATCATTCTTCCAGAACCATATCTTCTGGTGAAGAGTTGATGGCAAGCACCTTGACGTATGAATCCAACATCGGCCTAACAAGGCCGCATATGGAACTTCAACATCCACCACAAAAAACATAGTCGGAATAGAAATTGATCGGACTGTGACATCCACTAGAATGCACCACTCGGCCGCAGTTTGTGCTCCCACAAAACTTAGTACTTTCATCCTTGTGGGTAGCAAATCTTCTTTTGTTCGGACGATTTTAGTCAACGTAGATAATGGCATAATGTTGACAGTTGCTGCTCCGTCCACAAACATTCTCCTTAATGGCCTTCCGTTCACCCACCCCTTAACATAAAGAGGCCTCACATGTTGAGACATCTTTGCAGTCGGAGGAAGTATCGTACTAGGCTGGGCCTCTGGGACGAAAGCCTTGTATCGTTTTTCTATTATCTTTTCTCCTTCAGCCTCAGGCCGAAGTATTTCCAACTTGTCAAAACAGAAGTCCACAATGGGCTCTTCTTCACCAACGTATTCCCCTTCCTTCTGGCAAAATACCACAGCTGGCTCAGAGTCGGACCAGTATTGTTGTGCCTACCATATTTGCACTAGACCCAAAGTCAAATTTGAACTGTCCCATTGAAAGAGTCTCATTACTTGGGACAATAGAAGTCTTTGGCTTCCATTCTCTAGTTCGTATCGGTCTAGGCTTACACTCTTCTTTCGGCTGTGAGCGCTCATTATTGACCTTAAGCTCCTTTTCTTTTGGCCGAAATTCGGCCTTATTCTTCAGCCGATCTTGGCTCCCTTTCGGCTCACGATTCTGCCTCTCTGTATTTTCGGCTGACTTCATCTTAGCCGTAAACACCTTCTCCAGAATCCTTTCTTCAGACGAAGAACAATCGTCCGGGAAGTCTTCTTCCATGTGCATCGTTTCGTACTTTTCTTTGCATGTCATGGCTGCTTTCAGCCGCTGCATTCTCCGCTTGTACGTACGATACGATCATTTCTTCTTTTGAACATTTTCGCCTTTTGCCCTCCAGGCTGAGAACTCAGCTCGGCGATGTTCAACATGCTTTCGTTCTGGGGAATTTCGGACCCACTGGCTACTTGAGTATTGGCCGGTGGTCTCCTGTCTCTTCATCTCTGGAGAGACAGCCTCTTCAGGTACTGTAATCTGAATTACAGTTTTCCCATTCCTTTTATCGGCTGTTAATTTCATCTCCGAATCCCAACTATTTGTAATGATTTTCAATGTTGGCTTCTCCCTTTTGTCCTTGGGTTCTAGCTTCTGTAATCTGTCCGATCGCTTAATCCATTCTTTGACTTCGTAATCTCCCAATCGGTCAAACACATCTGACGCCTTCTCTTTCCCTTTCTTTGAAGATCCTAATCGTCTTCAAACTCCTGTTGTTTTCTGAGCAGATGGCCGTACTCCCAGCCGATCGTGCACAGAGCTTTTGCTGGACGATGGTTGGTCCCCTAGACGATCATGCACAGACTTGTTTTGATCAGGGTGCACCATTACCATATTTGCAACAGGAAACGGATTCTGATCTATTGCCATTAATCTATCCGGGAATTTTAACTTCCCATCATCGACGTGTTTCTGGATCATCTTCCTAAAGTGTCCACAAACCGCTGTAGTATGAGTGGCTGATGCATGAAATCTGCACCACCAGCCTCCATTTGTTCTTTGGTCGGTTGTGGATGATTTCCTTTGAACTCAAATAATCCTTTCTTCAGGCAATAATAAAAAATTTCATCCATCTGAGAGAGATCAAAAGAAAAGAATCGTTGAGACTCATCTCTAACTTTCCCTTCTTTCTCTTTGCCTCTTACTGGACGAAGACCTGGACAAGTCATCGGCTTTTTAATCACCAACTCAGCCCCTGCCACTTCGGTTAAGGCAGGAACATCATCCATATTGTATTCTTCCCCAACTTCACACCTATCCAAAGACTCTGCAAACGATGCAGCCGACTGGATAGGTTGTGACCTTCCACTTTGACTGCGGCTTGACTTGAAAGCCGCTTGTTCCGCCAAATATGTTTCCATCCTTATAGCTTCGGCCGTTAATTCGGCCACAGTCCTTGGTCTTGTCACCATCAATCTGTCCTTGATGGCGAATTTCAAGTTTTGCTTCAAAATTTGAATATACTCATGCTCCGGAAGCATTGTCTTCATCTGAGCCTTAACAGCATAAAACCTTTCTAAAAACTCATTGACTTACTCTCCAACCTTCTGTTTAGTAGAAGTCAAATCTACCACTGATACTTCGGGGCTGGTGTTGTAGAATCGGTCATGGAATAACCGTTCCATTTCGGCCCATGTATTAACAGAACCTGGTGGCAAATTAATATACCACTCAAATGCTAGACCAGTAAGTGATAAACTGAACAGAATCAGCTTATGGAAATCGTTCTGTGCGATCCTTGTGCATTGAGCTGTGAATCGGCCAATATGCTCAATAGTTGATCGGCCAACTTCTCCTGAAAAGGTATTAAAATCGGGAACCTTTACTCCTCTTGGCAATGGATATTGCTCTTCTATGTAGTCAGGGTATGGTTTCCTGTACATTGGCCTATTTTCCTGGCCAATGAGGTTCCCGATTTGTGTTCTAATGATTTCGGCAATGAGTTCTCTGTCAACCAATTGTGGCTGATTCTGTGCTGGGGGATATTGCTGTTGCACGATCGGCGCAGGCGGTTGCGGTTGATGATGCTGCTCTTGCCTTGGTTGTTGTGGAGGAACGAAAGGACGCGGTCCTTGCCCCCAGGCGGCCGATAGGCCTGCTGTTGGAAGTTATGCATATTCTATGGTACAGGCGGTGGATTTTGCGCCGCCTGCACATTCTGCGTTCTCATCGGATACATATTCCTTGCCAATTCGGCTCTAAACATGGCTGGTATCGCCGCCAGTATGTTTCCTTCTATCTGCCGAACCGAATTAGTAACCGCCGCTTCCACCATAAACTGGACGTGATCGCGAAACCGCGGGGTTAAGTCGTCATGCGAAAACTCCTGATTATTGAAATTAGATGGTCCAGGGAATCCTTGAGGGAATTCGCCTGGTTCTGCTGAACGCTCTTCCTGAATCGGTGGCAAATCATTCCTTGCCGCTGTATTGACTGCCGGAGTTGTCGCATGTGGATCAATTGCCATTTTGAGTCCCACTGGGCGTGCCACTGTTTGGCTTCAGTGTGAGCCAAGGACTTTTTTCTCCTCAAGGAAGACTATCGGAAAAGGATCAAAGCGATTACAGGTCCGGAAATCTTAGAATGCGCCCAAACTTGACTGAATTTCACTTGAATTATTGGCAAAATCAAATACAATGGAAAATCTACCAGTTGTTAAGAAACAACTGCTGATTAATCCAAACTGAGGTACCAAATTACCAATTGTTGAGAAACAACTGTGGACTTGGAAAAATGTAACCGCTAACAACTAGGCTAAACTCTAGGGAAAGCTGTAAAGGAAAGTAGTAAAGATACAAAGAATTAAATTGCATAAATGAAATCTTGGGGTGGATTAGTCTCTCTTGATTCTGAGCATGGCAACTTCTATTTATAGCCGGAGTTGCGATAACCGCTCCCCGGCCGATTCCGATGAGCCAATTCCGAGCTTCTCTCCTTCGGCTGCTCTCGATTATTTTCGGCCGACTATTTCGTCTTACGAATTCTTCAGCTTTTCTTCTTTCTGTTGGACTCCCACTCGGCCCAATCATCTGATTTACTTACTTGTTCCCCGTTCATCCACTGTTGGGCCTTTTCTTGGTCTGTTTGTCCGGCCCAATCACTCCTTCTTTGGCCCATCATTGCGATGGCCACAACATAGCTAACAAATTTTGGTCGCTAAAATAGTGGTCGCTAATGAATTTTTGGTCGCGAATTCAGTCGTTAACCACTTTAGTAACCGAATTTTACCATGTTTTTTTTGTCGCTAAAGCAGAAAATTATTGTAGTGACTATATGGTAGGAGGCCGTGCTCTGCACGACAGTGGCAGGGCATATCAATGGGATGACCAGGGGAAGACAGGTCGGTTTGAAATGGGGAGAGGAGAGATATGTCAAATACAGGTCGAGTAAGGTAAGATTTGGGGATAAATTTAGAATTTGAGAATTGCGATAAATTAGACTTGTTTTAGTTTTGGGGTAATATATGGGGATGAAGGTTTGACATGGTTGGGGTTTGAATATTCATCCAATCTTTTTACATTCTTTTTATTCTCTTTATAATTTGTGTATGATGGCTTTATTCAGCCCTTTCATATATACTGATAGGGTACTGTTAACCAAGAATTTTTTTTATTGAACAATGTTTGAAGATGATTACAAGAATTGTTGGGGATTACAGGAAAACTTGAATAAAACAGTAAAAGGAAAAAGGGTTGCAGAATGAAAAGAGTACTGGAATTAAACTTGCAGGATAAAAATGCAGGAAGAAAAAATATGAAATTGCGTCCTCTTGGGGTGAGTGTGAATGTCCGACTAAAACTGCTGCCACTCATATATATAGACTCCTCAACCCTAGGGTGGCTGCACTGTCTTGGAGGCTATCGGATCTTCTCATGAGGAAACTCCTTGATCCACTCACTGTGATGGCGTCAATTATGGGTAATGTCTCCTTGATTTCCTGTGTGTCTTCATGTCGCCAGCTCTTCACCACCATTAAGTTGTCGGATAAATCCTGAACTAGATGGCGGCATCTCACCATTCGCTGTTATCCGGATAACTCACAAATTGGACCGGGCTTCTTGATTGGGCTTAGCTTAATGGGCCTTTGGATTGGGCCACTCGAAAAAATGGATTGGACTAAAATCATTGGGCCTAATTCGTTGGGCCTGAACAATTGGGGTTAACAGATGCCCCCCTCGCGCAATTTGTCTGACTAGCATTTTAAGACAAATCTGCGCGTTTGAATCATCACCCTGGCCCATTAAGCCCATTCCAAAAACCTAATTTTACTTGGCTTCTATAAAAAGCCACCTCTTCCCCTAGGTTAAAATTTTGGGCTTTTTTTTTTTTTTGAAATTTCCTTCTCTTCTCTCCCAAATCGCCGACCAAGGAAGTTTCAGCCATCGTAGCATTGCTTACTTTCAAGCCATCATTATCGAAATCAGTGAGTGCCGTCGTCCTCGAGGTCAATCAGCGCCATCTTCGTGGTTTGCCCCTGAACCGCCATCGCCGAGTCCCGAGCTACGCCCGAGTTGTCGCTGCCATCGCCAATACTTCGTCAGAGCGCCGCCAGCACCATCGAACCTCCGCCAGCTGAGCCTGCCGCCAGCCGAAGGTCGCGCCAGTCCCCCTGCTGCGCTGCCAACTCCAGCCGCCAGCTTGAGGAGGCCGTCCGGGCCGCCAGCCCTTCGTTGAGCGCTGCCTACTCCGCCAAGCCTTCTGCCGCCAGCTTGGTCCATCGCCGCCATCCACATCGAGCCGCCAACTTGTTCAAGTGCCGGCCGCCACCCTCGCTCAAGCGCCGCCAACAGTTGGAGCGCCGCCAGCCTCTTCTTCATGGAGCGCTGCCAGATCCTTCAAGAGGAGCGCCGCCAGCTCTCTCCGGCCGCCAGCCCTCTCCAGCCGCCAGCTCTCTCTCGCCCGCCGCCAGCCTAGTGACGCGCCGCCAGCAACCCGGCCGCCAGCCTCACCTTGGCCGCCAGCTTCTTCTAGCCCGAGCCGCCATCCATCTTGCTTGGTTCCATGGATCAGGTTAGCCCCTTGTTCGTTCTACTCTTGTTCTTGTGTTGTTGTTTTTGTTGGCCAAGACTTGTGAATTCATGTGGCACGTTATGACTAGAGACTAGGAATTCGAAGTGTATGCCTCATTGAAATGCATGTTCAGGCTTGTCTGTGATCCTTGGCACTTGGATTGCTTTGGCATCTTGTTTCTCATCACTAGCTAACAATACATAATGTATGCATAGCGTTGGATGTTAGTTGAATTTTTGGAATCACATGCTTAGATTGTTCCTGTTCTTGCACTGAACACTCTGAATTGCATGCTTGCTTAGGCAACTTGTTTCCCATCCTTAGCTGTATGATTCCTCACGGTAGATGTTAACTGAACCTTCGGACTGCATGTTAGGCTTGCTTGTCACCTTGAATTGCATCCAACTCTCATGAATGATCATGAATTGTATCCAACGCCATGTTTGTTTGATGCCACACATAGGAGCCAATTCATCCCAAGTTTGATTCTTGATGAGCATGCTTCAATTGCCTTACATAGGATTTTAGGACATCATGCCATGCTAGCTGCTTGTCTTTTATTTGGTGATTGATCGATTGAGTATCTCTCAAACACATTGCATTTTAATGTAGAATTTAGCCGGCGAGACGCCAGCCGCCAGCCCTAGGCCGCCGCCAGCTGCTCCGGCCGCCAGTGCACAGGCCGCCAGCCCCAGGCCAATTTCGGCCGCCAGCTCGAGCTCCGGGCCGCCAGCTGCTCCGGCCGCCAGTCACAGGCCGCCAGCTTCTGCCCCTCAGGCCGCCAGGTCTTGGCCAATTTCGGCCGCCAGCTCGAGCTACGGGCCGCCAGCTGCTTTGGCCGCCAGTCCCAGGCCGCCAGCTTCTGCCCCGCAGGCCGCCAGCTCCAAGTCCAGGTTGCCTATTCGAGACGCCACCCCGGGCCACCAGCCGCCACGTTTACCAGGACAGGCCGCCATTCCCTTGCCAGGTTTCGCTGCCTTGTCGTCTGGTGCCTCTGCTTTTCAGGTTTGTTCCATCTTTTCGTCTGCTTGTATGTGTTCACTTTTTTACTTGTGAGTCTTCGTTGACTGATTTGTGCAACTTTGCAATAGGACATTGTCACGAGGACCGCTCAGACCTCCACTCCGGGTACCCAGGCCGCCACTCCTGTTCAGGCCGCCACACGTGCCGGGTTTCAGCCGCCATCCTCATCAGTTCAGGCTACTGGGTCCTCTACTCAGGTTTGCTCAACTTACTTGGTGATATGTTGATTCGTCCTCCTTCCCTTTGCTTGATATGTGTATCATAATAATGCAGATTGCTGAGGGACTACTCATTCCGGAGTCTGATGATGAGGCTTATGATTTTGACTGCCCGGAGTCCGAGCCTTTTTTACGTCCATTTCATCGCACGACTGCGCATGCAGATGAGACCCGGGAGTTTCTATCTTGTACATGTCCGATCACTCAGGCTGCATTTACTGGAGCCTTTGTTTCGCAGACGAGGTCTATTCGGTTTCATCAGTCTGGCACCACTGCTCCTAGATCTAAGAAGGCTAAGGCTCCCCGAACCGAAGAGAATGAGGATCAGAGCATTTTGGAGAAATATGTTTCATGGGTTCGCCGGATGAAGAGGGGAGGACGCACAGCTGACTGGCGTAGCTGGGGTATTGAAGATGCCATTATTCTTTCTACTAGGCCTGTAGTGATAGATCACCGTCTCATCTATTACATCTTGGGCTTCTGGAACTCCAGTGTTAACGCCTTTCAGTTTCCTTGTGGTTTCGTGGGTCCTACGCTTCTTGATGTGGTCATGATCACAGGACTCCGAGTGGATGGTTCAGAGTTGACACAGTCGGCTTCTGATGATCGAGCTCTTGGTGATGCTATTTGCCCTTCGGGCAAAGAGACTAAGCAGTACGCGACATTCATTGATAATAATATGACGTCCGAGAGTTCTCCTTGCACCTTGGATGAGCATGTGGCCTTTCTATTGCTGTGGTTTAGCCGGTTTATTATCTGTTCGAGGGCTCGGACCGTCTTGCGTTCCGCTCTTCCTCTTGTACGGGCTATTATGAGTGATCCTTCTCCGGCCACTGGTTCTTACTTTCTTGGCACCCTATTCAGTAGTATGGCCAAGATTTCTGGTATGCTGGCTAGTGGGCGAGATCCCACTAATTCGGCATGTGGGCCGTTATGGTTTCTGCAGCTCTGGATCCAGCTGTACTTTTCTCGGCTTTTTACTGGCGTGCCTCGCCCTGGTCCGCAGGATGTTGCTGATGGTGACCCGTTAGGCTTGATACTAGCTGCTGCTTCGGTGAAGATTGGCAGGGATGGTCTCTTGCAGCGGGACAGTCTAGATATTATTCGATTTTTTCTTCACCACAGGCCCTCTTATCAGGACTTATACGTGTATGCCTCTATAGGATGGTTGCTGTCCCAGCTTGTGTGCAAGCCTGATCAGCCACGAGGTCTACATGGAGAGTCCACCTGGAATGTTAGTATGAAGCCTCATATGCTTCTGAGTGGGCTAAAGAGGAGGGATCAGTATAATCCGATCGTAGCTGAGCCATACTGCCCTCATTTGCTCGCTCGTCAATTCGGTTGCCATCTCGGACTTCCTCGCAGTGTGAAGTGGCCGGTATCTTTTAGGAGTAAGAGGATGACGGTCGCTGACATCCAGGCAGTAGTTGATTTCTCATCCCGTCTGACGTTATCTAGCTATCTTCCATTCACTCCGACGGGGACGCTTGCTGCTGGTTTTATGGCATGGTGGACGCCCTACATCACCTCCATCTTGCCATCCTATGCGCAGATTACAGCTCGTTTTGGGGACGTGCGGCGTAGCTCGGCTTCTTCGAAGCAGCCTAGCGTTCATAGTGCCGCTGTTCGGTCGGGAGCTACTCTTGTTTCTAGTCGCACCCCGAAGTCAAAATCTGTTGCAGCTTCCTCATCTCGCAAACGCCGAAGAGTTATGTCTCCTTTGCTAACATGTCTTTCGTACAATGTCTCTTGGTCTTTTAATATTTCTCCTTTCTTCAGCTGATGACCATGATAGTGAGGATGATGAGGGCGATGCCCCAGATGACCAGCCTGAGGAGGAGCCTGCGAGCTCTGAGGAGTCTACTGATGAGGATTACACTGCTCATTCTGATGAGGATGTGACTTCCGGTTCTAGTGAGGAGGAGTCGAGTTCAGGTGATGGTGATGAGGATCCTGTAGATGATGATGATGGTGATCTTATGGTGGCGGATCACGCTGAGGATAGTGTCGCCGAGGATGACAGCTATATGGCGGACCTTCACGAGGCAACGACTATCGTTGATCAGCATATGAGCAGTGTCATTGCTAGGAGGGATCTATATGACGAAGAGTTGGCACGTGCTGACTATATCATCCTCCATGGGGATGATCCTACGCACCAGACTAAAGCCGTGGTGACGGATGCTACTCACCCTACTTCCATTGATCAGGTACATTTCACCACGTTGGACTCTTTGTTCAATTCTTGTATTGGCTAAGCATCAACATCTTTCCTTCCTGCTTAGGATCCATCCTCTTTTCATGCTGGCGACCATGTCTCTACGGTTGGCTCCGTTACTCCCGAGTTGACTTCTCAGGTACACTTTTAACTACGTCCTCATTTTCTTTTGCCTCTTACTATTATGCAAAATGATTCTGAAAACATCTATCCTCTAGGACCCTGGAGACCGGATAGACTTTTCTCTCACCACTCAGGCGGCAGATTGCGCCTCCATGATTAGCACTGCTGATCCTTTGGCAACCTCTCAGGTATCCCTTTAGTTGTTTTCTCTTGCTCTTATCTTCCAGGATACGTTCTAAGTGTTGTCTTCCTCTAGACTCCTACGGATCAGGCGGATCATTCCACTGCTGATGCTTCAGTCGATTTGACTACACCGCCTACTCAGACAGACCGCTATGTGACTGACATTTCAGCTCTCTCAGCTGAGTTGACTGCGCCACCTCCTCAGGTATACATCATTTCATCTCTTGTCGTGATAAAACTTCTGTAGTATTCTAACATAGTTTGCCTCCAGGTACCCAAGGACCCTCTTCCAGGCCTTGTGGCCTCTCTTCCAGACTCGGGTACTCGTGCTGCTATAGCCCCATCATGTGAGGCGTTTGACCGTCTCTTTTCCACCCAGACCGGTCCACTATCAGCCGAGGTGGTCTCAGGACTCTATGAAATTCTTGATGATGTTAGCTCAGTCCCTGCCTTCATTGAGGACGTCGGCTTCTCGGATTTTTCGGAGCTCATTTCTGACTTGTCCCTTGCTTATCCTCTCTATAGCAGTATAACAGATCAGTCTGCTCAGGACTTGACATTTATTGATGATCTCGAGGCGCGACACCGCGAGATTCATTCCCAGCTAGAGGTTATACTTCCCCAGCACGATCAGGCTTCTATGGTTCTTAGGAGTGAGGAGAGTAGGCAGTCACAGTTAGAGAGTACTGTTGCCCAGGCGAAGCGCGAGATAGAGAAGCAGAGAGAAGTTATTGTGGAGGCGGAGCGTATTATCAGAGAGCAGAGCTGCATCGCAGATGGAGCTACCGTTGAGCTTGTTATACTTGAGGCTGAGCTGCTCAAGTTGTCTGATCGAGTTACCGCTTTGCGTGCTGATCATGATCGTTTAGCTGCGGATGATCGTGACTTATCAGTTGAGTTATCGAGAGCCCGTCGACCTCTTCTATCAGCTCGTGCCCGAGTTTCTGCTGCAGCACTTCGTCGCCTTACAGACACCTTTGGGCGTGCCCGTGATCAGTGGGCCGTCATGCGTCGTCGCCTACTAGGTGATGAGACGCTTCCTTCCCCAAGTAGTTAGCACTGCTTTTGCTTTTGTGATTTTTATTCAGTACTCTATTTTGGGTCAGCTCATCGACCTTGTGATGAGCACTTCAGTACTCATGTTTGCTGTTTTTGCTACTTCTTTGGCCAACTATGTGATTGGCCACTCATGATGCACTTATGCTGCTTATTCTGACTCCCAGACTGATGGATAGAACATTTTGAGATATTTTGCATTTATACTCTGTTTGTGTTCTTGACCATCGATGTCCATTAACTTGTATGCACCATTGAGTAGTCTTTGTGTTACAATGAATGGTCCTTCCCAATTTGGGGACCACTTCCCTGTCTCATTAGCATGCACTCCTAACGGTAGGATCACTTTCCACACTAGGTCCCCTTCGCTGAAGGTCTTGCTTCGAACCTTCCTATCATAATGCTTTGCCATTCTAGTTTTTTGACGACGAATGCTTTCCAAGGCCATGAGCTTGTCACCGTCAGCTGTCTCTAACTCTTGCACCATGGCTTCTTCATACTTAGATAAGTCTAAGTGATGCTGCTGAGCCACACTTAGAGAAGGAACTGTTATTTCCAAAGGCAAAACAGCGTCATGACCATATGTCAAGTAGTATGGCGTAAACCCTGTAGCTGTGGTCTTAGAGTTTCTATAAGCCCATAGGACCTCTGATAAGGTCTCATGCCACTTTCTAGGTTTTTCGCCTACCGTCTTTTTGATCATAGTTATTAGGATCTTATTGGTGGCTTCAGCCTGACCATTTGCTTGGGGATATTAAGGAGTGGAGTGATAGATGCGGATCCCAAACTGTTTGGCAAAAGCTATAAACTTTTCACCAGTGAACACCGTACCCTGATCAGCAGTGATTGTCTGAGGGATTCCAAACCGATGTATCAACTCAGTCACAAATTTAATTACATCGCCTTGATCGATTTTCTTCATTGGCCATGCTTCCACCCATTTAGTAAAGTAATCAGTGGCCACAAGTATAAATGAATGATTCTTAGATGATGGCGGATGAATCTTCCCAATAATGTCCATCCCCCAGCCACGGAATGGCCAAGGCTTGATGACTGTGTGTAATTCTTCCGCCAGTACCCTTTGAATTGGGCCGTGCTTTTGGCAAGCCTCGCAACCGCGAGCATACGTGATACAGTCCTCCATGATGGTTGGCCTGAAGTATCCATGACGGTGGATGCTCCACCTCATGCTCGGCCCTGCCCGATGAGAGCCGCATATCCCCTCATGGACTTCTCCCATTACCAACTTAGCGTCCTCGGGGCCTATACACTTGAGCAACAATCCATCAACAGCCATTCGGAATAGTTCACCATTGACCAGCACGTACCGCAAAGCTTTTACCTTTAGCGAGTTATCTCCCCCAGATGACGGGTTCTCGAGGTACTGTATGATCTCAGTCCTCCAATCACCACTCTCTTGTTGGTCCTCAGGTTCACTTGTGATGGCGGCTGATAATGGCCAAAATTGTCCATTATTTCCAATCCATTTCCGTGTCTGAGACGGACATTTTGATCGCGATTCCATCTTATTTCGATAAGAAAGCAGTTGAATTTGACAGATTAATGCGAGTTTGTAAAAACATCGAGCCGGTAACAAAAAGACACAAAATATGCAATTTTAATTGTATTTGTGTTAGAAAAATCCAAAAACATGAAAAAAGGAAAAAGAAAAGAAAAAGGAATGAAAAGATGGGCAAAAGAATAAAAGAGCCCACAAAAATCCAAAAAGATGGGAAAAAGATTGAAAATCCCACAACGGAAATTTGGTTAAGTATTGAAGCATAATTCGAATTGTGAGCAATTCGAATTAATTCGAATTGCACAACAATTCGAATTGCTAAAGAAAGCAAAGAATTGGTTAAGTGTTGGAAGGGATGCAGAAGTCTAATTCGAATTGTTCAAGTTCGATAATTCGAATTAGGGAATGAAGAGAGAAGAAACCCAAAGGCAAGAAGAAGATGCAATTCGAATTGTCCAAGTTCGAGTTAATTCGAATTGGCACAAATAATTCGAATTGCCAACAAGTGCAAGGAAGCCAAGCAGAAACCCTCATCCAATTCGAGAAAATACCAATTCGAATTATCCCAACAATTCGAATTGATAACTGAAGGCCAAAATCCCAGCTCAAGGAAGAGATCTCACAATTCGAATTAATTCGAATTGGTTGAGATAATTCGAACTTCACTCATTGAAGCTGTGGAGCATGAGCACAACATTGGTGGGCCTAGGGTTTTGAAGATTGTCTATAAAAGCAGACCTTCCACAACAAAATCAGGAGATCAAGAATTTTAGCCAAAAAGCAGCTTGGGACAAAAAGACAGCAGGAGGTTCCACACCCCTTAAGGGTTAGGTAGGTAGTTTAGTTTAGTTTAGTTTAGTTTATTTTTCTTGCAAGTAGTGTAACCTTTACATGCTTTGATCTTAGTTTAGTGTAGAAGCAGTTTGTGTAACCCTTAGAGTAGCCATTTTCCATATTTTTACATGCTTTCTAGTTAGAATAAACCCTACCTTCAAGCTAATGATGGTTTTGGGTTCTTTATTTTGCTTTCAAAGTGTCAATACAAGGAAAATTTCCAGAAATGGTTTTATTCATGTATTATGGCACTCTTTAATGCTTTCCCTAGAAATAAATGCTTAGTATGTTTGTTTGTTTCAACTAGGTTACATTTATTATGTCCTAGTTGACATTCAAACTTAATAAATGCATGTTTGGTGGGTTTTTGGCTTGATTTAGTGCCTTAGAGCTTCAAATAAGTGTTCCTAGATTTTAGATGTCTTTAGGTTTGTTAAAATTTATTTCTATGCTTTATTTTTCATGCCTTGTTTTTATTTTATGCTACCTTAGAGAACTTGAGTGTTCTTAGTTTATTCATGCAGGTCTTAGATAACTAGATGTTTTAGGCTCTTTGATCTTTGAATCTTTTGTTTGTAGAAATAGGGTTTGAATCTGGCCAATACCCACTGGACATGTATTTGTTTATTTCTTGAAAATCTCACTAGGGTGGCTGTGAAATGACATTGATGTGAGATGAGGGATTTAGTGAATCTAAACCCATCATTACAGTACAGTGTTCACCTAACCCATACTTGTGAGAACAAAAATTGTTGTTGTCTGAAAATATGTAATTCGAATTGAGGCAATTCGAATTATCTCGAATTGCCTAAGAAATTCGAATTGCATAGCCAAAAACTTCATCCATGTGATTTTCAACCAATTCGAATTATCCAATTCGAATTAATTCGAATTGCTAAACAATTCGAATTGGCTTGAAAACCACATTGTATCCATTGTCATCCCTTCATGCCTTAGTTTATTTCTCATCTCCTACCAATTCGAATTGTCCAATTCGAATTAATTCGAATTGCTGGACAATTCGAACTCACCTTCCCCTTTGAGGTATATGCCTTAGTCAATTTTGAGCAAGGAAAGGACTTCATCAATTCGAGTTGTCCAATTCAAATTAATTCGAATTGCTCAACAATTCGAATTAGATGATATCTCATTCCTTTGCAAGGATTAATTGGGTAAGATCATACTTCATTCTTCATGCATTCTCAATTCGAATTACCCTAATAATTCGAATTGAACTATCCTTTTATTTTGAAAACGCCAAAAATATTTTTCTTCCATGATTTGTGTAAGTTGCATGGATGTATTGGGCCTAGGCCCAATTCATCCGATTTCTATCCATTACACATTTCAACCTATTAGTGTCCATTTATTGTGTGCTTAACACCCACACAATACCAAAAATATTTTCTTACTTTTATATTTTTTTCTCTTTCATTGTGTGTATGAACGGGTAATGAGAAACGCACAGATTAATGTTGGTGAAAGGTCCCTTCACAGGGATATCGACTAACCCGTCTTCTGTGTGTCAATCATTATCTGTTATTTTGCATTGTCTGATTAGTGGTTGGTGGAAGCTTCGGCGAGCGTTCTCTTCACTAAGAGTTTCGATTAGTCACTCAGCCAATTCCTAATCAGATACAGTTTTAATTTTCCTTTTCTTAATTTCTCAACCTGAATTCAAGTTGCAATAGTATCAACTGATGTCGACCAACATCAGTTGAGAAATATTACAGCAAGAAATATGTGGGTTCTTCTTCCACTCGCAGACAAAAGAAAACTAAATGACGGCGGTCACCGTTGTTTGGGGTTCTTTCTGTCTAAAATCAGTCATCTGGGAAAATTGGGAACCAGACAGCAGATGTTTGCAGTCCGGAAAACCCCAACTATCTCTGGCACTCTTTTTAGCCAATTTCTTCTCATCTCAGGCTAATCCATCTTTGTGTATCACATTCTGTCTAACCCCACCATATATTTTGGGGTATTTTATTTTCCTTTTCATATACTTGTATGCATGATACTATTATATAGATGTTGCGGTCATATCCTTATTTTGGGGATCCTTCCCCTTGGACACAGAAGTCTTGATTTAATTCAGATGCTGCATAATAAATTTCCAACAAAAACTCCTTTATAAATCCGGATCTGAGTAAGGGATAAATTCAACAGTTATGACTAATTCATCTTCCACTGGGGATTGATTTTGAGAGCTTAGAAGCAGAGTCAGCGATTAGGTCTCACATAGACTGAAAGGATCTGTGTTTTAATTGAGGGTTTAGTACCTGTCTAGGGAATGATTTTCAAATATTCATTTGCTTCTCAAAATTGCTGTGTGTTGGAAATCTGATATTAGATATCGCATTAAGTCAATATCCACTTGGGTGTAGATGAGATGTGATAAATAATATTGGAGGAACAACATATAGGCCTTGGTGAATTTATAAGGTAAGGTCGAGTATTCCTTCGACTACTATCTTCTTCTGCCAAAGTCTAGAATTGAGTCTTGAGTGAGTACATCCGGAATAGGTTCATTTATGGATCTGCTTCATTTAGTTTGTATCTCATAACTACCCAGATGTTGTAAGCCTTGTGGTTTATTGATATCTTGGAGGTTCTTGATCTGCATCTGGTCACCAAGACCAGGGGCTCTTTTATACTAACGGAAAGAGACGTTTTTAACGATTCCGAGTGATAGATTTAAATGCTTTCTTTACAGCTTTCTTTACTGCTTTCCTTTTAAATGCTTTCATAGAGGTCACTCGGAAGAATTAGGGGCTGTCCATCTGTTAAAAGGTTTGAGAGTTGTGGAATGGTTTGAGGCTTGATTTGAAACTTTGGGTGTGACATGGAGGAATGATAGCAGTACTTGGCATATCAACTAATGATTTGACTGGTGTTGCTCGTCCACCGTAAATAATTAACATACTTTTGCAAGGCATTTCAAGGGGAGTTAAGAGTTTATGGTATCTTAGAAATTGCTATCTTAAGAGCATGTAAATTCTCACCATAAGTACCTGTCTGTTAAAGGGAACATGGTGTAGAAAGCATGAGAGTTAGCTAACTAGAGGATTATTCCAAACTAAGATCTGTGTATTGAAAATGGAAGTTTAATTGTGTTTCATCTGAACCTTGTCCAATCTTTATTACTTCCTCCCTGTCCCTTCTGTCATATTTAAACCTGTTTTCTAGATAGTGTAGCATAATTTTATATTGCTTTCGTAGTATAGATTTAATTGCTTTCTTCGATCTATTTTACCATGCTTTGTAGAATAATTTTTACTGCTTCCATGATCTGGTTTAATTTATGTCAAGTAGTTGTTAGAAAACCTTGCAAAACTTGAAACGAGTAACCGAATGGAAAATCTTAGTAAACGACGTGGGCCCTGCTTCCATCGCACATCCTCCAGTGAACGATCCGGTACTTACTATAAATTACTGCAATTTTTGACCCGTGCGCTTTCGGGAGCACAGTTTCTTGACACGAGTAAATAAAAACAACATTTTGGGAAAATACTCATACAGTGGGAAGATGTTCAAGAATTTCATGGCAGGTATCTTCTTGACATGAAATTAAGAGAAGCATCATGGTACAGATACCAAGGATTTTCAGGGTGACAGATTGAAGGTCCATCCCGGTTGCACCGTGATATTTGTCAAAAGTTTCATGGCGGGAAGGACCGCAGCGCCGTTTGAACCCCACATGAGTAATAAAAAGGGAAATCATAATGTATCCTTAAACCCCGTCCCTCAATCATAACTCTTTTCATTTAATAAATCCACACCTGGAAATTGTATTTAGACGGTTCTTCACCCCCCAGTAGCAAAATGAAACTAGAGCAAAAGTTTCATGGCGCCGTTGCCGGGGACTCTCGAGGCACCATTTGAAATCACAGTTTCCTCCTTAAGCAATAAACCAGTAAAAGGAATTTCAGAAAATTACTCGTGTTAGCGAAGCTCGTCAAAAGTTTCATGGCGCCGTTGCCGGGGAGGATGCAGCGCCGTTTACTAGGAGAATTACATTCCTAATTTACTCATAGATAGTTCTTGTATATATTCTTGAACCGTTACTAACCTGGGGGTTGTACAGGTACTGTCAAAAGCTTGATACCAACTGCTTATGCAACGGAGAAGGAGTACATTACCGGAGCTACCGTTCGATCTAGAAATAGAAAGGACCGCTCGCCAACTGAGGGCACAAGCCAGAAGACGGAAAGAGCAGGAGCGTCGGACCCGCACTTCGTTCGCCTGAAACATCGAGCAGCGATCTATCAGATATGGCAGAAAACCAAAACATTCCCCCGATCTTACCCATAGACCAACCACCAAATAACCCTGGTAATGGAGCTGACGGAGGAGTGGTAGAGCATCCTAATCGTGCCAACGAAGAGGAGAATCTACCAAATCCTAATCAGCAACAATACCAGCAATTCCACCAACAACCACCACCACCCGTAAACCAATTTCACCAAAACCAAAACATACCAAACCAACAATACCAAAACCAAGCTTTCAATCCAGATCAGTTTCAGAACAACCCACAAGATCCACATAATTTCCAGCAGTTTCCAAATTATCACCAACAGTACCAGAACCAAGCTGAACAAGGAAATCAACAACAGCAGCAAGCAGCAGCAGACTTCATGCAACCAATTGTAGAGCCCTATCTGGATGGACCTGGGAGAGCACACTTCCCCGCACGCAATTTCGAGCTCAAACCGGCACTCATTAACTTGGTGCTAAACAATCAGTTCTGCGGTGCAAATCATGAGGACCCTCATGATCATCTCCAGACCTTCCTGGAACTCTGCGACACGATCAAAAATCAAGGAGTCTCTCCTGATGCTATAAGGCTAATGTTGTTTCCATTTTCTTTGTATAGTGGTGCCAGGGACTGGTATAAGTCATTGCCTATCAATCTGCGGAGCACTTGGGCAGACTTGGTGAGGAGCTTTTTGCTGAAGTATTTTCCAGAATCAAAGATTGAGGAAGGACGAGCTAAGATTGGAGATTTTAAAATGAAGCCAGACGAGTCATTATATGATGCGAAGGAAAGATTCTTGGGCCTCATCAGGCGATGCCCCCAACATGGGTACGCACCCTGGGAGCAGTTGAGGAAATTCTACGGAGGACTCACCCACCCATGGAGAACAATGTTAGACGCCACTGGCGGACGACATTTACTCCACTTGCCTATGGATCAAGCTTGGGAGAAGATTGAGACAATGTCTGTCAACAGATCCATCCTAAACACAGATGATAGGAAGGAGGATCCTCCTAGAAAAGTCTTTGCTGTAAGTGAAGGGAAAACAGATTTTGAAAAATTGCAAGAACAGGTAGCTGCGATACAGCTGAGCCAGGATAAAGGGAAGGGAATAGACGCTTCTCAGGCAGGAACCTCATCAGACCAAGTTCAAGCACAACAATCGGGAGTTGTCTGTGGGCTGTGTCAGGGACCTCATCCAACTGATACATGCCAAAAGATAGCTACCGAGAGCTGTAATTATGCCGGGAACTACCAAAATCGCCATCCCAACCTCTCTTATTCCAAAACAATGCACTTAACGCGCATTTGTTGCAGCCGAACCAGCCCAACCAATTCCAAAACCCACAGCAAAACTTCAGACCTCAGAACCAAGGATTCGTCCAGCAAAGAGTGCAGAACTTTCAAAATCAGAATCAGAATTTCCAACCTCAAATCCAACAGAGGCCTAATCAGAACCAAGGCCAGAATTTCCAGAACTTCCAATCCCAACCTGATCAGAATCAGCAATATAATCAAAGGCCACCATCTCGTTTGGAGAACCTGATGACTGAGTTTATAGCCAACCAGAAGGATATAAATCAACAACTGCAGTCATCAATCAAGAATGTGGAGACGCAAGTCACCCAATTGGCCAAGGAACTACAGAACAGGGGGAAAGGAACGCTTCCAAGCAGTACTGAAGCTAACCCGCAGTGTAAAGCAATCACATTGCGGGGAGGCAAGACCCTAAAAGGAATTGCTGGGCATGGAAAAGAGACGGCCGATGAGGAAAAGGATCTAGTGGAGGGTGAAAAAGAAAGTGAAAGGTTCGAAGGAGGAGATGGTATTGGACTGGTCAAGGACAAATCAGAAACAGCTATTCCGCAGGCTGAAGCTGCAAAGGAGCTGAAAAGGGTAGGGTTGAAGGTACAACTTCCTTCTCTTTACCACCAAAAACAAACAATAATAAGTACATGTCAAGGGTGCCATACCCGGCACGTCTTAAAAATAAGGAACAAGATGAAAAATTTAAAAAGTTTTTAGAAAGACTGAAAGCTGTCGAGATCACTATTCCATTGGTCGAAATGATTGCAGAAATGCCCGTCTATGCTAAATTTCTTAAAGAAATGATTTCAGGGAGGAGAAAAGTTGAGCACGAGGAAGTAGTGATTTTGAACAACAGCTGCAGTGCCATTATCCAAAGAGTGCTACCAGAGAAGAAGGAAGATCCAGGATGTATTACATTGCCGATCCACATTGGGAAAACTAATGTTGGAAAAGGATTGTGCGATCTGGGATCAAGCATCAACGTCATGCCACTTGCCATGATGAAACGTCTTCACTTGGGAACAATTGAACCGGTTACAATGAAGTTACAGCTGGCAGACCGATCAATTACCCATCCAATCGGAATCCTGAAGGACGTAATTGTCAAGACGGGAGGGACCCTCTTTCCTGTCGACTTCATTATTTTGGATATAGAGGAGGACTACGAGATGCCACTGATCTTAGGCCGCCCCTTTCTCTCAACCGGTGGTGCACTTATAGACGCTCGATCAAATCAAATCAAGCTCCGAGTCGGAGAAGAAGAATTGGATTTCGAAATGGGAAAGCTGCAGAAGTTCCCGTCAGAGGGATCTTGTTCCATATTTGATGTAATAGATAGTAGGAGTGAGGATGAGAGCATAGACTCTGTGACTGAGGAGCCAAGCAAAGTTTCAAAACAGGTACTGAAGCCTGAAGGTGCGGAGCAACCAAGGAGCTGCAACGCTGTCCACTTCGAGGACCCTATCTCGGGGGACCTTGAAGAATTCGATGGAGTTGAGTTCATCCCGGAGGAAGAGGAAAGCACTGCTGAGGAGGAAGTGGATCCTGTACTGACACAGGATCCTGAAGGTAAATCTGATCTCTCTCTCCCATCCATTTCTCGCAAATTACTGCCTTCCGTTGAATGCCCACCAGAGCTTGAACTTAAAATACTTCCGGATCATCTTAAGTACGTCTTTCTCGCTGAACATAAAAGATTACCGGTGATTGTGTCAGCCAAGCTGACGCAAGAACAAGAAAAAGCTCTGGTAGATATTCTAAAGAAATATGTACATGCAATCGGATGGACCATTTCTGACATAAAAGGAATAAGCCCCTCTGTTTGCATGCACAGAATTTTAATGGAAGAGGAGTATAAGTCCTCAAGGCAACCACAAAGGCGTCTGAACCCCCATATGCAGGAAGTGGTAAGGAAAGAAGTTATCAAGCTCTTAGATGCTGGTATCATCTATCCTATCTCTGATAGCAAATGGGTTAGTCCAGTGCAGGTCGTACCGAAACGTGGGGGGATCTGTGTAACGACTAATGAGCAAGGAGAAGAAGTGGCGACGCGTCCAGTGACCGGTTGGAGAGTTTGCATCGACTACCGGAAGCTCAATACCGCTACCAGGAAGGACCATTTCCCCCTGCCATTCATTGATCAGATGCTAGTGCGGTTGGCTGGGAGGGAGTTCTATTGCTTTTTGGATGGGTACTCTGGCTATAATCAGATTGTAATAGCTAGCGAGGATCACGACAAGACCACATTCACGTGCCCCTACGGAACTTTTGCATACAGGCGCATGCCTTTTGGACTTTGTAATGCGCCTGCCACTTTTCAACGATGCATGATGTCAATTTTCTCAGAATTTATCGAAAAATGCATTGAAGTTTTCATGGATGACTTCTCTGTGTATGGAGATACTTTTGATGAATGCTTGACTAATCTTGCACAAATTTTGAAAAGATGTGAGGACACCAATCTAGTTTTGAACTGGGAGAAATGCCATTTCATGGTCACCGAAGGAATAGTGTTGGGTCACCGCATCTCGCGCGCAGGCATCGAAGTCGATAGAGCTAAGGTCTCAGTCATCTCAAGCCTACCATTGCCTAATTCAATAAAAGCAGTTAGGAGTTTCTTAGGGCATGCCGGTTTCTACTGGAGATTCATAAAAGACTTTTCTAAAATTGCCAAGCCGCTCACTAACTTGCTGTGTAAAGAAAACCCTTTTGTAATAAATGAAGCGTGTGTTCAAGCCTTTGACACGCTCAAAGAAATGTTGATTTCTGCCCCAATAGTACAACCACCCGATTGGTCAATGCCTTTCGAGGTAATGTGTGATGCAAGTGATCTCGCCGTGGGTGCAGTTCTTGGGCAACATAAGGAAGGGAAGCATTGTGTAATTCATTACGCAAGTCATGCCCTGAATGAGGCCCAAATTAACTACACCACCACGGAGAAGGAGATGTATGCTGTGGTTTTTGCGTTTGATGAATTCAGACAATATCTTATTGGTACGAAAACCACAGTGTACACAGATCACTCTGCACTGAGATACTTGTTTAGCAAACAAGACGCCAAACCTCGATTAATCAGGTGGGTACTTTTGCTGCAAGAATTCAACATTATAATAAAAGATAGAAAAGGCAGAGACAATGGTGCTGCTGACCATTTGTCTCGACTAGAAAATGATAAAAATGAGCTAGCCGTAAATGAGAATTTTCCGGACGAGCAACTGTTTGCCTTGCATCTTCATGATCAAGCTTGTCCGTGGTTTTCCGATATTGCTAACTTTTTAGCATGCGGAATAACCCCACCATTTCAAAGCAGAGGCCACAAAGCGAGGTTCAACCGAGATGTAGTTAACTACTTCTGGGAAGACCCTTACCTCTTCAAGCATTGCGTAGATTCGATTATTAGACGATGTGTAACTGAGCACGAGGCTTATCAAATTGCTAAGAAATGCCATGAATCGGAATATGGAGGTCACCATGGCCCCACTCGAACAGCTCATAAGGTACTCGAGTGCGGTTTTTATTGGCCTACCATTTACGAGGATTGCAAAGCGTTTGTTAAAGCCTGCGACAGATGCCAAAGATTAGGGAATATCTCCAAGAGGGATGAGATGCCTCAACAAGGAATTCTCACTCTCGAGATTTTCGATGTATGGGGTATTGACTTCATGGGACCATTTCCGACATCTGATGGGAACCATTACATCTTGGTAGCTGTCGATTACGTTTCCAAGTGGGTTGAGGCTGTTGCACTGCCAACCAATGATGGCAACCAGGTCGTCAAATTTTTGAAAAATAACATTTTCAACAGATTTGGTGTACCCAGGGTGATCATATCAGATGGAGGAACCCATTTTGTTAATAAAGCATTTGCAAATCTTATGAGCAAAAATGGGATTCTCCACAAGATCGGCACGCCTTACCATCCCCAAACCAGTGGTCAAGTCGAGGTCTCTAACCGCGAAATCAAACACATACTCGAGGCCACTGTGGGGACAACTCGCAAAGATTGGTCACGTAAGCTCAATGATGCTTTATGGGCATACCGCACTGCATTCAAGACTCCCGTTGGGATGTCTCCATACAGACTCATCTTCGGAAAGGCCTGTCATTTGCCCGTAGAACTAGAGCATAAGGCTTACTGGGCCGTACGAATGCTCAATTTTGACTCCCGAGTTGCCCAGAGTAAGCGCAAGTTGGACCTCAATGAAATTGAGAAAATACGTGTGCAAGCTTATGAAAGCTCGAGGATTTATAAAGAGCGGACCCAGAAGTTACACGATCGTCGTATTAAATCTAAACACTTCTATGTTGGCCAGAATGTCTTGTTATTTAATTCTAGGTTGAAGCTATTCCCCGGAAAGCTTAAATCCAGATGGGAAGGGCCATATGAAGTGATGCACGTGTTTGAAAGTGGAGCTGTCAGGATCCGAACTGACAAAGGAGAGCTGGTGGTGAATGGACACAGACTGAAGGAGTATCTTGGGCAGTTCGACCCCGAAAAAGAAGCTCAGATGACAACAGAACCGGCTTATGTTCAATAAATATTATACATATATTTACTTACTTATTTATTACTTTCTTCACTCATTTTTGGGACAAAGTATCCAAAAAAAAAAAAAATCAATTGAACATTTAGAGTACTAAGACTCTAAATGTGAGGATGTTGATATTTGGAGAAAACCTAATACCTTTTCATAATTGTTTTGCAGGAATTCAAGGAACCAACAAAAAGAAAGATAAAGCTTCCAAAACCAGGTTCCCGGTTGGGTTAACATTATATTTAATGAAGGTTAATTTTGGGATTTAGAGAAATCTAAAATCCAGAATAAATTCATAAAATAAAAATTGTTAACCCGATCTAAATTATGCAAGCAATATGTTTTAAATTCTAAGTCTGTGTAGATATGTTTGCTCTTGAGTTCATCTTGATGAACATAAATTTTAGAAAACCCAATTTTTTTTTTCCTAAGTCTTGAATGTGGTTTAGTTTTCATTTCAAGAAAATTCGAATTAATTCGAATTGCTTGGAACATACCACATAAGACATTTTGCCTTGGAAATTTTTCACATTCGGATTAGTTAATTCGAATTATGCAAGCGATTCGAATTAATTCGAATTGCCATGCAAATTCGAATTGGCACCCAAGGCAGAATTTTCGAATATTTTAATAGACCAAGTGTTGCAATTCGAATTATAGGGCAATTCGAATTAATTCGAATTGCCTGACTAATTCGAATTGGCATACAAAAGGCATTTCCTTAGGCAAGTGAGCAATTCGAATTGTGTGGAAGTTCGAATTAATTCGAATTACACCAATAATTCGAATTAGCTCACACAAGCATTCCCCTGAGAAGTCACAGGTTCGAATTATGAGTCAATTCGAATTAATTCGAATTGATTCACAATTCGAACTTGTGTGTAATTTTGCCATTCAAGCCAATTCGAATTAATTCGAATTGGCCTGAATAACTCGCATCCCTCACAGAATGCATCAATTCGAATTAATTCGAATCGATGCAATAATTCGAACTCACCTTCCGAACCCTTTTTATACCCTTCTTTCCCTCTCTTTTCCCTCACTTTCCAAAATCCCCCGTTCGCTCTCTCGCAAACCCTTCTTCCTCGCGAAACCAGTCACTCTTTTCAAGCTTTCCTTCGGCCAAATCACTCGGAAATGGCGTCTTCTTCGTCTAATCTAAGTGGGAGCTGGGGGTAAGTGTTTCTTTTCCATTTTCGCACTCGGTTTTCGCAGTTTTTAGTTTGTCTCTTCGTATTCCTTGCGAAATCGAGGTTGGGGAGGGAATGTGTTTCGTTTTTCATGATGGGGATGGTCGGAATATGCCCGGAATGTGTTAGGTTGTTCGGGAATAAGGATAGAACCACTAGGGCAGAACCTAGATACTTTTAGGGCTTTTTGTGAAACTGCCATTAATGGGGTTCGAATGTTTCTGTGAAGGGAAATTCTTTTATCTTGAAAATGAGGGTCTCAAAACCCTTAAAAATTTGATTTTTGTTCATATTGCAGTATTATTGTTCCATTTCTGTTTATGTGTGTATCTGTGTTATCTGCTTTGTGAATTTGGTAACTTGTGAGTAGGGTTAACACTGTGGTCGTGCTTTCTCTAGCCACTGTGTTGTTTTTCAGTAGATAATTGTTGATGATGACTGGAAATGCATGTTGATAACATCTGCAAAATTTATGTTTTTGAAGCATGAGTTTTGTCGGTAACATTAGTACATTATAGTAGTGTAGATGGACCAATTTTGCCTGTTTGTTTTGGTGTTTGCATGTATATTGTTATATGAGTATTTTAGTAATGAATGCTTTTGTCGGGTACATGTTGTCCACACATGGTAAACTCAACCCCAAAGGTTGACGTTTGCACATACGGAAACATGGTATTACAGACAAAACCATGCCAAAATTTTTCCAACACTTTTGGCATGGCATTTATGTATAAAAAGACAAATTTTTAGAATACTCTTTCTTTAAGTGTTTGATCTTTGTCAACTTGGAACAAGTGGGAAACACTTGTAAGGAATGTTTTGTTTTATTCCTTAAAAACCCACTTTCCAAAACAAAAACCAAATGGGGGACCACTCACACCCCCAATTTCATTAAATAAACAAGTCAACACTTTTCTATAAAAATCCAAAAATCACCTTTTGTATGTATGCATGTCTACTTTTATTTTTATTTCTTATTTTTTGGTCATGGTCCATTGTACATACTAGTAATTGCATAATTTATCACTTGCATCCGATTTTCATAATTGATCTCCCATCTCCCCTATCTCACGTGATTCCAATCACTTTTTAAGTGATAAAAATCAAATTCCTTCGTAGGCTCAATAACCTACGAAATTTTCTCTTTTTGGTCCTTTGACCACCCAAAAACATCTTAGACTATTTATGGTCTAAGAAAAATTTCTAAGGATCCAAGATCCTTATCTCTCTTGCTTTCCTTATTCTTGCTGAAATAAGAGTAGATTTGATAATCTGACCCCTTGGACTTTCATAGTGTACCTCAAGTGAGACAGGTGTTAGAAAGTGAACTGTACTTTGAAGTGGCTGAAGGTATTAGGCTGAGGGTCTCAGACCTAATCATCTCTCCATGTCTTTTCAGAGACATCATTCCCCTAGCCCAAAACGAAGATCACGAGGAAGAAACCCAACTACTGGATCTGCCAGTGGAGCTCCTAGGAGAAATCCTCTCCCGCATCGGAGAAGATTGCATTAAGAAAGTGTGGAGGGTCAGAGAAGTGTGCACCAAGCTCAGGGATGCAGCTGATCTTCCCATTGTCTACAGAAGGTGTGAACTGGAGACCACCATCGTCAAGATGTGGGAACAGAGGATGGAACTGCAAAAGGAAGCACTCATGGTCAAATGCGAAGAAGCTGGCAACTACAACCTGAAACTCATCCCAGCCCTGCAGGCATTCGGAGCAGGAAACGAGACTCTGGCGTGTGAGCTACTAAAGGAAGGGATTGAGGACAACCACAAGGCCTCAATCTTTGTCAGGGGATACATGCTACTTAGCAAGCTGGACAATGAACAAGTCCAGCAGGGAGTGTCAATGATCGACAGGATCATAACCAGCAGGTTCGTCATGCAATATGTTGGGACTAACGTCTTCGCATGGTTGGCTGATAGCCTGGAGACACCCGACCTGTTTGGAAATCAAGGACCAAGGGTCTACTGCACTAGGGTGATGGAGGAAGATGAGGATGACATGGTAGATTTCTGCGTACCCTGCAGCTTGACGAATTATGTCCATTGGACCAGGATTTTCTTCCAAGGATAGAGGGGAACGATGCTGAAGAAGGACGGAATCTGTAAAGATTCACTTTTGACTGGACTGACTGGAACCGTATTTTGGTAATCTTTTCGACTGATCTTTGACGCTAACCTATCCAAGTGTACAGCGTTGTCTGTATTGATGTTTGGCTGTGATTAAGGTCGTGTACTGTATAACGAACCTTGAATTTGTTTGTTTTGATGGTAGTGCGACGTATTTTGGTAGTCGTACATTTACTGCTTTCCACAAGAGAATTTCGTCTTGAGTTCTCCATTATTCGAAAAAGATGTGTGGCAGTCCAAGATGAATAAGTGACTGTCACGCCAAAAACAAAGCTGTGACATGCTTGCATGATCACAATGTCTTTTTACTGCTTTCAATTAAACAAACCGGCATAAAACAAGCATAAATCTGTCACCTAAATTCACATGTTGAATTTAGGCTGATGATGAAATTTTCAGACTATTACATTGGGATAAAACAATTAAAAATATGCATGACATAAATTCTCGAAGTTTTGAGCTATAAAAATCCAATGATATGATCACTTGAAAGACTAACAAACTTTCATGTTGAGAATTTGATTGAGTAAGTTGTAAGAATTTTTCAAAGGTTAAGTTTGAGAATAAATGTATGACATGATCAAACCGTCCCTTGTGAGATCTGAGCCGAGTCATTTTTACTCAATACTTCTTTGATTGTGTGAATCAATTCGATTAAAGGGCACTAGAACTTGCAATTGGGACCGATTCAAGACCATGCCATATTCCCGAAATCGAGCAAATGATCGAGGCACTTAGAAAATCCAAAATTTTGGCTTTCGTTTGAATTCCAAACCCAAAAACATTTTCCCTTTAGGATTAACCAACTTGAGCCTTTAAGCCTAATTTTTCTTTGAAGCCACTATATTATTCCTAGCCTTACAAAAAGACCAAGAAAATCAAACCCAAGTGTACATAAGCCATCCCATCAAGGCATTGTAATTTTTGATCATCAAATATGTATCAATCGGTATGCTATAAACCGATTCAAAAAAAAAAAAAGAAGAGAGAGTTGAGATCCATTCAACAAGAATAAATTGCAAATGACAAAGCAAATTAGACAAAGTCTAATGTCATGCAATAGAAAAAGAAAGAAAAACAAAAGAAAGAAATAATGATGATCATAAATTCTGCAACATGCCAAGTTATGGTGGAATGGTGTCATGTCACTTTTTAGCCCAAATAATTCCCTTTCCTACCGATGTTACAACCGTATGCCCCGTTACAACCTTAAATAAGACCTCGGGATCTCGATTTGAGGAAATGAGCAGGTGGCGAGTTGGTCCAATTGCAACCATATGGGAGAATTTATTTGAATTTGATTTTGAGCGATTGATGATAAAAGCCAATCTTGAGAGTGAGTGAACTTTCCGATTCTACTATATGTGAGGCTCCGCTTTGATTGATTAACGATTCATGTCATGCCTAAATTCAAGAATTAAGCCAATGTGATTTTCTAAACACATATTCAAGAAGAATTAACAATAATGATTGATTTGTGTGTTCACTCAAGTGAGAAGTATCATTCCATTAAACACTGCAACCAAGAGAGTTTAATACTTGTAATTTTGATTGTCTTATCCCAATATAAGAAGAACGAAATTTCTGAGGCCACGCAAATGGATTGAATATGCAGAGTCCAAGCTCCTAGGAGCACTGACTCTGACTGCTCGGGGACGATCAGTATTAAATGTGAGGATGTTGATAATGGCCAAAATTGTCCATTATTTCCAATCCATTTCCGTGTCTGAGACGGACATTTTGATCGCGATTCCATCTTATTTCGATAAGAAAGCAGTTGAATTTGACAGATTAATGCGAGTTTGTAAAAACATCGAGCCGGTAACAAAAAGACACAAAATATGCAATTTTAATTGTATTTGTGTTAGAAAAATCCAAAAACATGAAAAAAGGAAAAAGAAAAGAAAAAGGAATGAAAAGATGGGCAAAAGAATAAAAGAGCCCACAAAAATCCAAAAAGATGGGAAAAAGATTGAAAATCCCACAACTGAAATTTGGTTAAGTATTGAAGCATAATTCGAATTGTGAGCAATTCGAATTAATTCGAATTGCACAACAATTCGAATTGCTAAAGAAAGCAAAGAATTGGTTAAGTGTTGGAAGGGATGCAGAAGTCTAATTCGAATTGTTCAAGTTCGAATTAATTCGAATTAGGGAATGAAGAGAGAAGAAACCCAAAGGCAAGAAGAAGATGCAATTCGAATTGTCCAAGTTCGAGTTAATTCGAATTGGCACAAATAATTCGAATTGCCAACAAGTGCAAGGAAGCCAAGCAGAAACCCTCATCCAATTCGAGAAAATACCAATTCGAATTATCCCAACAATTCGAATTGATAACTGAAGGCCAAAATCCCAGCTCAAGGAAGAGATCTCACAATTCGAATTAATTCGAATTGGTTGAGATAATTCGAACTTCACTCATTGAAGCTGTGGAGCATGAGCACAACATTGGTGGGCCTAGGGTTTTGAAGATTGTCTATAAAAGCAGACCTTCCACAACAAAATCAGGAGATCAAGAATTTTAGCCAAAAAGCAGCTTGGGACAAAAAGACAGCAGGAGGTTCCACACCCCTTAAGGGTTAGGTAGGTAGTTTAGTTTAGTTTAGTTTAGTTTATTTTTCTTGCAAGTAGTGTAACCTTTACATGCTTTGATCTTAGTTTAGTGTAGAAGCAGTTTGTGTAACCCTTAGAGTAGCCATTTTCCATATTTTTACATGCTTTCTAGTTAGAATAAACCCTACCTTCAAGCTAATGATGGTTTTGGGTTCTTTATTTTGCTTTCAAAGTGTCAATACAAGGAAAATTTCCAGAAATGGTTTTATTCATGTATTATGGCACTCTTTAATGCTTTCCCTAGAAATAAATGCTTAGTATGTTTGTTTGTTTCAACTAGGTTACATTTATTATGTCCTAGTTGACATTCAAACTTAATAAATGCATGTTTGGTGGGTTTTTGGCTTGATTTAGTGCCTTAGAGCTTCAAATAAGTGTTCCTAGATTTTAGATGTCTTTAGGTTTGTTAAAATTTATTTCTATGCTTTATTTTTCATGCCTTGTTTTTATTTTATGCTACCTTAGAGAACTTGAGTGTTCTTAGTTTATTCATGCAGGTCTTAGATAACTAGATGATTTAGGCTCTTTGATCTTTGAATCTTTTGTTTGTAGAAATAGGGTTTGAATCTGGCCAATACCCACTGGACATGTATTTGTTTATTTCTTGAAAATCTCACTAGGGTGGCTGTGAAATGACATTGATGTGAGATGAGGGATTTAGTAAATCTAAACCCATCATTACAGTACAGTGTTCACCTAACCCATACTTGTGAGAACAAAAATTGTTGTTGTCTGAAAATATGTAATTCGAATTGAGGCAATTCGAATTATCTCGAATTGCCTAAGAAATTCGAATTGCATAGCCAAAAACTTCATCCATGTGATTTTCAACCAATTCGAATTATCCAATTCGAATTAATTCGAATTGCTAAACAATTCGAATTGGCTTGAAAACCACATTGTATCCATTGTCATCCCTTCATGCCTTAGTTTATTTCTCATCTCCTACCAATTCGAATTGTCCAATTCGAATTAATTCGAATTGCTGGACAATTCGAACTCACCTTCCCCTTTGAGGTATATGCCTTAGTCAATTTTGAGCAAGGAAAGGACTTCATCAATTCGAGTTGTCCAATTCAAATTAATTCGAATTGCTCAACAATTCGAATTAGATGATATCTCATTCCTTTGCAAGGATTAATTGGGTAAGATCATACTTCATTCTTCATGCATTCTCAATTCGAATTACCCTAATAATTCGAATTGAACTATCCTTTTATTTTGAAAACGCCAAAAATATTTTTCTTCCATGATTTGTGTAAGTTGCATGGATGTATTGGGCCTAGGCCCAATTCATCTGATTTCTATCCATTACACATTTCAACCTATTAGTGTCCATTTATTGTGTGCTTAACACCCACACAATACCAAAAATATTTTCTTACTTTTATATTTTTTTCTCTTTCATTGTGTGTATGAACGGATAATGAGAAACGCACAGATTAATGTTGGTAAAAGGTCCCTTCACAGGGATATCGACTAACCCGTCTTCTGTGTGTCAATCATTATCTGTTATTTTGCATGGTCTGATTAGTGGTTGGTGGAAGCTTCGGCGAGCGTTCTCTTCACTAAGAGTTTCGATTAGTCACTCAGCCAATTCCTAATCAGATACAGTTTTAATTTTCCTTTTCTTAATTTCTCAACCTGAATTCAAGTTGCAATAGTATCAACTGATGTCGACCAACATCAGTTGAGAAATATTACAGCAAGAAATATGTGGGTTCTTCTTCCACTCGCAGACAAAAGAAAACTAAATGACGGCGGTCACCGTTGTTTGGGGTTCTTTCTGTCTAAAATCAGTCATCTGGGAAAATTGGGAACCAGACAGCAGATGTTTGCAGTCCGGAAAACCCCAACTATCTCTGGCACTCTTTTTAGCCAATTTCTTCTCATCTCAGGCTAATCCATCTTTGTGTATCGCATTCTGTCTAACCCCACCATATATTTTGGGGTATTTTATTTTCCTTTTCATATACTTGTATGCATGATACTATTATATAGATGTTGCGGTCATATCCTTATTTTGGGGATCCTTCCCCTTGGACACAGAAGTCTTGATTTAATTCAGATGCTGCATAATAAATTTCCAACAAAAACTCCTTTATAAAATCCGGATCTGAGTAAGGGATAAATTCAACAGTTATGACTAATTCATCTTCCACTGGGGATTGATTTTGAGAGCTTAGAAGCAGAGTCAGCGATTAGGTCTCACATAGACTGAAAGGATCTGTGTTTTAATTGAGGGTTTAGTACCTGTCTAGGGAATGATTTTCAAATATTCATTTGCTTCTCAAAATTGCTGTGTGTTGGAAATCTGATATTAGATATCGCATTAAGTCAATATCCACTTGGGTGTAGATGAGATGTGATAAATAATATTGGAGGAACAACATATAGGCCTTGGTGAATTTATAAGGTAAGGTTGAGTATTCCTTCGACTACTATCTTCTTCTGCCAAAGTCTAGAATTGAGTCTTGAGTGAGTACATCCGGAATAGGTTCATTTATGGATCTGCTTCATTTAGTTTGTATCTCATAACTACCCAGATGTTGTAAGCCTTGTGGTTTATTGATATCTTGGAGGTTCTTGATCTGCATCTGGTCACCAAGACCAGGGGCTCTTTTATACTAACGGAAAGAGACGTTTTTAACGATTCCGAGTGATAGATTTAAATGCTTTCTTTACAGCTTTCTTTACTGCTTTCCTTTTAAATGCTTTCATAGAGGTCACTCGGAAGAATTAGGGGCTATCCATCTGTTAAAAGGTTTGAGAGTTGTGGAATGGTTTGAGGCTTGATTTGAAACTTTGGGTGTGACATGGAGGAATGATAGCAGTACTTGGCATATCAACTAATGATTTGACAGGTGTTGCTCGTCCACCGTAAATAATTAACATACTTTTGCAAGGCATTGCAAGGGGAGTTAAGAGTTTATGGTATCTTAGAAATTACTATCTTAAGAGCATGTAAATTCTCACCATAAGTACCTGTCTGTTAAAGGGAACATGGTGTAGAAAGCATGAGAGTTAGCTAACTAGAGGATTATTCCAAACTAAGATCTTTGTATTGAAAATGGAAGTTTAATTGTGTTTCATCTGAACCTTGTCCAATCTTTATTACTTCCTCCCTGTCCCTTCTGTCATATTTAAACCTGTTTTCTAGATAGTGTAGCATAATTTTATATTGCTTTCGTAGTATAGATTTAATTGCTTTCTTCGATCTATTTTACCATGCTTTGTAGAATAATTTTTACTGCTTCCATGATCTGGTTTAATTTATGTCAAGTAGTTGTTAGAAAACCTTGCAAAACTTGAAACGAGTAACCGAATGGAAAATCTTAGTAAACGACGTGGGCCCTGCTTCCATCGCACATCCTCCAGTGAACGATCCGGTACTTACTATAAATTACTGCAATTTTTGACCCGTGCGCTTTCGGGAGCACAGTTTCTTGACACGAGTAAATAAAAACAACATTTTGGGAAAATACTCATACAGTGGGAAGATGTTCAAGAATTTCATGGCAGGTATCTTCTTGACATGAAATTAAGAGAAGCATCATGGTGCAGATACCAAGGATTTTCAGGGTGACAGACTGAAGGTCCATCCCGGTTGCACCGTGATATTTGTCAAAAGTTTCATGGCGGGAAGGACCGCAGCGCCGTTTGAACCCCACATGAGTAATAAAAAGGGAAATCATAATGTATCCTTAAACCCCGTCCCTCAATCATAACTCTTTTCATTTAATAAATCCACACCTGGAAATTGTATTTAGACGGTTCTTCACCCCCCAGTAGAAAAATGAAACTAGAGCAAAAGTTTCATGGCACCGTTGCCGGGGACTCTCGAGGCACCATTTGAAATCACAGTTTCCTCCTTAAGCAATAAACCAGTAAAAGGAATTTCAGAAAATTACTCGTGTTAGCGAAGCTCGTCAAAAGTTTCAGCGGCAATGTGTGGTGCCCCCCTAGGGCGACAAGACTGCCAGCCTGAAGCAAGCTGAGCAGCCTCGTTGGCCTCTTGATTTTGGCTTCTAGGCACATGTGTGATGGTAGCGTCCGAAAATTTGCCCAATAGCTCTAGTGCTGTCTCATAGCACTTAATCAATCTGGGACTTTTGCATTCATACTCTCCTGTTAACTGCTTCAGGATGACTTGGGAGTCTCCGAAATTGTAATGGATTTTGCACCCTTCAGCAATGCAGTTTCGAGGCCAAATATCAAAGCTTCATATTCTGCTTGATTGTTGGTGGTGCCAGGCTCTAACTCCCGAGCAAGCTTCCAATGTTCCCCAAGAGGACTAGTGATTGTAATGCCGGCCCCCGAGCCGCTGCTTGCACAAGATCCATCAAAGGTTAGTTCCCAAGGTTCGAATCCCATAAAGGACGCTTCTTTGGGATCCTCTGGCAAAACCAACGAAGGGTGTTGAGCTAAGAAGTCCGCTAAAGCTTGTCCCTTGACTGCCTTTTGGGGGACGTGTACAAGGGTAAACGGACTGATATTCATAGCCCACTTAGCTTGTCTTCCTTTTAATGCTGGCTTGTGCAAAAGTGTCTTTACCAAGTCAAAGGGAGCTACTACATGGACTGTTCTTGGCAGCATGTAGTGTTCCAACTTGTTGCAGGAGTATACTAGGGCGTAGCACAACTTTTCTAATGCAGTGTATCTTACTTCTAGCCCTTGCAAAGTCTTGCTAAGGTAATAGACAGCCCTCTCCTTGCCTCCTTCATCATCCTGTGCAAGCAAGCACCCGATAGACTCCTCGGCGGCCGATACATATAGTTTCAAAGGTACTCCAAGTCTTGGCGGCACTAATACTGGAGGATTGACCAATGCTCTTTTTATTTCTTCAAATGCTGCTTGATGCTCAGTCGTCCATACGAACTTCTCGTTCTTTCTTCCTTTAAGTAAGGTAGTGAACGCTTTCATCTTGCCCGCAGCATTGGCAATGAATCTCCTTAAGAAATTGATTTTACCCATCAATGATTGCAGTTCTTTGAGATTGGTTGGTGCACGAGCCTCCAAGATGGCTTTAGCTTTATTTTGGTCCACCTCAATGCCCCTCTCATGCACCAGGAAACCTAAGAAGTTCCCTGCCGCCACTCCAAAGGCACACTTAGCTGGATTAATTTTCAACCCATGCTGCCTCATTCGGATGAAGGCATCTTCGAGGTGAGTCAAGTGTTGGCCAAATTCACATGATTTTACCACTATGTCATCAATGTACACTTCAAGTGTATGACCGATTAAATCATGAAAAATCATGTTCATGGCCCTTTGGTATGTTGCCCCAGCATTTTTCAATCCAAAGGGCATGACTACCCATTCAAAAATGCCGACTGGCCCTGGGTAACGAAAAGCCGTTTTATGTACATCATTTTCAGAAATGAAGATTTGGTTGTATCCAGAATAATCATCCATTAAAGATAAAAACTTGTGGCCGGCGGCCGCATCAACAAGCATATCGGCCATAGGCATTACATATTCATCATTGGGCGTTGCCAGGTTTAAGTTCCTAAAGTCTATACAGACTCTCAATTGACCATTCTTCTTTACAACAGATACAATGTTTGCAAGCCATTCTACATAACGACAAGTTCTAATGTAACCTGCTTTAAGAAGCTTCTCAATCTCAGCCTTTATTTTTGGGATGGTGTCTGGATCGAACCGTCTTGGCGGCTGCTTATGAGGTCTGAACTCTGGATGAGTTGGTAACTTGTGTTCCACTAGCTCCCTTGATAGCCCTGGCATGTCTGTGTACTGCCATGCAAAGCAATCCTTATACTTATGAATCAGCTCCACTAGCTGGTGCCGCTCCTCCTCAGGCAATGATGCACTTATCTTGGTCATCTTTGGCTCCACATCTGTCCCGAGGTTGATGTCCACAAGTGGTTCCTTGGCTTCCGGACTAGGCAACGTCTGCTTCACAGGAGATGGCCATTCAGATGGCCGAATGTCAGTTGGGTTTTTGGACTTGATTTCGGCACCCATCATTATTCCAGTGTTGGCGAGCCGCAGCAACAAGTCTTTATAAATGTCATAGCTGCTCATCATGAAGAGCTTGATGCTTCATGTCGGCTATCTGCAGGATGTAACTTGAAGCCGCTTGTTGTGAAGTCCATGGATTCCAGATCCATGTCCATACCAATTAAAGCTGATGCAGGTTGGATGTCTTCTAGGTAGAAGATCGCCTCATCATTGTTGGCATCCGGTCCTGCAAAGGGTTGAGGATCCGCCTCCACCAATTCTACCTGGTTACCATCCCAAATTAACAACTGCTGGTGGAGGGTAGATGGCACACACTGCGCCATGTGAATCCAGTCGCGTCCTAGCAATGCCGAGTAACACGTCTTAGATCTCACCACAAAGAAGGCGACCTTGATGGTCTTGGATCCAATAGTGACGTCCGCCGTTATGAATCCGGCAGGTTGGGTTGCTTCCCCTACGAAGCTACACATTCTAACCCTTGTGGGGATCAGATCTTTTTCACTCTTCCCAATCTTCCTTAGAGTTGACATCGGCATCACATTGGCTGCCGCCCCATTATCAACAAACACCCTGTTCACAGGACGCCCATCGATGTGAGCCTTGACATACAAGGGCTTCAGTTGCCTCGTTTGGGCAACCTCAGGTTTGGCAAACTGTGCCACAGCCAAATTTGAAACTTCATGTTGGCCGCCAAGTTCTTGCGTGGGAGGTGCATCCCTGGTTGGATGGGACAGTTCGGCTATCATTTCATCCATTTCTTCAATGAGCCTCGCGAAGGATGGCTCTTCCTCATCCCATATCTCGGATTCGGCATCGCTCATTTCTTCCTCAGCCGCCAATCCAATGACCCGCATAGGCACGGAGGGGTCATTCGGCCCTTTTTCTTTCATATCATCTGCTTCTTTAAGCTCTTTGTCCAATTTTTTCCAGAAAGCCTCATCTTCAAGATCCATGCCGTCTAATTCAACATGGTACTCCTCATCAATATTGAGGTTCACATTACCCCACACATCATCTTCATATCCTTCGTCAATAGTGAGGTTTATATCACCATATCCATCTCCATATTCTTCATCAATATTCATATCATCCGTGGTGCCACATTCATCAGTCATGATGCCTAGGGCGCCAATCCCAACTTTAGGTTTATCGAGATTGGCCTCCACAGCAGCCTCCACTTCTGTAGGTGAATAGCACCAAAATTCACATGTGGTGCCTCATTGGTCGCCTGAAGTGCTTCACTAGTTGATTTCGTTTCAACTTGTGTCTGTGATTTCTTCTGGGTTTCCACAGTCTTGCAGTAAGCCGTAAATCCTTCAAAACTATGTGGCTCACTTCCAAGTTCACCAGCTTCATGGGCTGCCAAATATGCCATGTATTTCATAAGCACACTAGCCATAGCCATGTTTGAAGAAGTCATGTCCATTTTGTCTAGCTTCTCGATGAACTTCTGTCCTACAGATTTAACCTTACTCCCTTTATCATCAGACTCGGTAACCACAGCTTTACCTTTGTCTTTAGACACCGATGGTTGAATGTTAACTTGAGGAGACTCCATTTGTGTTGCCCTAGGTTGAGGTGATGGCGGCTGAGATCTTCTTTCCGTCCATTGTAGTCTCTCTCGTACTGGCCTCCTGATAGTAGAAGATGATGGCGGTTGTAATCTCTCCTTCATCGGCCTCCTGGTGGAGGGTGATGGCGGCTGCAGCCTCTCCCGGGTTGGCCTCCTGGGTGATGGCGGCTGCAGCCTCTCCTGGACTGGCCTCCTGGGTGATGAAGGTTGCAGCCTCTCCCGGACTGGCCTCCTGGGCGATGAAGGTTGTGGTGACCTTCTTGAAGCCTCATGCAACTTTCTTTGGTGGGGTGTTATGGACGAGTTATGTCTCCGCTGTTCGGAGGTTTCTCCTCTGAAGTAAGTGGGCTGTATGGGCTTCCGAGGCCTGGAAGACTCCAACTTGTGGATCTGAGCTTCCCATTGCCGCATTTCCTCGGCATATCGCCTCTGAGCCCGCCTAAATTGACTTCTAGTCATGGGTGGCGGCTCCTTTTGAGCAGCTTTACTATGCGCCCGGTTCCTCATCCACCTGTCAGTCTCAACTGGATGTTCAGGTCGCCTCATCAAGGTTGGAACCACCTGTACACCATGCCTATAATCGCGAGTGACAGGCTGGTGTCTCCCGTTTTCATGAATCTCTACAGCATGCTTAGGAATCTCAACCCTCAAAGGAGGATTTTGCTTCTTCTGGTGTTCTCGCTCCTCCGCTTCCAGGACTTTCTTGAAGTCCTCCTTCGACATGTTTTTGAATCTTGGTTGCTTTTTATACAACTCTTTTCTTTTTTCATGGTCGGACTCATCAGACAACAAATCTACATCCTCCTCATCAATCTCAACGTGTTCCTTCCCTTTATCAGTCCGGCTATTGGAGCCGCCATCTTCTGGATTTGGGATGAGTCCAGAAGCACCAATGGGAAGCTGAGGGAATGGGTCTAAATCCACTTTCATACCTGCAATTTTCAAACGACCCTATTTTATTTTGTTCTGAATGGCAGTTCTAAAACTCCTGCATTTAGTAATGCTGTGAGTAAATGAGTTATGCCACTTACAAAATGCTCGGCCCCGAATTTCCTCGGCCGCTGGTAATTTTTGCCCTTCAGGCAACTTGATCACACCGTCTTTGAGTAGAGCATCGAACACTTGGTCCGCCTTGCCCATGTCAAAGAGGTCTTCTTCAGGCTTATACTTAGCCTCTCTTTGTTTTGGCGGCTTGAGAGCCGCACATGTATGCGGTTTGGCTGTGTGCACTAGTTCTGCAACAGCCACTTCCACAGCATCGTCCTCCTCATCACTGAGTCTCACCTCCTCGAAGTGGACTCGACGCGTAGGACGCCTCTCTTCCTGTTTTCCCAGGAATTTTTCCACGCGGGCCGCTCTCTCGGCCAGCTGGGCAAGGTCAGTTGCATCCTGCACAATTAAATGTTCTTTTAACCTCGGTAACATGTTAGCCACCGCTATATTGGCTATTTCTTTATCAGGTATTGCTATAGTACATTTGCCTTTAAGGCGCTGCAATCTATTAATAAAAGAACTTGCCGCCTCATCGGCAAATTGTTTGGCGTTAGTGAGATCTGCAAGACTAACCTGTGACAGAGGAGTGTAGAATCTGTCATGAAATGCCCGCTCGAGATCAGCCCAGTTTTGAATGGAATTAGGCCGCAATGACGCAAACCAAGCAAAGGCAGGTCCAGTCAGTGAGGAGCTGAACAGCCTTAGTCTCAGCCAATCGTTGGTCCCTGCTTCGCCACATTGGGCAGTAAACCTGCCCACGTGTTCTACGGTTGATTTGCCGTCGTCTCCCGAGAACGTTGTGAACTCGGGCATTTTGAAGCCTCTAGGATAAGGCTGCATAGTGTCTACCCAATCCGGGTATGGTTTCCTATAGGTGGGCCGTTCCATCGGCCTTAATTGAATGCCGAAATATTGTTGCATCATATCTGCCAACAACTCGGGTGACACTACAGGTGCCTGTGTAGGAGGCATGGCAGCTTGTTGATACATGGGCATGGCGGCCTGGACCATGTTGGCGGCCGGAGTCATGCTGGCGGCTGGATGAAGTATGTTGGCGGCCATGTTGGCGGCCGGATGAAACATGTTGGCGGCCAGATGACTCATGTTGGCGGCCGGATGACTCATGTTGGCGGCCGGGTATGGGTTGGCAGCCTGAGGCACGGCGGCTTGAGGCAAGTTGGCGGCCGGAGGTATGTTGGTGGCCTGAGGTATGTTGGCGGCCTGATGTGGCATGGGCGCCGCCACTCTAAATGGCTGTGCCGTCGCCTGGCGTGGTGCCATGCCAGGAATGGTTGGTACGGTGCTAAACGCCATTAAGTACCCTGATGAAGCATACATTATGGGAGGCGATGCATAACAACCGTTCGGCATATTAGATGCCGCAGGAACGAAAGTATGAGAAGAAAGAAATGGAGGCAGACTAGCCATACCTCTGAACTCAGAAAATGGTTGCTGGCCAAAGTTTGTCCCCCAAGTCCTCTGTGGGCCGCCATACGGCCCTGGGATGTTTGGTGGTACATTCGTGCCATTCATTGAGATGGAGCCTTCTTGCGAAGTACGGAGGGATCCACAAATCTTGTCAGTTTGGTCGGCCATAGCAGGCCACAACACATCCATAAGGTGCCTTGTTAACAAAGGTATGAATTCGGCCATCGACTCAGTCATCGATAGCCGCATCTGTTCCGAAAGGGATGGGACTTGCATTATCCCTTGTGGTGGTTGAGAGGTAGTCGCCGCATTATCGGCGTTCTCAGATAGTGTTCTTACTGGAGTTTCTTCATGGAGCGACATTTCTTCAAATTTTTGTGTTAAGTCTCTTACTACTCGTCCAGATCTAAGTAGCATACACTCTAAGCGGATATGGTTTCCACTCGAGTCCCACTGGGCGTGCCAATTTGTTAACCAAGAATTTTTTTTATTGAACAATGTTTGAAGATGATTACAAGAATTGTTGGGGATTAATGGAAAACTTGAATAAAACAGTAAAAGGAAAAAGGGTTGCAGAATGAAAAGAGTACTGGAATTAAACTTGCAGGATAAAAATGCAGGAAATAAAAATATGAAATTGCGTCCTCTTGGGGTGAGTGTGAATGTCCGACTAAAACTGCTGCCACTCATATATATAGACTCCTTAACCCTAGGGTGGCTGCACTGTCTTGGAGGCTATCGGATCTTCTCATGAGGAAACTCCTTGATCCACTCACTGTGATGGCGTCAATTATGGGTAATGTCTCCTTGATTTCCTGTATGTCTTCATGTCGCCAGCTCTTCACCACCATTAAGTTGTCGGATAAATCCTGAACTAGATGGCGGCATCTCACCATTCGCCGTTATCCGGATAACTCACAAATTGGACCGGGCTTCTTGATTGGGCTTAGCTTAATGGGCCTTTGGATTGGGCCACTCGAAAAAATGGATTGGACTAAAATCATTGGGCCTAATTCGTTGGGCCTGAACAATTGGGGTTAACAGGTACATACCCTATTATAAGTACTACTGGCACGGCCCGCCATCCATCCCTATGAATCCGCCCTTATTTCTGGGGTGGCCGCCCAACACATGTATACATTCTCGGCCATTGGATCAATTTTGGATGATAATTTTTCAGAGGTATTGTACTATATTAGGCGATGTCGATATTTTTACAACATAGTCATGTCGGCCAGGGCTTTAAATCCTTGCAATAATCTAATGGAGCATATATATGGGAAGTTAAAGCTGAAGCAAAACAAATAAACACATGATCATTTGTGCTTAGCTTCTGGATGAAATTGTAAATATGTCTATTGATTTTTCTAGGCTTTTCCTCCTGGAGAAAGTGAGCTACTCCTGGAAACACCACCACTTCTTCTAATAATGGCACCTGCTGCTTTAATCCCCCGCCGGTTATGTATTGCTTAGCTCCTGATGCATTATATGTTATGTCCATGTCCCCAACCATGAACTTTGTCGGAACTTGTTTCACCTTCCCTGTATAATTCGCAGTCTCCTCCCAATTCCTGCGATGCATCCACCACCAACGTTAACAAGTTCATCAATGTTGTGATGACACAATTTTACAAGCAATGTAATGGCGCGTATACGTACAGATCCAGTGCTCGATAGTAGTTTAATCCACCGGTGAACCCCGTTTTCTCAAACTTGCTAGCATAGTACTGAATGTCATTCTCGGTTAGCCAACGAGGCAATTCGGTCAATCCAGTGTCGAACGATTTGGGAAATTGAGGAGGCGATGGATCTCTATTAAATAGGGAGTTCTTTAACACTTGGGCGACACACCTATACGTGCAAATTCCTTTTCAGCCAATCCTGGTTCCTACATGTATAGATACATAGGGCATTTCAAGAAACTTGTGTTCAAATATCATAATGAAAAATATGCGATTAGTGACGCTTTTAGTTGTGGTTGATCCAAACTCCCAATGTCACTAAAAGAGCGTAGAAAAATAAAAAAGAATCGCAAAACTCAAATTTTTTTGTTGCCGGTTGTGATATTTCTAGTGACGCTTTATGAGGCGTCACTAATAATAGTTATATCGCAAAATTCTAATTTTATTTTTGTGTGTGCGTGCACACTGCACACTATATACCTCATAACAAACCCTTCCATTCATAAAAAAGCAAAGTTTAAAATAATATCTAAAAGAAATCAAAATACACTTTTCATTTTTAATATTTTAATAGTACCATTCGGTAAGTTTTTTAATAATATTTTAATAATACGATAGTATAAGGGAAAAAACCCTAATAGTCCCATAATTTTGTTCGTTTTTCTAAATTATCCCATAAAAATTAAATGAATTAACACAATCCATCCGGTAACTATATTAATGTTCGCTCAATCCATCCCACTCACCCCTAATGATGATTAATGCTGACGTGGCAGCGTATTAGTGCGCCTAGTGACGATTAATGCTTACGTGACTGTGGATTAATGCCCTAATGTGGTTGACGTGGCAGCACCATCCGCTGCCACGTCAGCATTAATCGTCATTAGGGGTGGATGGGATGGATTAGGCGAAAATTAACATAGTTACTGGATGGATTGGGTTAATTTATTTTTTATGGGATGGTTTGGGAAAACAAACAAAATTATGGGACGGTTAGAAATTTTTTTCCCGATAGTATATAATATACTACATTTTATTTAATTTCCTTCATTTTTAAAAGAATTATTATTATTGTATGGCAGCCTATGGTTTGATCACAGAGCGAGGATTGGGAGGAGATGAAATTACTTTGATCCAAAAATGCATCCTTGAGCCTGGTTAGTCGGCAAAATAAATCGGACACTGATGGTTACTGTTCTACCGACTTAAAAAAACTATTACTGTGCTATCATATTACACTTAACTTTATCCATTTTTAATTAAAATTTTAAATGTAAAGGAGTATTAAATAAAGTAAAATAATAAGAACCTAGCTTGCCTGAAATTTAACCATGTAATAATTTTTGGCATACATCTTTTCAAGGGATTCGAGAGGTTTGGCGTGGGGATCTCTATCTTGGAACACGATACTCATAGCAATTAGGGCTATAATCCTGTCGGGCTGAAAGAGGCTAAAATGCCACGCAACATAAGCGCCAAAATCATGGCCGACTAAGTAAACCTGTATGCTGTAGGCCTAAAGCATCCAACAAGCCCATCAAATCGGCCACAATGTTGGGCATTGTGTACTCTGACGGGGCTGGTGGCGCATGAGAGTCACCGTACCCTTTAAGATCAGGAGGGGCAATGACTTGGTAACCCTTGGAGGCAATGTAAGCCATTTGGTGGCGCCATGCAAGAATAGGACAGGGGGGCCTTGGCCAGCCACCACCACATGGAGTAGGAGTTTTATGCCGTTGGTGGGAATGCTTTTGTGCTCCAAGTCTTGTTCACACACCGTACTAGGATTGGCTCCAAGAGAAGTGTTTGTCAAAGAAAGGACAATCGTACGTCCAAAAGAAGATGGCTTTCATGGTGTAAGATCTTTTGAATTTGCTTTGGCTTTGAAGATATCTTTCTACCCAGGCTTGCTTATTATAAGCTTTATTCTTTGCCTTTCTTGAGGCAATTAACTTTATTACAAATTAATTTGGTTATTGTTTTAATTACTTTTTTACTTTTTATTAATTTGAGATCTAGCTTATCTAATTTTCGATAAATAAAGACGTTCATCAGAATAAAATTGTTAACACAGGTCCAAGCGGGGTCCTAGAATGAGCCTGATCTTGAATCTAGGGATCGGACCGTCTTGAGCGGAGCAAGTGTTTAAGCAAGTTAATCGGAAGTCTTAAGCTGAAGCGGGCGCATATGCATGAACAGCCTAGCGGAGAATTAAGTTATACAATGATAGCCCTATCAGAAAATTCGTGGTATATATATTTTTATTTGTATGTTTTTGTTAATAATTATGCCATATTCTAGACCGACATAATAATGATTGAAGGTTGGCTATTATGTTTAAGATTGGTGCATACTATTGAAGCCTGTGGATACCTTCGAAGAGTTAAATAGACAGCTAATTTATTTTTGAACCACCATTGATTTAATTTTTGAAATTGGGCCACAATAGAATTCGAGCCCGTTTTTAAGCCAAGTTGACAAAGCCTACATAAGAATGCGCTGCATAATTGAAACCGCCATTCCCTCATGATCGGGTAAATGTTTTAGAATTCACCTTTCCTCATTATCCTAACAATCCAACATCTAGAATAATTCACAAATAACATTCACAGAAACATTCACAATTGAGAGATCAAAATCAAAGAACATTCACAATTCAGCACAATTAACACCCACTACTCACAAAAACATTCACAATTAGTTCAAATCAAGGAACATTTAGTTTTAAAAAAGAAAAAAAAAAAAAAAAACTCAAATCGTCCCATATTTTTCAAAAATTTCAAAAACGTCCCTTAAAAATTGAATTAACTTAATCCGTCCCATAATTTTCTTAATCCTAGCCAAATCGATCCCAAATGCATCTTAATTGCCCTGGAAGCTGACGTGGCACACGATTAAGATGGTCAACCTCGGATTAGCATGGTCAATGTTTTTTGGACCCGGTTCAATTGTACAACCCTCTCTCCCATCCGGTTTGGAATAAATCCCCAAATGAAAACCCTCTCTTCCCCTCACCCTCTCCCCACTCCCTCTCTCGCCTCCAGCCACTCCGCCACCGCCGCCCAGCCTTCGGCACCTTTCCCTCAGCCCTCTCCTCGCGACTCACCGACCCTCTCCTAAACCCGCCTCCACTCGCCCGCTGCCCATCTTTCTGCTGCTGCATCCTCTCGATGTCATCTCCAGCCTACTGTCGCCTACCAGCGCCGCCGCTGCACCAAATGACCGCCGCCCAGCCACACCCGCTGTTCCCTCTCTCTATCTCTTCGCCTCACCTCTTCCCATCGACCCTTTTCTCTTCACCTTTGTCGCCTTCCACGCTGGCCATCGCCCACTCTGCCACTCGCACGACCGCCAGTTGACCACCGCCACAGCCCACTCCGCCACTCGCATGACTGCCAGTAACTACCGTCATCGGTAGTAATTATCGTCGACCCTTTACTAATTTCCAATTTCTGATATGAATTCTTTTGTTTCAATTGGTTGTTTACAGTTTATGAGATTAGGGATTGGGGTATTGAAATTTGGAATTCTTGAGAGTTTTCCAATTGTGGATATTAGTGAGTGTTTCAGATTTTGGGTGTTTCAGATTCTTGATTTCCTAGCTGTAAGATTGGAATCAATTTTTTGAGTATGTGGTGGTGGCTTGGTGGTGGTGGCGGAGTGGCTGGAGGCGAGAGAGGGTGAGGTGGAGAGGTGTAGCAGCGAGTGAGGGATAGAGAGGGTTTTCATTTGGGGATTTAACCCAAACCGGTTGGGAGAGAGGGTTCTACAACTGAACCGGGTCCAAAAAACATTGACCACACTAATCCGAGGTTGACCATCTTAATTGTGTGCCACATCAGCTTCCAGGGCAATTAAGATGTATTTGGGATCGATTTGGCTAGGATGAAGGAAATTACGGGACAGATTAAGTTAATTCAATTTTTGAGGGACGTTTTTGGAAATTTTTGAAAATATGGGATGATTCGGTTTTTTATCCTTTTAAAAACCACAGTTTAAATAGATCCCAATTTTTTTTAAAAAAAACAATTTAGTGTATTATCATCTCTTTCCCACTTTCATTTCATACCCCTTATTCAAAAACAAAAACATAAACCAAATGCAGTTAGCCTAAGTGGTATAGTATATATAGGGCTCTGACACCTTAAACAAATGTCTCGGGTTTGAGCCTTTGTGTATGTAGAATTCTGCTTTGAGAGAGGTAACTCTTAATGCCTACCAGATCCTCGAGTGATTAGTATTTGGCCCAATATGGTTTGAAAATACCCGTACATGCAAAAAACAAAAAAAAAACCGATCCATTCCTCTTCAAACTGGCGCGTATCCAACCAATATAGGAGAGTACGTAATTAATGTGCATGTGGCCCAAACATCCGTTCACTTTGTTAATTTAGATAAAAACCATCCCAAACTCCTCATAGTGGGCCAATTTCAGAAATTAAATCAATCGTGGCCAAAAATGAATTTGATGCCTAATCATGGCATAAAAAATATTTAACTCTACGTTGGAATTACCAAAAAAACTTATACCAATTTTTTAGATACAATGTCTTTTTTTTGGTGAATCAGCCTGAGAAGGCGAGCAAAAGAGTAAAAAGAAAAAATTACAGAAAACTGAAACCAATCATGGCCTTAACAGTTCAGCAACGCTGGAACACAGTACCCATCGCATCCAAGTCCAAGGGACGCACGACCTCGTCTGGCGGAAACGCCCAAGTGGTGTAGAATTCCTCCAGGCTTGCAGCTCTACGAGCAAACGCGTCTGCTACTTGATTGCCCTCCCGGTACAAATGGCAAAGCTCACACCCCTCCATGTCGTTGAGGAGCGCTCTAATAGTAGCAATGATCGGCCATAGAGAATGTCTTGTAGAAGTGTCACCCTTAACCAATCTGACTGCCTCCAGTGAATCAACATAGCACCGATGGATGAGAAACCCCTCCCGCTTGGACATTTCCAGTCCGAATCTAAGCGCCAGGAGCTCCACCTCTAAAATATTCCGCCCATGCAACTGCCCACAACAACCAAGCTTCCAACTCCCGTCACAAGCCCGCACCACAGCACCAAAGCCTGAGGTGCCTGTCGCTGCAATCACGCAGCCATCCACATGCAACAACCATCCTTCATCATCCTCACGCCTCCAACACACATCAATAACCGGACGCTCCCTCTGAGTACGGCGTCCACCAGACTCCAGGGCCTGTCGAAGGTGTTGCACCTTAAATAATAGCTGGTCTGTTGAAGCGTTGATCCCCCGAAATACTCGGGCGTTCCTTTCCATCCATGCCACCCATAACATTGCAAGGAAACAGGAACCTGACACTTTGAACATCCACTCCAACCAATGTCTAGTATCTCCCTCACCAACACTCTCCACAGTATTCACATGGGAGAAACCACCGCGCCTCCACAACTCACTAACCCAATGACAAGAAAACAGGCCGTGTTTCCAGTCTTCAACGTGAACTCCACAAATGGTGCATAAGGGGGATGCCGCCAGACCACGTCGAAAACGCAGTTCATTGCATGGGATCGCACCATGGCCTAACATCCATAGTAGAAATCCCACCTTTTCAGGTATGCTCGATCTCCACATCCATGACCAACCCCCTTCTCCTACTAAATTTCCACGCAGCCACTGATAGCCCGACTTTACCGAATAAACGCCCTTTGTATCGCCGCGCCAATGTAAAATATCCATGGAGAGGGGGGACAGGATCGGTACAGGAGTACCTTGAATCTCTTGCTTCACCTCCACTGGCAACCATGAGTATTTAAGGAAAAATATAAGAATGGAGAAATAAAGCATTTAATAGGATATGGATGTGCAAAAGAAGAAAATTATATTTATTTCTAATGATAAAGATATAAAGTGACTTTGAACACCCAATTCTAGAGGGGAAAAATCTGTTTTTGGTATCACACAGATTAGCCTCAATTTTGGAATTTTTATTGAATGTTTATAATTTTCTCAGTTTTGGTCTTATAGATGTATTGTGTTAGACGTGTACTCATATAAATGCAAATCTTGTTTATATGTGAATGTCTACTCTACCAATTGTCAATTAATTTTGCTTTGGAAGCTCAAGATTCAAGGAGGTTAGATTAGATTATATTTCTACAGAAAAAGAACAAATACAGCCTACAGGTCAATTCTCCATCTAATCATTGTTTAACAATACACATATTCATATATGTAAATGTTCAGGAGAGCGTGATCGATAGGTGGCACAAATTCTCTTGTCAATACGGGTCGTGCAGGAAGGGCATTCGTTCATTCCTTGTTCCTCACACAGAATTTGGTGGCAACAGCAGGGCAGGATACCACTAAGATTTCTCTCAGCATGCACATTATGCATTCCCTAGTTGGCCCTGATGAATCATCAGTTCCAAAGATTCCCTGAAACACCGGCAGCCTCTTTCTGATCTTTCGAAACTGTGTAGTCGGGATTGTGGATGTAGATGTGCTCCCACTTACTACATCGATGCTGTATGAAGCATTGAGAGCTGCAATTCTGGACTCATCTAACTCAAGCATTAATTTCGATAACATGCTCTCATCAAGGTTTTCAATGGCATCTTTGCATTTTAGCATATCCCTTTCTGCGGTTTGCCTTAGTTTCTCTTCTTGGGCCTCTGTTCGAGCATCACATTCTTCTCTTTTCCTCCTCAACTGATCAATGATCTTCCAGACTTGTGTTCTCCCCTTCTCCTCATGCTTCCATTGGGCCTGAAATTGATACAAATTACAGAAAAATTGGACAAGATTAGGTCAAGTGTTTGACTCATATGTAGCCAAAAAGATAGACCCCTGAATGTTTGGTAAAATAGTTTAGAATTACCTTGAGCTCTTTGAATTTTCCAGTCGAGAGGAAAAATCAGTTTGGCTTCGTCTCACATTCGCCAATTCCTCCTGTTATCGATGAAATTTTGGAGGAGTAAAACCTCTCTTTGATTGATGAACTTGGGAAAGATTACAAGGAATGTAGAAAAAGCAAATTACAAGAATTGAAAGAAAGCTGTAAAGGAATTGAATAACGGAAATAAAGAACAGAAAGGAATTGCAGAAAGCTGTAAAGAAAAATAAAATAAGTGTAAAGTGCGGCTTCTTTGAGAAGGATTGGGGTTCCCTCTTTTGACTGCTTCCTCTGGTATTTATAAGGAGTCCCATGGCTCCTCCATCCAGGCATCATCACCATAATATGCTCCAATAAAATCCCGCAAGATGGCGCCCTTAATTTTGTTATCCACAATCTCTTCCAAGATCATCACCCTTCCTTCGCTTGCAGTCATCTCTATCCGGATATATCTACGGACTGGGCCGGCTATTTGGTTATTTGTCCGGAAAGTGATGGGCCTTAATTTTTTATTTTATTGGGTTAACAGATGCCTCCCTCGCGGAATTTGTTTCATTGGGATTTTTAAGACAAATATGCGTGTTTAAAATAGGCCTGGATTTTATTATTATTATTATTTTTATTTTTATTTTTACTTCTCTTCGGCCGCCACTCCATCGGGATCCTTTCATCCGTCGTGCACTTCTTCAGCTGCCACTTGCTCCCAGAGACATCCTATTGCCGCCACCAGCCTTCAGCTCCCGGAGACATCCCATTGCCGCTGCCTGTTCTGCTACCACCCGAAGAGCCGCCATCATTCATAGCCGCTGCCATCCATGAGGACTTGAGCAGCCATCCTTGAGCCGCCACCTACTCCCGGGCCGCCACTCGCGAGTCCAGGCCACCGTGCTCGTTCAGCTCCCGGGCAGCCACTGCTCCTCTTGGCTGCTATCTTCATGAGCACCGCCACTTGGAATTTTCAGGCTGCTATTGGCCTCTCTCCCAGCCGCCATCCACTCTAGGCCGCATACTCGCACCAGCCGCCATCCTTCTTCGCCCGGGCCCCCACCTACTTCGCTCCAGGCCGCCAACCTTCCGCCACTTGCTCGGGTGCCGCCATCTTCATCTGTCTGAGGGCTGCCATCGTGATCTTGTCCAGCCGCCACTGAGGATATCTCGGGCCGCCATTCGCCTTCGCCCGACCGCCATTAGTCTACACCCGGCCGTCGTTCGCTCGCGTCACCCGGCCGCCATTTGCTTTCGCCCAGGCCGCCACCTTCAGGCGTGCTCAGTGAGGCCGCCATCCTTATCTAGGCGCCATCCTCAATCAGGTCGCCACTCATCAGCCAGGCCGCCATCCTCAGTCAGGCCGCCATGCTCAGCCAGGCGCCACCTCAGTGAGGCTGCCATCCTCAGTCAGGCGCCACCTCAGTCAGGCTGCCATCCTTCGGATTTGGGATGAATCCTGAGGCACCAACATGAAGCTGAGGGAAAGTCTCAACATCCACCTTCATACCTGTAATTTTTAAACAGCTTTCTTTTATTTTGTTCTGAATGGCATTTTTAAAGCCTCGACACTTAGTGATACTATGGGTGTATGAGTTATGCCACTTACAAAATGATCGGCCCCGAATGTCCTCGGCCTCTGGTAACTTCTGCCCCTCAGGCAGCCTAATCACTCCATCTTTGAGCAATGAGTCGAACACTTGTTCTGCTCTTTCCATGTCAAAGAGGTCTTCCTCAGACCTATACTTGGCCTCCTTCTGTCTAGGCGGTATGAGGGCCGCACAAGTATGTGGTTTGGTTATATGCACTAATTCTGCAAACAGCCACTTCCACGGGTTCGTCTTCCTTGTCTCTAAATCTCATCTCCTCGAGTGGACTCCACACATAGGATGACGCTGTGCTTCTTGTTCCTCCAGGAACTTTTCCAAGCGATCTGCTTTCTCGGCCAGCCGGGCAAGATCAATGGAATCCTGCACAATTAAATGCTCTTTCAATTTTCGCAACATGTTAGCTACTGAGATATTGGCTATCTCCCTATCAGGGATAGCGATTGCGCATCGGCCCTTAAGCCGTTGTAATCGGTTAATAAAGGTTCTTGCCGCCTCATCGGAAAACTGTTTGGCATTAGTAAGGTTTGTGAGACTCACATGTGAAAGTGGCGTGTAGAACCTGTCATGGAATGCCCGTTCAAGATCGGCCCAGTTTTGAATTGAGTTAGGCCGCAAGGATGCAAACCATGCGAATGCAGGTCTAGTGAGAGATGAACTGAACAGCCTCAACTTCAGCCAGTCGTTGGCCGCCGCTTCACCACATTGAGCAGTGAATCTGCTCACATGTTCCTAAGTGGACTTGCCGTCGTCCCCTGGGTATGGTTGCATGGTGTCTACCGAGTCAGGATATGACTTCCTGTACATAGGCCGCTCCATCGGCCTTAGCTGAATCCGAAAGTGTTGCTGCATCATATCTGCCAGCAACTCGGGTGAGACCGTTGGTGCCTACGTAGGAGGCATGGCGGCTAGAAGTGTGGTAGGAGGCATGGCGACTAGAGGTGTGGCATGGGGTATGGCGGCTGGTGTAGGTGTCGATGCCACTCCACATGGCTGTGGTGCCTGCCCCCCCTATGATGGCTATAGGAGGTATGACGGCTGGTGTCACAGGTGCCGCCGCCACTCCACACGGCGTCTGCCCCCTAGTGCTGGCGGCATCCAACCAGGGTTCAAAGGCGCCGCCACAAAAGGTGTGGTTGGAACGTTCGGCACGGGAGGTGCCGCCTGACTTGGCGTCATGCTAGGTCCGGCCGTCGTACAGCCCGGCGTAGCGCTGGCCGCCATCAAGGAGCCCGATGAAGCATAGATCAGCATGGGAGGTTCCGCGTACCCATGTTCGGCACGCTGGGTTCCGCAGGGGTGAAAGCATAAGCAGCCTGATATGAAAATAGGAACATACTGGCCACGCTTCCGGACTCTTGGAGTGGCGGCTGGCCAAGTGTGGTTCCCCAGGTCCGCTGTTGGCCGCCCGACGGCCCTAGACATGGGATGCTTGGCGGCACAATCGTGCCGTTTGCCGGAGCAGTTCCATCTTGCTGAATGCGCAAGGATCCGCATATTCTATCCATCTGGTCAGGCATAACAGGCCGCAGTACATCCATGAGATGGCTCGCGAGTAAAGGCATGAACTCGGCCATCGATTCTATCATCGATAGCCGCATTTGCTCAGTCAATGTAGGGATTTGCATAATTTCCTGTTGTGGTTGAGAAGTGCTCGCCATCTCAACAGTGTCCTCAGATGGTGTTCTAACCGGCGTCTTCTCCTATAGAAACATCTCTTCAAATCTGTGTGTCAAATCGCTTACAAGTTTTCCAGATCCGAGACGCATACACTCTTAAAAGCGGATATAGCTTCAATTTCGTGCCCCACTGGGCGTGCAATTTGTTATCGGTGAAATTTGGAGGAGTAAAACCTCTCTTTGATTGATGAACTTGGGAAATATTACAAGGAATGTAGAAAAGGAAAATTACAGGAATTGAAAGAAAGTGCTAAAGGAATTGAAATACAGAATTGAAGAACAGAAAGGAATTGCAGAAAGCTGTAAAGAAAAATAAAATAAGTGTAAAGTGCGGATTCTTTGAGAAGGATTGGGGTTCCCTCTTTTGACTGCTACCTTTAGTATTTATAAGAAGTCCCATGGCTCCTCCATCCAGGCATCATCACCATAATCTGCTCCAATAAAATCCCGCAGATGGCGCCCTTACTTTTGGTATCCACGATTTCCTCCAAGATCGTCACCCTTCCTTCCCTTGCAGTCATCTCTGTCCAGATATATCAACGGACTGGGCGTCTATTTGATTATTCGGCCGGAAAGCGATGGGCCTTAATTTTTTGTTTTATTGCGTTAACACCTTCAAAAGGAGTTCCTTATCTGGATCCCGAACTCCAACATCTTCATAGATTTGAGTTCTTGACCAGCTCATTCAACGCAAACCATAACCAAAAGGGCTTAGTCTAACTCTAGGTCAAGGGTGATCCGCTGATCACCAGATCGCCGTACTAACCCCAAACCCGATACCATAATTGACCATACCAAAATTGTTTGGCCAAATTTATGCCTAAATATAATCTGGAACAATGTTTTTCTATAAAATTCAAATTAATCCAGTAAAACACATGCAATCCCTTTACCACCATGAAGTTTCACAGATATTCCTCAACTATTCCATAGTTTCAAAAACCTCCATCAAAAACACTGGCAGTTCAACAGACAGAACCACCAAAGTTTCAAGACCATCCATATACCCAAGTCCCACCACATTTCACTTCTACATCTGCTCGTTCATCGAGATATTATGTTCTAACACTATATATACTTGTAAACATTCCCATTATATTGTAAGCTCCTTTCAACTTGATTCCAAAGCAAAAAAACACAAGTACTGCTGTATTGCTCTGAGTTGTACCCCTGAGTCCCCGAGAATATGTACATCTGCACATTGTGGAGCCCTAGGCGCAGATGACACCATCATGTGAACGACCACACAGAAAAGGTTTCTCAGGAAAATAGATGGGTTGTCCAAAAACCTCGAGACCTATAAGAAAATAAAATAGAGAAAATGAAACTTTATATGTTTTTGGATTTCCATCATTTTGGATGGGCCTTCCCCTATTGTCACTGCAATTGCAAATGTTAGTCATCTCCATTACTCTTAAGCTAACAAAGAATTTGTATGTTGTTTAATGAGTGAATCCTCCTTCACGCCTGCAAGAAGTGTAAATGTCATATGAATATAGCATGATCACATTATTAGCCAATAAAACTATGACATCAATAATTTTATTATGAAGAATCATAGAATTCATTAATTTACATTTAAAATCAATGAGTGACAGGGGAATTACTCCCAATCGCATCATATCCAATGTGAGATCTTAACAAGAGCAACAGGCATTTTAAAGATAATGATATTTGATATAACTTTTCCCAAATCTTGCATTTTCATAATTTGTCTAAAACAACTTTACTAGGTTTCAAACATAACTTATCATAAAATAATGGGTAAAATAACGAAAGAGTGCATCTTTTTGTCACAGACCAACAGGCCTGGCTCATGGCAGGAGCACCATGAGCCTTTGCACAGGGCCCCACATTTTTGGGGGCCCCACAGGTAATTTTTTTTAATTGATAATTTTTTAATATACCTATATAAAATGTGAACATATTCTAAAAAGATCATATTGCGAGATGGCTCCTGCTAGGGTTAGGGCTCCCGCTCGTGCGAATTCGTATCTTCCAACGGCTCTTCCGTCGGCGCCACATGATCCAGGGGGACAGCCTCCTACGTGCGCTTTGCCTACGGACCCTTCCGCTCCGGTTACTACACATGAGTCTCCTAGGTCTTTTCGCGATGCGGCGATGGCGGACTCTTCTGCCTTGGTGATGGCGGCGTCTGCAGCGTCGCCGCCAAAGGATTGGCTGAAAGATAAACTCGCGACTGTGGATTGTAGTGGAACGAACAGTCGATGCCCCAAGATTAGATTCAATAAGATAGCGCTGGAGGAGTTATTTGAACCTTGGAGGGATACTTTGGTGATCAAAGTCCTAGGGCTTACAGTCGGTTTTGTTGCCTTGCGCGAGAGGCTAACTCGTGCATGGAAATTGACCGGAAAATTTGAACTCATGAGTATTGGCCATGGTTGTTTTCTCGTCAAATTCACGAGGCCTGATGATCGGGACAAGGTTCTCACGGGGGGCCCTTGGATGGTATTTGATCATTGCCTCGCGATCCGGAGATGGACGGGAGATTTTAATCCAAGAAAGACTAGGATGAATACCATCCAAACCTGGGTTCGATTTATGGAACTCAATCAAGCTTTTTACAATGAGAATGCGATGCGGGTAATTACCTCGCCAATGGGAACGCTTATTAAAGTGGACAAGAATACGTCAGTTTTTTCTAGGGGCCGCTATGCTAGGGCTTGCATCGAGATCAATCTGGATAAACCACTTATAGGTGTACTGGATGTTGAGGGAGAAGTTATCCAGGTTGCTTATGAAGGTATACACATGCTGTGTATGAACTGTGCTTGCTTTGGACATTCACAAGATCGTTGTCCGTCTTTGGGGAAAAGTACTCGTGCTACCGGGCCTTAAGTGGATGGGCAAGATCTTGCAGTATTGCCTGATGCCAGAAAGGGGCCTCAGACGGATGATACATGTGATAAGGTGGACAAGGAGATTGATGTGGTGCACAGTAAGGGAACGGAGGGGGTTAAAAGCCCGGTGGACCTTGGGGTTGGGAAGTGGATGCTAGTTAAGAGAAGGAGGTATCGCCAAAATAAAGTTGATAAGCTAAAGGTATCAAACAAGAATGATCCAAGACAGGCTGAGAAGGAGACGGGTATGATGAGCAATGAGGAGAGGCCAATAGTTTTGCTACAGGCTCCACAAGCTGTGGACAATTCAGGGCACATGGAGGTGGCTGTTTCAGCAGATGAACAACATATTAAGCTGCATCAAGAGGTAGGGGGCGCTACCAGGGAGGCTCGGGATGAAATTACACCTGTAATTGCACCAGAGGAACACGACATGCAGACGCATGGTGAGGAAGATGCTGAGGGTGTCGCCACTCTCCCCTTCAAGGAGAACAACTTGATCAAGGCCGGACCTGCTAGCAAAAACCAAAGTCGCATCAAGGGGATTTCACATGGCATCAAAAAACATCGGGTTTGACAAGAAGAGTAGTGGAGGTCGAGAAGGCCAGCGGAGGAACGGATCTTTTGTTGCGACGAGTCTCCCGGCCAGATTTAAACACCTAATGAATGGGGGTGCCGGGCTGGATACTGCTGTATCATCGGGGCTAGGAAATCTCTTGCAAAAGAACCTAGTGGATGAAGGAAGTGTGGCAGTAGTAGATAATGGATCTGTGACTGTAGCAAATGGGAAGTTGATCATGAACGAGCATACTGAGGACGTCCTTTCTACTACAGATATGGCCGTAGTGCCACAATGACTGAGTTTCGTGATTTCTCAATCCTTGCATGGAACATTCGTGGCGCCATGCAAAGGAATACACAACGCCACTTGACGGATCTACTTCGCTCTTGTTCTCCCTCGCTCATTGTCATCATGGAACTGAGGGGGCTGTTCCAGCGTCTGAAAGTGCTTTTGTACAGGAATAACTATGAGGCAGTCTATATTAACGAAGTGGTAGGGCAGGCAGGAGGTTTATGGGTGCTACAAAGGATTGGTCTTCCGGTGCAAGTCACTATTGTATCAATTCTTCCCCGTATCGTCACTGATCAAATCACTAGTAGCTCGGCCGCTTGGTATGTATCGGCTGTGTATGCCAATCCGTGTGCACAGGGTCGGGTAAATGATTGGTGCTTGATGCGACAGGTTAGCAGCATGGTACCAGGGCCTTGGCTTGCAATTGGAGATTGGAATGAAGTCCAGTACATGTCGGAGGTGGAGGGCATGGCATGCGATCCTCGTAGATGCCAGTTGTTTCGCGACATGCTTGATGACTGTGGACTAAGGACAGTTCATTCAATCGGGGATCCTTATACATGGCAGCGGAATAATTCGGGAGGACCCCTTAGTCGGAAAAGACTTGATCGTGCGGTGGCCAATGTTGCTTGGATGGACCTCTTTCCGGCGGGGTTTGTGGAGATCCTTCCAAGACGGTCATCAGACCATAGTGTTCTACTCTTGAGATGTTGTCAACCAATTGGTTCTCAAGGGCAGCGGCCCTTTAGATGGGAGCAGGCTTGGTCGACACACCCTGATTATCCTCATATTGTGGATTGTGCTTGGCATGGTGGTGGCCAGACTTTCAGTCATAAATGCCAGCAAGTTAAGGAGTCCTCATTACATTTTAATACCTTCACTTTTGGTCATATTCGAAAGAGGAAAAACCGCCTACTTAAACGCTTAGCAGGGATTCGGCGAGCCCTTGCTCGGATAGACTCGGCTTTTTTGGTGCTGTTGGAGATCAAACTTAATCAGAAATTGGATGAGGTTCTTCGCCAAGAAGAAATGTTATGGGCTCAGAAGGCTAGAGATAATTGGGTTAAGCAAGGCGATAATAATACGCGGTACTTTCATAGCAAAACATTAATTCAGAGGAGGCGGAGTGCGATAGTTGGCCTAGAGATTAATGGTCAGTGGGTGTCTGAGGACTCAGTCCTTCAAACTCATGCAGTATCGCATTTCCAGGCGCTGTTTGCTCATTCGCCACGCCCTTCTCGCGCATCTAGCAGCCTAGTTCCGCTTCCTCGGGTGGATGATGCACACGGGCTAGAGGTGGAAGTGGGGAAGGAGGAAGTGCAAGTAGCGGTGCAACAACTTAAAAGTCTGTCCGTCCCCGGCCCGGACGGCTTGCCAGCTTTGTTTTACAAGTTGTATTGGTCGGTAGTTGGGCAGGATGTGGTGGCTTTTGTACAGAATGCAGTTCAATGTGGTACTTTTGAGTCATCCTTAGCTGATACATTTATTTGTCTCATCCCTAAGTTGGAGGTGCCTAGGGAGATACGTCACTTTCGACCAATCAGTTTATGCAATGTAAGTTACAAGATCCTGACGAAAGTCTTGGTGAATCGACTACGCCCTATCTTGCAAACGTATATTGGGCCTTTCCAATCGGCTTTTTTGCCCGGACGAGGGACGGCGGGGAATGCTATTCTCTTGCAAGAAGTGTTGACTTCCTTTCGGAATAAAAATCGCCGCCTTCAAGCTATCCTGTTGAAAGTTGATCTGGAAAAGGCGTACGACAATATTCAATCAGATTTTTTGGAGGAATGTCTTGAAGAGATGGGTCTGCCATCCTCTATCATCCGTATCATCATGTTCTGTGTCCGCTCCAAGAGTTATGCTATCCTGTGGAATGGGAGTATTCTCCCTAATTTCAGCCCGGGGAAGGGAATTCGCCAGGGGGATCCGATGTCACCGTATCTCTTCCTCATTGTTATGGAGAAATTGTCGCGTACGATTAGTGCACGGGTTCGAGATGGACATTGGCGGCCAGTGAGTCTTGGTCGAGGCACGACACCCATCTCTCATCTTATGTTTGCGGATGACCTGCTATTGTTTTCTGAAGCGTCTATTGAAAGTGTGCGATGTCTCGATAGTGTACTTAATGATTTCGCAGGGCAGGCCGGACTCAAGGTTAACCCCCGCAAGAGCATTGCCATGGCATCGGCCTCGGTGGCTGCATCTCATGTCTCTCTTTTGTCTGATGTCTTGAGTATTGATTTTGCGGAGGATATTGGCAGGTATCTCGGGTTCCCTACCTTCACTGGTGCTGCTAGGAAAATTCATTTTGAGTTCTTGGTGGAGCGGCTCCATAGGAAAATGGCTACATGGAAAAGAGGGCTATTAAATAAAGCAGGGCGTCTTACTTTGGCCAGGGCGATCCTATCTGCCATTCCGACATATTATATGCAAACTGTGTGGCTTCCGTCGTCCACATGCGATGACATTGATAAAGTTGTACGCCGGTTTCTTTGGAAAGATAGCCAGGGTCATGGCATCTTTTTAGTTAATTGGAACAAGGTTGCTACGCCCCGGCATATGGGAGGTCTTGGGTTGAGGAAAAGCCGAGATATGAACATTGCAATGCTTGGCAAATTATTTTTCGACATAGTCACCAAGGCGGACAAGGCTTGGGTGGAGCTATTCGTCACAAAGTATGGTTGCAGGGAGGGTGTCTTTTGTCAACGGCCTGCCTCTTCGGCCACCTATAGGGCCATGCAGCACGTGGCGGAGTTTTTTAAGGATGGTGTAAGGGTTCGGTTGGGCAATGGCGAGAGTAGTTTCTGGTATGATAATTGGTTGCCAGGGGGACCTATTGCTTCCCGGATCCCCTATGTGCATATATCCGACATTCGCCTCCAAAGTCGGGATGTATTTGATGGTGATCGATGGTGTTGGGAATGGCTATCTATTATTCTTCCACCCGATTATGTTGGGGAGATTCAAAGCTTTGGACCGCCAAGCTTGCATCCGAATGCAAGAGATAGATTGTGTTGGGTTGGCAACACCAGTGGGAACTATTCTGTAGTGTCAGGTTTTGATTGGATTCTGCAGCAGCGGGGGCTTCACACAGACAGATTGCAAGCCTGGATCTGGAAGATCCCTTGTGCGCAGAAAATCCGCTTATTGGTTTGGTTGCTGCTGAATAATTCTCTCCCATCGAATGTGTTGAGATGTTATCGTGGCATGGCTTCCTCTCCAAGCTGTCCGATATGTGGTGCTGCGCAGGAGACGGGCCTGCACATATTTTTTGAATGCCCGTGGGCTGTTCGAGCTTGGGATCTACTCGGATGTCGGCCACCAATTCCACCGCATGCTGGCAGTGGCGAAATCCCTTTGATGTTGCATTCTATTTGTCGTCTATGGACTGGTAAGTTCTGGGCCATGCTATGGAATTTATGGCAAGGGCGAAATGCCTACAGCTTGCAAGGTGCTATGGTTGATAGTAATGAGGCAGCTAGGAAAACATACTCTTTAGGCCTCATCTTTGACAGGAGTTTTGCTAAGCAAGTCAGGACCAGGCAAGTTCGGTTTGTGTCTTGGAACCCGACTCGGCAGTTTGGTATTTTGCTCCATGTAGATGGTAGCTCCCTTGGCAACCCGGGTCCTTCGGGGTTTGGGGGAGTTATTCGTACTGGAGACGGACAATGGGTGGAGGGTTTTTCTGGATCTATTGGTCGCTCGACCAATCTAGTGGCTGAATTAACGGGCATTTGGCGAGGACTTCGGGCTCTAATGCAAAAACGGGTTACTGAGGCCTATTGTTTTTCAGATTCTAAAGAGGCTATACGTATTCTTCATGTTGGTGTTGAGGAGGAGCATTCATTGTCTCCAATCGTCAGGAACATCTCGGACATCCTTCGACAAAGGCCGGGATATAAGTGGAAGCATATTTTCAGAGAGGGGAACATGGTCGCGGATGCACTTGCTAAGAAAGGTGCCAAGTCTATTGAGTTCTACACGACCTGGGCCTTTCCGCCTGATGAAGTTCGTGCTAGCGTCACAGCAGATTTTATGGGGAGTTGGTTCCCCAGGTATTGATTTCTGTTTTTCTTTTTCCTCCTTGCTATAGTTTTTTTAGCTTTCCTTTTTTCCGACGTTTTCACGTCACCATTATCCAAAAAAAAAATGTGAACATATTCTATTTTTAGCATACATTGAACATATATTGTCTAATAGCACTAATTAATATAATTATTTTTTTATATCAATATTTTTTAAAAGATTGTTTCATGTATTTAAACTATTATTATATAAATTAGTTTTAATTAAAAAGGTTTGGAAATATATATATGAATTGAACTTTTCACCAATTTAGTTTTAAATATATTCAGCATACATTGAGCTTGCCTTTTTATTTTAGGGCTAAATTTTATTCTTTAATCATTATATTCAATAATAATTAACAAAGAGTTAAAATAAAATTATCAAAAAAAATATATATTTTGAGTGAAACAAGGAAGCCCTAAAGGTATAGGCACCATAAGGACATTGTCAGATGGATAACCATGAGCTCGAACAACGCAATAGGGGAAACAAATCAATAACCAGGAGTTCAACAATATGAATATCACAATAAGCGTACTCTCAATACAACAATCCAAGAGTTCAACAATATACATATTAATTTCGGAAGCAACCCGAAATCCTCAACAAGGGCAAATGACAAGATATGATTAACCATCTCAATGGTTACATGCATGTTAGAGGAATTCAGAATGAACATCACAATACCGGTATCCTGACTAAATAGCGGGTATCACCCGATTTGATTTAGATCATGGGTCACTCTCTATGGATTTTCCAGCGCCTACTGAACACGGGCCATCACACGGCAAGTGAACCTCAATCATGCTTGATATTTATTAATCAATAGATATTTACCCTTCAAGGGTGCCCGAAGGCCAAAGAATCAACAACAAGTGGGCTTACCTCACCAGGTTCAATAAAGATTATCAATGAATTGGTTTCTCATAATATGCCATGACACCCCTCGGTGGGATGGCTATAACCTATATTGTCGTACTTAGGGCATATATTCAAAAGGTTATTTATACAGCGAGTTTCTATGTAAATCAAAGGCATTTGGAACAAAGTCAAAGGAAATACACGACGGAAGCAAATGCAGCAGGAATCAACAAGGTTAACAATTAAAACAATGATCAAGGAACGAGCAAGTGACAACGGATGTTGTAGGCCAATAAGAAGCAATAAAAACCTACTACTAGTAGGGCAAGAACGAAAATCAATTGCCAACTACTAAAGCAGGAACAAAATGAATAGTGAAACAACTAAGGCAAAGACATATCAAATAAATAAGGAAAACGAATAAAGGAAAGCCAAGCACAGACAAGCTAAATGAATAGTGAAAGCGAATAAAGGAAAGCAATAAAGGAAGCGAATCAAAATAATAAGGGCTGTAAAGCATAGGGAACTTAAAAGAAGAGTATAGGAAACTTACTCTCCCGCAAAATTTTAACTAACTCTAACTCGCACAGCAGATCCTCAATGCATTTCCAGCTACTGCTTGATAATGGCCAAAATTGACCATTATTTTCAATCTATTTCCGTGTCTAATACGGACATTTGATCGCATTCCGGTCTTATTTAAATAAGAAAGCAGTTGAATTTAACAGATTTATGCAAGTTTGTATAAATAATAAGCTGTTCTTGAAAAATACAAAAATATTGTTATTTTTATTAATTTTATGCTTAAAAACCCAAAAACATGATAAAAATATTAAAAATCTTACACTTGATTAATTTTGGTTCGATGTTGTCTATTCGGTGGAACACGGGTCCATTAAATGGAGCACAAACCAAATAATCAAGTGGAATAAATATACTTATTTATATTATTTTATATTTAGACGTATATATTTATAATTTTTATGTTTGTTTTCATTTCTGTTGTGTGCTATAATTAAGAATTAATTGGTCCACTAATCTCTTTTAATTTTAATTAATTGCAGGTGTTTTAGTTTAATTTGGTCCAGTCCAATCCATTTTCCAAAATCCAACCCAGCAAATTGCCCAACTCCAAGCCCAATCACATTTTCAGTCCAAAACCCCTTAAGCCCATTACACCCATTTCCTTGGCCCAAACCACCCCTTGGCCAAATCCTAAAAATAAACCCTAACCCTAACCCTAGTTTTCCCCGCCACCGCCGGCGCCGCCGCCGGCGGCCGGCGGCCCTTGACGCCAACCCAACTCCACCACCATCTTTTTCCCATCCGGCCACCGCTGCATCTTCGTCCACCAGTCCAAATCAGACACACCCTCGCCCAAATCCGACCATGGCAGCCCCTCAATCACCGCCTCCACACCTCCAACCGAGCGCCACCATCGTCGCCTTCTCCTTATTCCACCTAGCTCTCAACAGACACACAAGAAAAATTGGGGAAGAGGAGATGCAGTTTTTAGAAGAAGAAAATAAGAATGGAGGAAGAGCAAAAGAAAATGGAAGAAGAAAGAAATGAACGGAACAAAAATGGAGAAAGAGGAAGAGAAGAAGGGCCTGCCGAAGAGAAGAACAAAGAAGAAAGAGAAATAAAAAAAAATAAGGAAAGAGAAAGAGAGGGAGGAAAGAGAAATGGGAGAAAGAAAATAAGGGAAGAGGAAAGAGAAAAGAAAAAGAAGAGATAGATAAAATTTATCCAGACCTCAGGACCTCCGGTCACTAAACAAATCCTGTCGCGAGGCCATGTTTAGCGACACGGAGCCTAGGGACAGGGAAATTGCTTAAGGACTGGGGATGTTTAGAGACACAAAATCCGTGTCGCGAAACCATGTTTAGCGACACGGAGGGATGTCTAGGGACTGTGAGAGAGGAAACCCGGTCGCTAACCAATGGTATCGCGACTGGAACACAGCTCCGCGACAGGGAGAGAGAAGCAGCCTTCCGCGACAGCACGCAGTCACGTGGCTTCCTCCTCCCTTCAAATTTAATTTTCCCACATGCTCTATACATCAGGAGGACCCTGGACTTGAAGACCCGCAGGCATAAACATTTTTGTCTTTTCCCCTGGACCTCGAGCTCCCGCCCCCTCCTGTGCATCATCCTGGAGCTAAAAAGTGTGTCCTGAACCAGATTTTGTTCCGCGACAGGCATAATTGTTTAGCGACTGGATGGGCTTTGAATGGGCCTGGGGCTTAATTCTTCTTTCTATAAATATAACCTCCCAACCACTTGAACAGTAGCTACACACCCATTATTTTTCAGATTAGTTTTGTTCTTCTCCTTGGGGGCACCACTGTGCTCCCAAGCAATTTTAGATTAGATGGTTTCATGACCATGTTTTTTTTCATTTTCAGTTTTAGTTAGTTAGTTTTAAGCAATAAATGGGTTTATAGTAGTGTAGCCAATTTTTTTATATTATTTACAGCTTTTTAGTGTAGTTTGTGGATTTCAAACACTTAATTAATGAGTGTATTTTGAACCATGTTATGGATTTTGTGATATTAATCAAGGAAATGTCTCCATAAAATATTCTGTGATGGGTTCCTCTCCTAGAATCTACTGCTTTATTTTAATTTTTGGGTTACTTGGCCATGTTTTGGTATTGTAGTTAGGTTTTATTACTTTTCTTATTTAATAAAATGCATAAACACTTGATCATTATCCCATGCTAGATTTAGTGTAATTTTTATTTTCATTTATTTTGTTAGGATAGTTTGTATTTAAATTCTGCTACCAGTAAGCTTTAATTTTTTATTCTGTTGGTTAGGCTTTTGTCCTTTTTATTATATTTATTCTGTTCTGTTTTCTTTTTCATGTCTTTAGTTTAGGTAGCAACTTTTCATTTTTATTTCTAGTGCATTAGATCTAAAAAGGGATTGTGTTAAAGTGTTTGTGCATATTTATTTATAAAATTGCATTTCTTATATTGTATTGCATCACGTTGTAACCCCACGGGTTGCAACGTAACGTTCCCGTTGTGATCCCATGGATCACAACGCACTTCCACGCAATGCAATTTATGGCGTTATGCTGCCAAAATTTTATAAAATTTTTAAAAATCCCTCTGTAGCGAAACCCCTGTCGCGGACCCACGGTCCGCGACACACTTTTTGATTAGCGACAGAGGACCTAAATACTTGTAATTTTATTCTGGAAGGGCTCTGTTGCGAAACTCCTGTCGCGGACCCACGGTCCCGACACACTCCCTGTTCCACGACACGAATTATGCCCTTGTTGATTTTCAAACCTTGTGTCGCTAGACCCCTGTCGCGAGGCCATGCCTAGCGACACGGATTTTTGTATAGCGACACAACAAACCCTAATTTTCAAAAATATCCCATTTCTCTTATTTCCCACCTCTCTGTCCCGAAACCCCTATCGCGGACCCACGGTCCGCGACACACTCCTTGTTCCGCGACCAGGAAATCATGCTTGGCACCTTTTTGCCAAATTTTTATTCTCCATCTCATCCCATTAATTAATTGAACCTTTATGTTAATATTTTAAGGTTGAAATCCAATGATCTCAACCCATGATTAATTTAATATAAAGAACTTTGTTCAATTTTCCATTAAAAGACTCTTCTACATAAATTAAACTCTAATAATATAAGTATATAATCCGGACTGTAATTAATTAATTAATTATGGAATGAGAGATTATTTAGACCATAAAGAGTAATTATGGAATAATTTCCACACCATTGCATGAGAAACCAATGTCTCTTATACAAGATGACCCAAAAATATTTTCTTTTATTTATTTTGTCTTTCCCGTGTTGTGTGAAACAGCTAGAAAGAGATATAACAAACTAATGTTGGCGGGTATTCCCACATGGATAAACTAGCTCGTGGTCTGTATATTAATTACTAGATGTTATTTTGCATGGTCCGGATAGTGGTCGGTGGAAGCCTTGGCGGTTCGTCCATCCGGGATTATAATAGCTGCTCAGCTGACTCCTATCCGGATACAGTTTCTCTTTCTATATTTTAATTTCAAACCTGAATCTGGAGCTGTAGTAATGTTAGATGATATATGCCAATGTTATCTAAAGAATTATTGCAGTGATAGAACATGTGGGTTTTCATCCAAATTCACAGATAGTGGAGTCTAAGATGACGGCAGCAACTGTCATTTAGGGCATTCCACTGTCTAAAAACCGTCTCGCCTTAATAATTAGGGAACTGGACCACAGATAACTGCAATCCAATTAACCCTAATTATTTTGTCATCTCTTTAGCCAAAATTCTTCTCATCTCCGGCTATTTCATCTCTGTGTTTCACATTCTGTCTAAACCCACCTTATATTTTGGGTTATTTAATTTTACACTTCTTTATAAATTTATGCATGATATTGTTATGTATATATTGTGGTCAATATTATTTTGGGATCCTTCCCTTGGACATAGGAGTCTTGATTTTAATCAAGATGTCTCATAATAAATTTCCAACAAAAATTCATTTATAAAATCCGGATCTGAGTAAGGGATAAATTCCACATTTATGACTAATTCATATCCGACTGGGGGTTGATTTTGGGAAATTAGAAGCAGAGTCAGCGATTAGGTCTCACCTAGACTGAAAGGGTCTGTGTTCTTATTGAGAGTCTAGTACATGTTTAGGGAATGGTTTTCAAATTCATTATTTTCCAAAATTGCTGTATGTTGGAAATCTTATATTAAATATTGCACTGACTCAGAGTCCATTTGGATTCAGATAAGGTGTAAGGTGTAATAGATAATACTAGAAGAACAACATGTGGGCCTTGGTTATTTTCTAAGGTAGGGTTGAGTTCCTTTCAACTGCTATCCTCTTCTGCCAAAGCCTATTTTTGAGTCCTGAGTGAGTGCATCCGGAACGAATTAATTTATTAGCTCGTTTCATTAGTTTGTATCTCATAACCACCCGACGGGAAGTGAACACTCCGAGCGGTTCACCGAGAATAGGGAATTCTTGATCCATATCCGGTCATTCCGACCGGGGGCTTTCTTTTACTACCAGGGTCAGACTTTCAAAAACCTCCGAGTGATAGGATTTTAAATGCTTTCTTTACCGCTTTCTTTTAACTGCTTTCTTTAGAGGTCACTCGGTTGTATTGAGAGTTGCGTAACTGCTACTAGGACTGATAGTTAAGGGATAGTTCAGGCTTGATTAGAATCTTTGGGTGTGACATGGGGGATGATAGGAGTACTTGGCATATCAACTAATGATATGTTAGGTGTTGCTTATCCACCACAGATAAATAACATACCTCAGCAGGGGCAGTTATTAATTTGTGGTATCTTAGATTTTGAGATCTTAAGAGCATGTAAATTCTCGCTGTAAGTACCTGTCTGTTAAAGGGAACATAGTTGAGAAAGCATGAGAGTTAGCTAACTGACGAATTATCCCAAGCAAAGATCTGTGTAATTAAAATGGAAGTTTAATTGTGTTTCATCTGAATCTTGTCCAATTTTTTATTCTTTTCCTCCTGTCCCCTTCTGTCACACTTTAAATCTGCTTTCTTAGATTAATCTTAACCGCTTTCTTAGAATAATTTTATTGCTTTCTCAGATTAAATTTAATTCGCTTTCTAGACTAATTTTATCTGCTTTATTTTAATTGCTTTCATATCTTAGTTTAAATTATGCCAAGTAGTTGTTAGATATCAACAAAAACTTGAATCGAGTAACCGAGTGGAAAATCTTATAAAACGACGTGGGCCCTGCTTCCATCGCACATCCTCCAGTGAACGATCCGGTACTTACTATAAATACTGCAATTTTTGACTCCGTGCGCTTTCGGGGGCACAGTTTCTTAACACGAGTAAATAAAAACGTGACAACCTATAAATATATCCCTAATCCCAACTCCATCCTCATAAATTGGTTTCATTAAATAAAATTGAAAACCAGGATTATGATTTTTCAGAAAATACTCATGTAGTGGGAACCTGTCAAAAGTTTCATGGCAAGGATCTTCAAGGCAGGAAATTGTCAAAAGTTTCATGCCGGGGAGGTCCACAACGCCGTTTGAAATCAAAGTTTCCCACATGAGTAATAAAAAAGTGAAATATATCCTTAAACCCCTTTGCCACGAATCATAATTCTTTTCATTTAATAAATTTTAACCTGGAATATTTTAGAAAATACTCGTGTGACGAAATTGTCAAAAGTTTCATGGCGCCGTTGCCGGGGAGGATGCAGCGTCGTTTATTAAGAGAATTACACTCTTGATTACTCGTAGTTAGTTTAGTGTATTTATTTCAGAACAGAGAAGTACCCTCAAATCAATTAAACATTTAGAGTACTAAGACTCTAAATGTGAGGATGTTGATTTGAGGGGAAAACCTAACCATTTGGGTATTTTGCTTGCAGGAACCATGGAGCCACCAAAATTGGTGTAAGGAGTTAAATGGAGAAGTGTAGCATTGAGGGCTACACTAATTTGCAATTGTGAATTGCAAAACACGTGAGACTCACGTGTTTGTCATCTCCACCACCTCCGGACTACGAAGCTCCACCACTGCTCCATCGCCCATCCACCGCATTACCATCACTGCTCTGAGGAAGCCCTCATCACTGGTGAAACAACAAATGGAGCAGCAGACCTTCGGACTACAGGTTCCCGGTTGGATTAGTTCTGTAATTGACCGAAGATTATATCCGGAATTTAAAGAAACTTAAGATCCGGAATAATTTTCACAAGCACATAATTAATCCAACCTAAATTTCTGCAAATCAAAATCATATACTCCCTCCATTTTTTTTTTGTTTGCTACGGACCCACGCAGCACGCAGTCCAATGTACATTTTAAATCAGTAATAACTCAAGTTCGGTACAAGTAAAAATTCTAAAAGTTCGATATTAAAAAACTACAAGACGAGACGAATCTAACAAGATCTCAATTGACTATATTTTAACTTGAATAACTATGATAAAACTTCAAGTCAAAGTGAATGTGTGAATAGTGTCAAATTCTCCAACGTAGCTATCATTTAAAAACGAAGGAAGTATATAAATATATATTTATATTTATACATCTTGTGCATATTATATTAAATAATTCGGGTATTAATCAATTAACTCACATTTAGAGTACTAAGACTCTAAATGTAAGGATGTTGATATTTTTGAGAAAACCCGATAACTTCTTCTGTGTTTGCTTCGCAGGAATTTGTGGAACTACCAAAAAGAAAATTAAAGCTTCAAAAAGGTTCCCGGTTGGATTGATTGTGATTAAATGAAAGTATTCTTGGAATTTAAAGCAATTTAAAACCCGGAATAACTTTTATAAGAACAGAATTAATCCAACCTAATTTTTGCAAGTAGATTAACTTTTATATGTTTAGAAAATCCAAAAATGTGATTGAACAATTTTGATGAAAATCAGAATTTTTCTAAGTGTTGGGCATCGAACAATTGCTTTGTTTGATGAACCAAACGATCACACATAGCCAAAATCGTCGAACATTTAATTGGTTTGACGAAAAAAGCTATCGGAATTATTTTTCTATCTTTTATGTAAATATTTTCTCCCTCCCTCCCTCCTCTTTTATTTTATTTTGATTTTGATAATTTGTTTAAGTAGGAGTTGATTTACTCACATTTCGAGCAAGGCTCAAAATGTGAGGATGTTGACTCTTCACTTAAAAAAAAGTGTGTTATTTTTATTTTGTTTATTTTTATTATTTATATATATATATAAATCCAGTAAAAAGCATGTATAAATCTGTCAAGAAATTCGCATATTTAATTTTGGTTTATGATTAAATTATCAAACTTTTAAATTGGGATAATATAATTGAATACATGCATGATATAAATTTTTGAGGTTTTGAGCTATAAAAATTTAATGATATCATCATCTTGTTGGGTAATGAGTCCTCATGTTGAGAATTTAATTGAATAGATTGCAAGAATTTTTCAAGATTAGATTTAAAAATATTGTATGACATGAATGAACCATACCATGTGAGATTTGAGCCTTGAGTCATTTTTACTCATTCTTTTCTTTGATGAGTGAAAATCATTTTAGTTAAAGGACACTAGAACTTGCGATTGGGACCGATTCAAGATCATACCATATTCCAAAAATCGAGCATATGATCGAGGCACCTAGAAAAACCAAAATTTTGGCCTTCTTTTGAAATCCAAACCCAAAAATATTTTCCCTTTAGGATTAACCAATTTGAGCCTTAAGCCTAATTTTTCTTTGAAGCCCTCTATATTGTTTCTAGCCTTATAAAAAGACCAAAAAATTCAAACCCAAGTGGGCAAGAATGAATTTTATCAAGGCATTACAATTTATGATCAACAATTCATCAAATCGGTATTCAAAAATCCGATAAAAAAAAAAGAGAAAGAAAAGAAGAAAATTGTTGAGTTCAATTCAACACAAATAAATTGCAAATGACAAAGCAAATTAGACTTAGTCTAATGTCATGCAATATGAAAAGAAAAACAAAAGAAAGAAAGAAAAGAAATATATATATTGATGATCATAAATTTTTAAATAAAATAATGCCGTGTTATGATTAATGAATACTTGCCACTTCTAGCCCAATAATTCCCTTCCATACCAAATGTTACAACCGTATGCCCCATTATAACCCTTAAATAAGACCTCATGATCTCGATTTGAAGAAATGAGCCGGTGGCGAGTTGGTCCAATTGCAAGCTTATGGGATAATTTAATTAAACTTGATTATGAGCGATTCATGATAAACCCAAATTTGAGAGTGAGTGAAATTTCCGCTTATACTATATGTGAGGCCTCATTTATAAATTATATTCATGTCATGCTTTAATTCTAGTATTAAATCAAAGAATTTTTCTAAACATGATGTTCATGAAAAATTATCAATAATGACTGATTTGTATGCCTGATTTAGTGAGAAGTATCATTTCATTAAACACTGCAATCAAGAGAATTCAATACTTGTAGTTTTCGATTGTCTTATCCCAATATAAAAAGAATGATATTTTTGAAGCCACGAAAATAGATTGAATATGCAGCGTCTATGCTCTTAGGAGCACTGACTCTGACTGCTCGGGGACGACCAGTATTAAATGTGAGGATGTTGATAATGGCCAAAATTGACCATTATTTTCAATCTATTTCCGTGTCTAATACGGACATTTGATCGCATTCCGGTCTTATTTAAATAAGAAAGCAGTTGAATTTAACAGATTTATGCAAGTTTGTTTAAATAATAAGTTGTTCTTGAAAAATACAAAAATATTGTTATTTTTATTAATTTTATGTTAAAAAACCCAAAAACATGATAAAAATATTAAAAATCTTACACTTGATTAATTTTGGTTCGATGTTGTCTATTCGGTGGAACACGGGTTCATTAAATGGAGCACAAACCAAATAATCAAGTGGAATAAATATACTTATTTATATTATTTTATATTTAGATGTATATATTTATAATTTTTATGTTTGTTTTCATTTCTGTTGTGTGCTATAATTAAGAATTAATTGGTCCACTAATCTCTTTTAATTTTAATTAATTGCAGGTGTTTTAGTTTAATTTGGTCCAGTCCAATCCATTTTCCAAAATCCAACCCAGCAAATTGCCCAACTCCAAGCCCAATCACATTTTCAGTCCAAAACTCCTTAAGCCCATTACACCCATTTCCTTGGCCCAAACCACCCTTGGCCCAATCCTAAAAATAAACCCTAACCCTAGTTTTCCCCTCCGCCGCCGGCGCCGGCCGGCGGCCCTTGACGCCAACAACCCAACTCCACCTCCATCTTTTTCCCATACGGCCACCACCGCATCTTTGTCCACCAGTCCAAATCAGACACACCCTCGCTCAAATCCGACCATGGAAGCCCCTCAATCACCGCCTCCACACCTCCAACCGAGCGCCACCATCGTCACCTTCTCCTTATTCCACCTAGCTCTCAACAGACACACAAGAAAAATTGGGGAAGAGGAGATGCAGTTTTTAGAAGAAGAAAATAAGAATGGAGGAAGAGCAAAAGAAAATGGAAGAAGAAAGAAATGAACGGAACAGAAATGGAGAAAGAGGAAGAGAAGAAGGGCCTGCCGAAGAGAAGAACAAAGAAGAAAGAGAAATAAAAAAAATAAGGAAAGAGAAAGAGAGGGAGGAAAGAGAAATGGGAGAAAGAAAATAAGGGAAGAGGAAAGAGAAAAGAAAAAGAAGATATAGATAAAATTTATCCGGACCTCAGGACCTCCGGTCGCTAAACAAATCCTGTCGCGAGGCCATGGCTAGCGACACGGAGCCTAGGGACAGGGAAATTGCTTAAGGACTGGGGATGTTTAGAGACACAAAATCCGTGTCGCGAAACCATGTTTAGCGACATGGAGGGATGTCTAGGGACTGTGAGAGAGGAAACCCGGTCGCTAACCAATGGTATCGCGACTGGAACACAGCTCCGCGACAGGGAGAGAGAAGCAGCCTTACAGCACGCAGTCACGTGACTTCCTCCTCCCTTCAAATTTAATTTTCCCACATGCTCTATACATCAGGAGGACCCTGGACTTGAAGACCCACAGGCATAAACATTTTTGTCTTTTCCCCTGGACCTCGAGCTCCCGCCCCCTCCTGTGCGTCATCCTGGAGCTAAAAAGTGTGTCTTGAACCAGATTTTGTTCCGCGACAAGCATAATTGTTTAGCGACTGGATGAGCCTTGAATGGGCCTAGGGCTTAATTCTTCTTCTCTATAAATATAACCTCCCAACCCCTTGAACAGTAGCTACACACCCATTATTTTTCAGATTAGTTTTGTTCTTCTCCTTGGGGGCACCACTGTGCTCCCAAGCAATTTTAGATTAGATGGTTTCATGACCATGTTTTTTTTCATTTTCAGTTTTAGTTAGTTAGTTTTAAGCAATAAATGGGTTTATAGTAGTGTAGCCAATTTTTTTATATTATTTACAGCTTTTTAGTGTAGTTTGTGGGTTTCAAACACTTAATTAATGAGTGTATTTTGAACCATGTTATGGGTTTTGTGATATTAATCAAGAAAATGTCTCCATAAAATATTCTGTGATGGGTTCCTCTCCTAGAATCTACTGCTTTATTTTAATTTTTGGGTTACTTGGCCATGTTTTGGTATTGTAGTTAGGTTTTATTGCTTTTCTTATTTAATAAAATGCATAAACACTTGATCATTATCCCATGCTAGATTTAGGGTAATTTTTATTTTCATTTATTTTGTTAGGATAGTTTGTATTTAAATTCTGCTACCAGTAAGCTTTAATTTTTTTTTAACTGTTCTTGTTTTTAGTTCTAGGTTAGGCTTTTGTCCTTTTTATTATATTTATTCTGTTCTGTTTTCTTTTTCATGTCTTTAGTTTAGGTAGCAACTTTTCATTTTTATTTCTAGTGCATTAGATCTAAAAAGGGATAGTGTTAAAGTGTTTGTGCATATTTATTTATAAAATTGCATTTCTTATATTGTATTGCATCACGTTGTAACCCCCACGGGTTGCAACGTAACATTCCCGACGCAATGCAATTTAAGGCGTTATGCTGCCAAAATTTTATAAAATTTTTAAAAATCTCTCTGTCGCGAAACCCCTGTCGCGGACCCACGGTCCGCGACACACTCCTTGATTAGCGACAGAGGACCCAAATACTTGTAATTTTATTCTGGAAGGGCTCTGTCGCGAAACCCCTGTCGCGGACCCACGGTCGGCGACACACTCCCTGTTCCGCGACAGGAATTATGCCCTTGTTGATTTTCAAACCTTGTGTCGCTAGACCCCTGTCGCGAGGCCATGCCTAGCGACACGGATTTTTGTATAGCGACACAACAAACCCTAATTTTCAAAATATCCCATTTCTCTTATTTCCCACCTCTCTTATTTCCGCGACAGCACTCCTTGTTCTGCGACCAGGAAATCATGCTTGGCACCTTTTTGCCAAATTTTTATTCTCCATCTCATCCCATTAATTAATTGAATCTTTATGTTAATATTTTAAGGTTGAAATCCAATGATCTCAACCCATGATTAATTTAATATAAAGAACTTTGTTCAATTTTCCATTAAAAGACTCTTCTACATAAATTAAACTCTAATGATCTAAGTATATAATCCGGACTGTAATTAATTAATTAATTATGGAATGAGAGATTATTTAGACCATAAAGAGTAATTATGGAATAATTTCCACACCCTTGCATGAGAAACCAATGTCTCTCATACAAGATGACCCAAAAATATTTTCTTTTATTTATTTTGTCTTTCCCGTGTTGTGTGAAACAGCTAGTAAGAGATATAACAGACTAATGTTGGCGGGTATTCCCACATGGATAAACTAGCTCGTGGTCTGTATATTAATTACTAGATGTTATTTTGCATGGTCCGGATAGTGGTCGGTGGAAGCCTTGGCGGTTCGTCCATCCGGGATTATAATAGCTGCTCAGCTGACTCCTATCCGGATACAATTTCTTTTTCTTTATTTTAATTTCAAACCTGAATCTGGAGCTGTAGTAATGTTAGATGATATATGCCAATGTTATCTAAAGAATTATTGCAGTGATAGAACATGTGGGTTTTCATCCAAATTCACAGATAGTGGAGTCTAAGATGACGGCGACAACTGTCATTTAGGGCATTCCACTGTCTAAAAACCGTCTCACCTTAATAATTAGGGAACTGGACCACAGATAACTGCAATCCAATTAACCCTAATTATTTTGTCATCTCTTTAGCCAAAATTCTTCTCATCTCCGGCTATTTCATCTCTGTGTTTCACATTCTGTCTAAACCCACCTTATATTTTGGGTTATTTAATTTTACACTTCTTTATAAATTTATGCATGATATTGTTATGTAGATATTGTGGTCAATATTATTTTGGGATCCTTCCCTTGGACATAGGAGTCTTGATTTTAATCAAGAAGTCTCATAATAAATTTCCAACAAAAATTCATTTATAAAATCCGGATCTGAGTAAGGGATAAATTCCACAGTTATGACTAATTCATATCCGACTGGGGGTTGATTTTGGGAAATTAGAAGCAGAGTCAGCGATTAGGTCTCACCTAGACTGAAAGGGTCTGTGTTCTTATTGAGAGTCTAGTACCTGTTTAGGGAATGGTTTTCAAATTCATTATTTTCCAAAATTGCTGTATGTTGGAAATCTTATATTAAATATTGCACTGACTCAGAGTCCATTTGGATTCAGATAAGGTGTAAGGTGTAATAGATAATACTAGAAGAACAACATGTGGGCCTTGGTTATTTTCTAAGGTAGGGTTGAGTTCCTTTCAACTGCTATCCTCTTCTGCCAAAGCCTATTTTTGAGTCCTGAGTGAGTGCATCCGGAACGAATTAATTTATTAGCTCGTTTCATTAGTTTGTATCTCATAACCACCCGACGGGAAGTGAACACTCCGAGCGGTTCACCAAGAATAGGGAATTCTTGATCCACATCCGGTCATTCCGACCGGGGGCTTTCTTTTACTACCAGGGTCAGACTTTCAAAAACCTCCGAGTGATAGGATTTTAAATGCTTTCTTTACCGCTTTCTTTTAACTGCTTTCTTTAGAGGTCACTCGGTTGTATTGAGAGTTGCGTAACTGCTACTAGGACTGATAGTTAAGGGATAGTTCAGGCTTGATTAGAATCTTTGGATGTGACATGGGGGATGATAGGAGTACTTGGCATATCAACTAATGATATGTTAGGTGTTGCTTATCCACCACAGATAAATAACATATCTCGGCAGGGGCAGTTATTAATTTGTGGTATCTTAGATTTTGAGATCTTAAGAGCATGTAAATTCTCGCTGTAAGTACCTGTCTGTTAAAGGAAACATAGTGGAGAAAGCATGAGAGTTAGCTAACTGACGAATTATCCCAAGCAAAGATCTGTGTAATTAAAATGGAAGTTTAATTGTGTTTCATCTAAATCTTGTCCAATTTTTTATTCTTTTCCTCCTGTCCCTTCTGTCACACTTTAAATCTGCTTTCTTAGATTAATCTTAACCGCTTTCTTAGAATAATTTTATTGCTTTCTCAGATTAAATTTAATTCGCTTTCTAGACTAATTTTATCTGCTTTATTTTAATTGCTTTCATAGCTTAGTTTAAATTATGCCAAGTAGTTGTTAGATATCAACACAAACTTGAATCGAGTAACCGAGTGGAAAATCTTATAAAATGACGTGGGCCCTGCTTCCATCGCACATCCTCCAGTGAACGATCCGGTACTTACTATAAATACTGCAATTTTTGACTCCGTGCGCTTTCGGGGGAACAGTTTCTTAACACGAGTAAATAAAAACGTGACAACCTATAAATATATCCCTAATCCCAACTCCATCCTCATAAATTGGTTTCATTAAATAAAATTGAAAACCAGGATTATGATTTTTCAGAAAATACTCATGTAGTGGGAACCTGTCAAAAGTTTCATGGCAAGGATCTTCAAGGCAGGAAATTGTCAAAAGTTTCATGCCGGGGAGGTCCACAGCGCCGTTTGAAATCAAAGTTTCCCACATGACTAATAAAAAAGTGAAATATATCCTTCCACGAATCATAATTCTTTTCATTTAATAAATTTTAACCTGGGATATTTTAGAAAATACTCGTGTGACGAAATTGTCAAAAGTTTCACTGCTCTTGTAGGTAAGCCTAGACATGAAACTGAGTTGAAAAGAAATGCATATGGCCGTGCCTATATATAGGAAAAAGAATGGGCATACTACTCCAATTCCGTCGATGTGGGACAATTCAAATAGTATTACTTTAATATATGTATATATCTATGGGGACAAAACAATCAGACAAAAATAAAAATCGTGAGATGAGCCTCAAGCCCTTACACATGGGGTCTCGTTATTATATATATTTCTTTTAAAAAATACTTATTATTATTTTAAATATAAAGAGGACTATGTAGATATCCATTTCTTACTCTTTTTTTAAAAATAAAAAATAAAAAATAAAAATTTCTAATTCTAAATAGTAGTAATAACAGACTTTATTATTAATAAAATTTACTGGATAGCATTTAGACTTTCCTAGAGATAAATAATTTGAAATTTGAAAGGCAATAATACCGCTTAATAAAATTTAATAACCTCAAAATAGAAATATTCCCCCAAAAATTAATAACGCCCATAATAATAATAATAATACAATAATAATTGTGATAGAGTATAATAAAAATTCGGGGTGTTACAGGCAACAAGGAAGGAATACCACCTAGATCTCTCTCACCATGCACATGATGCATACCCGATTCGACTCTGAACCATCTCTTCCGAAGTTTCCCTGAACATCTTCCTCTTCAAGCAGCCCGTTCATCCTCTTCAATCCTTTTGAGGGCAAGACATCTTCCTGAACTTGATTACCCTCCATTTCTAGTGAATCTTCCAATTCTTGTAACCATTTATCAGCATTCTCCAACCTCATTTCTATTTCCTTCAACTCTCATTTCCCCTTCCTAAGCATTTCCGACTCCTCCTTGTCTAGTGCCACCTTAATAGGTAACAACATTCTAGCATCATCATCAATGTCTTCTGAAAAATTCTTATGGATTTGAGATTGGGGAGATGTCGGAGGCTTCACTAGAAAAATCAGAACAAACTCCTTCCACCATTCCTCAAGCTAGCAAGAAATTCATATCAGAAAACAAGTACCACATTGCGTCTGCAATACTCACCTTCTACTCTTTTCCTCAGCTGATCGATGCTCTTCCGGACTTGTACTTTCCCCTTCTCCTCATGCTCCCATAGGGCCTGAAATTGATACAAATTACAGAAAAATTTGACAAGATTAGGTCAAGTGTGTGACTCATATGTAGCCAAGAAGATGACCCCTTGAATGTTTGGTAAAATAGTTTGGACTTACCTTGAGCTCATTGTGCCGTCTCCTTGAATTTTCCAGTCGAGAGGAAAATCAGTCTGGCTCACATTCGCCAAATCTCCAGAAGGAGTTCTTTCTCTGCATCCCCGGACTCCAATTTCTTCACCGAATCTTACTTCCTTTCCAAAGCTTCATACAAATTGGTCCCTCAAGGCAGACTGTTCCGCTTCCATCCTTTTTGATGGCAAGAACATCTCCGTTAACTCTCGATTGCATTTCTAGTGAATCCTTAAATTCACGTAGACTTTTTTCAGTGGTCTCCAACTTCAGTTCTAGTTCCTTCAGCTTTTCTGTCCCCTTCCTTAACCTTGCCAACTCCTTCTTGTCCAGCCCGAGTCGCCATGCCACTTGCATCACCTTGTTGTTCACCCAATCTGTAGCACCTTGAAGCTCTTTCTCAAGTGCCTGCTTAACAGGCAACAATGTCTGAACATCGTCGCCATGCGTTGTGCTGTCTTCAGATTGGGGAATTGTTCGAGTTTCCACCATAGCACAAGCTTGTAACAGGTCGAAATCGGACAGCAACAAGTACCACATTGTGTCCGCTATAGTCAGGGTGGCCGAAAGCTTAGAGAGTACATGAACCCCCTCAAGATGGTGTATTCCATCTTGAATTCGTTAAACAAAGGTTGTTTAGCAGCGTAGCAAACCCTTTCCCTCTTGACTAAGTACAGAGCTGCTTTAGGAACATTGGATGCAATATCTTGTGTGTTGGGGAAAATACAACTCTTCAGCAACATCCATTGGGTAAGCAACAGCCTACACCTTCTGCTTCGCAATTTTTAGGATTTCTTTTAAATTACTCTGCAGAAGTTTATACAGTTGAGCAACGAGGGCTTCGTCCCAACCATCATTTTTTATTTCTATCATTTTGAATGAGGCTTCACTCCTATTTCGCTGTAATTGCCAATGTTAGTTATCTCCATTACTCTTAAGGAGAGAGAGAATTTGTATGTTGTTTAATGTGTGCATCCTCCGGGAGCTGCAAGAAGAATCATTGTTCTATGTCAGTATAGCATAATCACATTACTTTTTTTTGGTAACACAGCTTGAATAGGCTAGCAAAGGGAAAGGAAAAAAAGAAAGCAAGAAAGACCCAAGTGGTGAAAAACTTTTCCAACCGAGCAGCCTTCCGAGCTAGACAATCAGCAACTTGATTCCCTTCCCTGTACACATGCCGAAGCGATCAGCCATCCATGCCATGAATCAGCTCCCGAACCTCCTTAATCATGGGCCAGAGTGGATGACGGAGTAAAGCCACACCAATCACAAGACTCCCAACAAGGTTGATAACATCAAGAGAATCTACATAACATGCCCTCAAACCAACTCCAATCTACCTGGCCATCAATAAACCAAAACGAAGCGCAAGAAGCTCAACTTCTACAATAGATCGAGCCCCAAGAGCTCCACTACACGCACGAACCATTGGCCCGAATTCAGCCGGAAAATAGCACCGAAACCGGAGCTTGCAGGATGTGTTAATACACAGCCGTTGGTCTGGAGAACTGGACCTGCCACCCCGTCTTCAATCCAAGAAACTGCACGCTGTACTTTAATCTTCTCATTACCAACCTTACTCCTAGCCAGATGCTGCTGCAGCTGATTGGCTTTAAACAAAATTCTGTGACAACTAAGTTGCTCCCCTCGAAATATTTTCCCATTCCTATGACACTAAATAGTCCATAAAATAGCAAGAAAGTGGCTGCCCCAAGTTTGCCAAGCCCATTCAAACCAATGCCTACAATCAACCGTCTCAAGATTCGATAACCATACTTCGCAAAGTAAAGCCCCCACGCCTCCAAACCTGTTAAGCCCAATAGCATAGGAACAGAGCATGTCGCCAATCATCCAAAAACTCTCCACAAATCGTGCATAAAGAAGACGCAACTAATCCCTTTCTGTGGCGCAACTCATTGCATGGCAAAGAGCCATGCCCGAGAAGCCATAAAAGAACTCCAACCTTCTCAAGAATAGTCTGCCGCCATATCTAAGAACAAGAATTTTGGTGATTAATTTGAACGCCACATTGCAGAGAGTTAACGGCCAATATTGCTTAAGTGAGTGGGGAACATCAACTTTGGGGAGAAGACACAAGAACGCATGCGCCAGCCCCTGGGGTATGCAGCGGGTCACCATAGCATCCTGGACAACCTTAATCAAGGGATCTATGAGGACATCCCAATATTCCTTGAAAAATCAAGCCGGAAAGCCATCAGGGCCGGGAGCCACCCACGATCTCATCGAGTATAGTGCCTGCTCGACTTCAGTAGAGGAAGTCTCAACTAGCAAGGCAGATTTTTGCTCTTCAAGCAAAGGCGATAGCGATGGCAACTCTTCCCCAATAGGCTCAACAGGAGGAGCAACGAACATAGCCGAAAAATAATTAATGGCGTGCGTTTAAAGAAGCGGCTGGCTGTCAGTCCATTCACCAGATTCAAAAGTCAATCCATAGATTTTATTTTTCTTGCCACGAACCTTGGTCTTCGCATGAAAATATTTAGTATCTCTGTCCCCAACATGCACCCAATTATCCCGGGATTTTTGATACCACATCAATTCTTCTTGCATAAGGACCTCGGCCAACTCAGGTCGGATATCCTCATCAAGCCTCCAAAGCCAAGCCGAGTCCACTCTCGGCAGACGCTCTCAACCCCCAAATGCCTATTCTTCAATTTCCTTTTTTGGTCCCTAAGATGACCAAAGACCTGTTTGTTGAAGACCACGTAATTAGACTTGATATCTTGGAGAACATTAATAAGATCACTGCCACCTTTCTGCCGCCCCGCCAACACAATTTCCTTGTATTGATTGTGATCCTTCCACATACATTTCCATCGAAAAGACCAATCCGATCTTGCAGTAGCCATCTCACCATATATTAGCTTCAATGGACAATGATCCGAGCCGATACGAGGCAAATGCAAAATCCTCCAATTCTCAAACATGGTTTCCCAAGGTAGGGTGGCCATACCTCGTTCCAAACATTTACTAATACGTCGTCCAGCACCGGCCATACGTGACCACGTGAACTCTGGACCAAACGTAGGCACTCCAAGTAACTGGCAGCGGTCAAACAAGCTTCGTAACTCAGCTGCACAGTCGGCCAAATAAACACCACTATTCACCTCATCTTCATTATCAATTTCCTTCTAATCCCCCATCACTACCCAAGGCGCATCAAGCGAATCAGCAATAGTCATTAAAGTATCCTAGTTGAGTTTGCGATGTTGATAATTAGGGTCAGCATAGAGTGCCGTGAAGTTCCAACAACATGCACCCTTCTTAAGCTCCAAAGTAATCATGCGCGCACGAATGTTTTTTTACATCAATATCGTACGATACTGCAAGGGTGCTCAAAATCCATATTCCGCCACCCATACCCAAAGCCTCCTGAATAAAAGTTGCAGAATATCCCAACCGAATAAAGAAAGACATGAGCCTAGAGAACTGACCCCTTGGCTCTAATATGCATAATATATACGGTTTATGATCCCGGATTAAATTACTCATCCAACGCTGCGCAGTATGACTCATTAAACCACAAACATTCCATATAATTATTGAAGAATCCCTGAACTCCATAATAAAAAAATCGATAAGGGAAGAATAGTAACTACTATCACATACTTGCATCATCCGCATCAGCCCAGATATCTGAATCCTTATATTCCTGATCATCAAGCAAAGGGCTAAAACGCCCAGATTTCACCCCCCTCTCATGCACCGTCCCTTGTATCTCCATACCCATTGCCTGTAAATCACGTTCCTCATCCGAAGACAAAGGCGCAGCAGAGGAAACTTCCTCAATACGCGGCGTCTTCAGGATTTGAACACGACAATTCCTCCGACCCGCAAGCTTGGCCCCAGGGACACCAGTTTTAACCATCGACACCAGCGCCAAAGCATCCATGTTTGATGATTCACCAATAAACTCCTGCTTAGTTTCTTTTGTAATATCAACCACTTTCCCTTCATCCATCACTGCTTTCCCTTTCCTGGGATCCCTCCCCTCATTGACAACCTATGCGCCCTTATGAATATCATCCTTCACGCCCTCAGGAGGGCTCGCCTCAACCTTTTGCTTACGTGGAGGGCGAGGGCGTCTCAGAACAACCATCCATTCACCATAAACAGCTCATGAACCTGTTTAGCCTCCTGTGAAACTCCCTCAGCCACCTTGTTCATACGCACATCCTACTTGACGTGCCCAGGATGATCCCCACCATCCTTCACTCCCTCACCGTCCTTACGGTTCAACTCCCCATTGTCCGAAGGCTGCTGGCAAGCAGCGGCCGGATTTGGGATAGTGCAATCCCTCTCAAAGTGTCTGTAATGTCGCAATTAGCACAAATCAGATGCAACCCCTCATACCAACAGCGATCCATCGTCTGTTGACACGTAACTTGCCCGTAACAGGCTTTTCCAAATCTAGCGCCACACAAACACGGGCAAATTTTCCTTTTGAAGATTTTGCCGTGCATGCATCAATTTTAACCACTTCCCCCAACCTTGAGGCTATCGCCCATGGAATATCATCACGGTAACGGTGGATTGGAAGGCCATTCAATCTCGCCCAAATAAGTGTTTTATTAACTTGAGTAGTACTCGGATCAAACTCTCGCGTCCATGGCATAAGGGCTAAATAATGGTCAAAGAGTAGCCAAGGTCCCTATTGACCACCTTCTCACGATCCGTCTTAGAACAAAACTTGACGATGAAGCATCCGTACCCAACGTCTATTACGTCCATGTTGGCCTTAGGTTTCCACATTCGCTGCAAACGCTCCTTAAGGGTCATATAGCCAACAGTAGTCCCAAGGATCTTGATCACCAAAGCATCTTCCCAAGCCTTACCCACCTCAATGTGAAGGTCTTCATCAATAACAAAATCTGGGAGCGATGGGTTATTCCCAACGAAACTCTTCCGAATAAGCTTTTCATGATGAGATCACGCCGGGGCACAGGCAGAGCAGCAGAGGATTCGGTCTCCATCTTGTCTTGATTCAGAGCTTGGGCGAAAGTTGCTGTCTTTCCCCCCAGATCGTGTGGTGGCGCCGCTGCAAACGGAGTTGACGTAGAGGTGGAGGCGGCGAAACCCTAAACATTCTCTTGCATAATAACATTATTAGGCCATAGTTGCTGTCTTTCCCCCCAGATCGTGTGGTGGCGCCGCTGCAAACGGAGTTGACGCAGAGGTGGAGGCGGCGAAACCCTAAACATTCTCTTGCATAATAACATTATTAGGCCATAGATATATAAATATGATTGAGAAATAATCAAGAAACTTAGATTAAAACAAAAACATCACAAAATGATTTGAAACCCCAAAATACAGGCTACGGAAAGAAAAATAAAAAAGAAAAGCTGCAGACGACCCTAAGAACCAGGCTAGTCCCTAGGGAACCAAGTGACAGCAGTGTCGACCACCAAAAGGGGCTTCATGGGGTCCGGGGAAAAGGCCCAGGTCGTGAAGAACAGCTCACTGTCAACTCCAATCTTTGTCAAGCCATCTCTAACTGCATTTTCCTCCCGCCAAATGTGAATAAATTGGAAAGTAATGAATTCATCATGCACATTCTGTATCCATGCAAGGATATGGGGCCAAGGCTATGCTACCCAATATTCCGCATGGATGTGAGAAATTGTGGCACATAACACCTTGTGCACAAGCACGAGCACACTAAGGCCCTTGTGAAACCCACTCATCAGGGGCAATCACCGGCTAAGCTTGACTCCATCTGTCTCCCGTGTCTCACGCCTCAATTAGCTACCCTGCCGCCATCCTACTGCCGCCACCCTGCCTGTTCGGTGCCTGCATCCGATCTCTGACTTTTGTGCCAGACACCCGTTCCTCCTTATGACTTTTCTTGTAGCCATGCCTCTGTGAGCTCTCCTATAAAGTGGCAATCCCACCAATGAGGAAAACAACTTTGTGTGGCAATCCCACCAACAAGGCAAAACCGCACACAATAGCCTCTAGTGAGTAAGTGTGAGTTATCCGAGTGTGTGAGAAAACCACCAGTGAGCCCGTGAAGAATCTGATTGATTACCTTTGTGAAGTGTGAGACCTTTGGCTTTCTCTATGTATGTGTTGGAGGATCTTGGTGATCATTGCGTGTTGCTTGGTGCAAATTGGGATTGGTCCTGGGACCTTGAAGATGAGTCTAGCATATCTGATTTGTTGGGGTTCTTCTTTTGTTGTTATACTTTGTGTATTATTGTTTCTGCATTTATTATTGTTCCGCTTTGTTCCTTTCTATGTGTTGTGGTTCTGCCGAATTTCATAACAATGGAGATAAGTCGCAAAGCTTCTGTCGAATCACAATGACAACAGGTGTGGAGAACGCCCATATTTCTAGCCAATCGTAGGCCATGGGAAATACCAGCTGCTTGGATAACGGAGACATCCCCTAAATAGCCAGAGACACCTCCAAGACATGCACCATCATTAAGTCCTAAGTACAAGTCATATCCTGCACGCCTAGATTCTACATGGTATGAGCCATCTGAATGGAGGATGAGCCCTTTCCATCCTCCCATGTTCCAGCACACCATCTGAGGAGGAAGAGGGCCTGTTATGTTGTGGGTGTGTGGAATGAAGTCGCTGGAGAGAATCAGCTAATTACGTGATGGACCTGTCAATGAGTACATTGGCAGAAGATGATTTGCCCTGAAAAGACCCTCAGATTGCGTTCCCTCCATATTGTCCAAAGAGCATAAACGATTAGCGAACAAGCCTCCTTGGTGTTGAAACATACCCTCCAGGCTCCAGCCAATGACGAAAATTAACCTTGTCCAAAGAATTTAGATCCAGAGGAAGAGTGATCTGAATAGATTGCTAGAGATTAGCAGCCCACCTGCAATAAAACCAACAATTGCACCAGTCATCTTCAGCATCACTGCAAACGGTGCAAAGAGGGGGAAGTTGCTCAGCGGCGGCAATGGTGCAAGGAATTGCAAGGGAGAGCCAGCCATGACAACATCAACAACAGGAGACATATATATTTTTTTTCCAGCAAAAAAGTGCTCCATATCCACTTCCACCACGAGATTCAGGCGACCAATTGTGCAGATAAGAATATCCGGACGATAGTTACATGGAACGGGGTTCGATTCGAAACGGGAAACGGGAACGGGAACACGGAACGCTAGTCTAAGTGAATCGAGAACGATTTATAATATGATTTTTTTTGAAATTATAATTTAGATTTGATATATTTTTATAATGTAGAGGTATGTACTCCGTTATTTATATTCTCATATTTCAAGAAACGGAGTATAATCCACTACAATAATTAGTTTTATTTTTAATTATATTCATTTAACAAAATAAATTAAAGTTTCCACATGTATTGTAAGTTTTCTTTTCATAACTCTTAAATTAAAACTTTTTTTTTCGTAATGACCCATTAAAAAATTAAAAAAAGAGCCCAACCCAAATTTCTTTAACATATAGTGGTGGGGCCCGATAAGTAGGGCTTTCTCCCCAAATTTTTCTTCTTCCCAGCAGATAAATTTCTCTATGCAAATCAAGAAACTCATGGGCGTTCGTTTCGTCCCCGTTCTGGAACGATCCACCCCGAATCGGGAAACTCATGGACGTTCCGCGTTCCCTACATCTATGATCCGGACTTGGTGTATATGGACCATCTACAGAGAATTGTCAACGTAACTTTAATCAGCATTTCAGAATTGAAACTCAAAAAACCCATCTAGTTTTTCCTATATAAAAAATAATCAAAAACTCTAGATTCACTAAAATATTGCCAATACCCAAATTAGGAACCTCACATGCAAAACAGATAAAATAAAATAAAAAATAAATAAATAAAGCACGCACACGCAAACACAAGGATTGCAAGAGTTGGGTAAAACAAAAATCCTGAATCGACAAATACATCTGAAAAGTGAAAACATCCTCCGACAAATACCATATAAAACCTTTATAAAACCCTAACAAAATAATTTAGGTTTTCCAATATAAACTTACCCATCATCATATAATCAAAGTTAAATTCATATTTTTGCTAAACATCAAAGTTGAATTCATCAACTTGAATGGAGAATTAAAATTCATTTAAATAAAAATAAAATCTAAATTGACAATATCATTTCACCAGTATGAGAAATCCATTCTTTGAAAAGTATTCTTTCAAGATTCTAAAGATGTGAGACTGTATATTTCACGTTCACTCAGAGCAGACATATAAAATTTTCTTACAGTACTAGCATACCCGCACGCACAATGCGCGGAAGTAAAGTTTATATATATTTTAAAAAATAACATAATATTTTAAAATTCAAATATTTTATTACATAAAATTTGGTTCGTGTCAATTTTCTGACCACATTATTGAGAAAAAAAATGTGACAAAGTGGTTTAGGGACTTTGTCAATTAAGTTATTTTCCTAATATTGTTGTTTGATTGACTCAGCCTATAATCTATTTGCTTGATACGAATTCTGTAATATATTTGATTTTATATTTTTAAATTTATAATTTGCTAGATATATTTGTAATCATTACTTAATTTATAAATGCTATTATTTAGTATTTTTCTCTTTTAATTTTAACTCCATTTTATATTTATATATATTAATTTGTTATTATATATATCACATTCTAATAATGCGATTGGACTCCTTGACCAATGGCCTGCCTCTCACCCCTGGCTCCGCTCTGGTATCAGATTAAAGACCGGGGAGACGTCTTTGACCGATGTTCAGTTCATCATTTACTTTGCGAGGGTAAAATGGTTGTAGATTGTCAAGCAAAACGTGGTGCATTCTAGAAGAATTCTACACTACTTGGGTATTCCCCCAGACTTCACGCACAGGGTGTTAGCGGCGAATTCTTCCGGCGTGTGGTTCCCAAGAACTTTAGTCTTAGCTCATTTTTTCCTTTATGCTTTTTGGACACCTCTTTTTGTTGTTATTTTTTTTTTTTGCTTTCTTTTCTTTTCAATTTGTTATCTGGCTTCAACTTCCCAAAAATAATGTTAATAATCTCAGAACATTGTTCATATAAATACGGAGTGACAATACAGATCTAATCATGAATATATAATTCTCATATTATATTATATTATATTATATATGTAGGAATGAAAACGGTACGGATACGGTCGGATAGTATCGGATAGGAATATTATCCCACATTTTTTTTTCTCGAATTCGGATATGCCGAATACGAATATGAATTAAAATATTTTCCGGATAAGAATACATGTCGGATACAGGACGGATATGTGATGGATATGGATTCCATAGATACAGATTATCCAATAATTTTTTATAATCTTTTTTGAAAATTTGAATTTTATCAGATAATTTGATAATTTTTTTATAATTATTGATAATTTTTAATTAATAAATAATAACATATTAATATATTCGCATATCCGTATTTGAAATCCGGATAATATCCTATCAATTTTTGGATACGGCCGGATATTTTCGGATATGAATGCGAATGCAGATATTAAACTACATATTCGAATTCGGATACGAATATTGAAATATCTGGCTGAATAATCGGGTACGGATTCGAATTCGAATATAATCGGATACGTCACCGAATCGGTCGGATATTTACCGTACTGCTTTCACCCCTAATTATATGTATATATATTATACAACTTTATAGTACTATATTTATTCAATTAGACGAAGTTAAAGATGTTGTATATCAAATTAAATTTTTTAAATTTATGTAGTGTTATTATACCTTTTTTATTAATTACTAATTTCTTTAAAAATATAATATATCTACCTTACATATATCCACCGTTCAAAATTAGATTAAGGTCTTCTAGAATAATAAAAAATCATTATACTAAACAAAGAGTTGGGAAAATATAAACAACTAATTTAAATCACTCCCTATCAATTTTATTGGATTATTTCCATTTTTCCCGAATTCAATTAAATAGTGGTCGTTTTTATACTTTATAGTAAACTTAAATCAATTCAAAAAAAAATATAAAAAATGTATCCCACTCGGGAGGATTACTCTTTCTAATCTTGCGAAACTGTGTTGAAAGTCTCATATACAGTTCGGGAGGATTACTCGGGATTGCAGATGCGGATGTGGAGGTGCTCCCACTCGATGCATTGATGCTATAAGAAGCATTGAGAGCTGCAATTGTGGACTCGTCTAACTCGAGCCTTAATTTTGATGTCATGCTCTCAAGGTTTTCGATGTCATCTTTGTTGAATAATAAACTCACCTAACTACGCATGCTCCAGCCGCGGTCCCCGACAACACATGCTCACGCCGTTGTCAAAAAGAGCTGCCACAGCCGTCGTCAAAATAGCCGCTAAGTTTGATTGCAATTAACTTTCGGATTATGTATCTGTAATTTGTCAACAATGGTGTATTTTATATCTTTACATTTGTAATCCTTCCGGCTATAAATAGCCGTGTAATCTTAGCGAAAAAATGCAGAACGAGATTTAGAATAATAACATCTAAACTCTCTTCTCCCCAATTCAAAATTCCAACAGAATTGGTATCAGAGCCTGAGATAACTCAGAGCAAAACAATTTGGGTATAAAAACTCAAAATTAAAAGATTTAAGTGTGCTCACTGGTGTTTCCTCCAAGTGCTGCCCAGCAGCCTCCAGCAGCCACCGAAGCGCCGCCCGCTGCCACCACCGGCGCCGGCACACCTTCGACGAGCAAACGCCTCCGTTGCTCCTCTCCTCCGCCACAGTGCCGCCAGCCTCCACCGTTTACCATCCATCTTGTCCGGTGGTCTCTCCGACACAATCTGTCGACCTCCGTTAGCCAAAACTCCGCCTTTGACCGTCTACCAACTCCGGGCAACACGAAGCGCCGCTGCACAGAAGCCTCCAGCGCCACTCTGAGCTGCTGCCAGATCTGCCTTGCAGGTCAACACCGCCAGCGCCGCCTCTCGCCTGCGCACCGCTGCTTCCCTAAAGTTTCCGTCGTCGTTGCTGTGAGCCCTTCCGCTAAGTACAGCTGTCTGAGTTGCAAGCTGCAAGTTCCCTGCATTATTGCCATACTTCTGGAAAATTAATTTTGGAGAGGAGATTGGCTGCTACTTGGAAACTAAAGTTAGTAGTCGGGAATTAAATATGGTCGTTGGGAAAATCTTGAAAAAGAGAGTGCAGTAGTAAAAAAAACAAAAAAAGGAGATAGTGGGTGACCTTTTTTTAAAAATTAAAAAGAAAGTGGAGTTAGTGTGTCAATAAAAAAAAAGGGAAAACAAGGTAGTGCAGTGCGTTGGTTGTTTTTTTTTAAAAAAAAAAGAGAAAAAAAAAAGAAAGAAAATCCACTCAAATTGAAAAGTTTAAGCAAAATCTACCGGAAGGAAGCTGTGCAATCAGAAGAGGAGGTCCTGCAACCATTCAGAAAATATTGTTCACAATGGCGTCAACCAGTTCTCCTCAATCACAGGTGCCCAAATTAACAAAAGAAAATTACAGGATGTGGAGTATCCAAATGGAAGCCTTGCTAGGATCCCTTGATGTATGGGATATGGTGGAAGCAGATTTTGCAGAATTGGCATCAACAATAGAAGATGACGATCAATTGAAGGAGATAAAGAAAAAGGAGAAAAAAGCCTTGTTCACAATATATCAAGGCGTAGATGAAGCCACATTTGAGTTGATTTCTACCGCAAAAACATCGAAGGACGCTTGAGAAATTTTAAAGAAAGCCCATGATGGAGTAGATAAAGTGAAGAAAATCCGGCTTCAATCTATAAGAGCCCATTTGAAACTCTACAACAAAGCAGATCAGAGGCCATCTCAGATTACTTCTCCCGAGTAATTTCCGTTGTTCACCAAATGAGACAAAATGGTGAAGAGATCAATGATGTTCGTGTTGTGGAGAAAATCTTGAGGTCCCTAGACCCAAAATTCAACTTTATCGTTGTTGCCATCGAAGAATCAAAAAATCTCGAGGCAATGACAGTTGAAGAATTAATGGGCTCTTTACAAGCCCATGAGCATCGACTCTTCAAAAAGGGAGACGAACTATCCTTGGAGCAGGCACTGCAAACAATATTGTCTTTTAAAAGAAATAATACTGTCAGAGGAAGTACAACGTGGACGTTTTCAGGCACAAAGAGGAAGAAATGGGCGAGTCAACAATCGCTATGATTAGAATCGAATCAATGATGGTGAAAATAATGGAGGAAATGAACGTGGCAAGAATATCAATCGAGGCCGAGGACAATTCCGAGCCCGTGGTCGCGGACATGGCAAAAACTTTGGAAGATTTGACAAATCAGAAGTTCAATGCCGAGTATGTAAGAAATTTGGTCATTTCGCTAATGAATGTTGGTACAATGCAGACAATAATAAAGATGAGAAGGCGAATCTCATTGACAAAGAAGAGAAGGATGGTCCAGTAGTACTAATGTCTTGCAAAGAACTAGAGCCACCTCATACGGTCACATGGTACATGGATACAGGTGCATCAAACCAGATGTGTGGAAGAAAGGAATTCTTTTCCAAACTTGATGAAAGACGAATGGGCAATATCACATTCGGTGACCTGTCGAAAAGGCCAATTGAAGGTAAATGAGATATTACCTTTGAGTTACATAATGGAAAACATCTATGCATTTCTGATGTTTATTATGTACCTGAAATTAAAAGTAATCTGCTGAGTGTTGGCCAATTGTTGGAAAAAGGATATGAAATTCAAATTAAAAATTTGGCTCTTAGTTTGCGAGATAAGAATAACAGGTTGATCACACATGTCAAGATGACGACTGATAATGGCCAGAAATGACCATTATTTTCAATCCATTTCCGTGTCTTAAACGGGCATTTGATCGCATTCCGGTCTTACATTAAGTAAGAAAGCAGTTGAATTGGACTGATTTATGCATAATTGTAAAAATAATAAGCTGGTGTGAAAAAGGCATAAATATGTAATTTTATTACATATTTATGTTAGAAAAATCCAAAAACATGAGAAAAAGAAAAGAAAAGAAAAAGGAATGAAAAAGATGGGAAAAAGAGAGAAAAGCCCACAAAAAGAACATTTCCGGCCCAATCCAGCAGGCCCAGGAGCACCTTTGTCGCGGAAGCCGCTTTGTCGCGATGCATGGTTCCGCGACAAAGGCATGCTCCGCGACCAAGCACGCTCAGATGAAGGAGGAGACCAGCCAAGCCCATTTGTCGCGATACCTTTGTCGCGATGCCCTGTTCCGCGACAAAGGCATGCTCCGCGACCAAGATGCACAATTAGAGACACAAGACCCAGTCGAGAAGCTTTGCCACATGCAGTGTGTTCCGCGACCAAACTTGATGCTCCGAGACAAAGCTGTGATGTGTGTGATGTCTTGAGACACAATGGGCTCGAATCAAGGCCCATGGGCTTAGGGTTACACTTCTATAAATATGAGGTGTTTCCCATGAGCTGAAGGAGGAATTTTTTTTGATTAGAGCTCTCTTGAAGACAAGCAGTAGGAGTTCTCTCTTAGGTAGTGTAGCTTAGTTTTATTTTCTTGTATTATTTAATTCTTGCCCTTAGATTAGTTTAGTTTAGTTTTCATTTTAGTGTTTTACTGTTCACAGTAACTAGATAGCCACTTTTATATCATGTTTTCTTTTTCTAAACTCTTGTTTTAGGGTTTGTAATACCCAAATCATGGGTATTAACAACACCCACTTAATAAAATGGGAAAACATTCGTCATTTGTGTCCCAAATCATGAAATGGGTCTCACACCCCATGGATTTATGCTTTCTTTTTCTTTTGGGGTCATTTGACCCCCATTTTGCTCCTATTTATGTTTACTGTTTGCATTTTATGGATGATGTTGTGTATTTAAGTGTGATCAAACCCTAGATTAGGATGTATACTTTATTTTTAAATTCTGTCCAGTTTTGTTTAAGCATGTTCTTCCATATTTTGAATGTTTCTTGTTTGTTTTTAGCTTAGAATAGCTTTTTGATCTGAAATAGGGTGAGATCACGCTGTTTGCATGCCACTGTTCATTTATGCTTTTTCTGACTTTTGTCCTGAACCACCTTTGTCGCCAACCGCCTTTTGTCGCGGAACCATGTTCCGCGACAAAATGGTTGTTCCGCGACAAAGGTGTCTAAAGACACTTGTCTTCATATTTTAAAACCCTTTGTCGCGAAACACTTTGTCGCGGAACCACGTTCCGCGACACAACCCTGTTTGGCGACAAAGGAGCCAAACTCTTGCATTTTGTCTGCATGGCTTTCTGTCGCGGAACATTCTTGTCGCGGAACCACGTTCCGCGACAAAATCTCATTCTGAGACAGAAAAATTATGCCATGCCCTTATTTCTTTGAAAACCTTTGTCGCGGAACACCTTGTCGCGGAACCACGTTCCGCGACAAAATTTTCCATGCATAGCGACAAGGACCAAATGCTTTAAAATTTTCTGAAAATCCTTTGTCGCGAAACACTCTTGTCGCGGAACCACGTTCCGCGACAAAATCCTGCTTAGCGACAAAGAAGCGTTATGCTGCCAAAAATTCTAAAAACTTGTCGGGATACCCATGTCGCGGACCTCGGTCCGCGACAAAATTTATGATATCGCGACAAAGACTCCCTTCTCTCTATTTAATCTCAAACATTCTTCATTCTCTTCCTATATTATATTGCATCACTCACATCATAACCCCATGGGTTAAGGTGTAACATTCTGGAATTGCAATATAGGGTGTTATGCTGCCCAAATTTTGATTCTCCATTTTCATCGCTTAACTAATTGAACCCTTGAGTCATTAATGATTAAAGATTGAGATTAACAATAATTAAACATCAATAATCATCATGATTAAAGGACCTTTGTTCAATTGCCATTAAAATACTCCTCTATAAATAAAATCTTGATGACTTAAGCAGATAATCCGGACTGTAATTAATTATGGTAGGAGGGATTATTTAAAATCATCAATTGTGGACCCAATCCACAACCTTGCATGAGAAACCAATGTCTCTCATACAAGGAATCTTCTTTTATTGCTTGTTGATTTTGTCTTTGCGTGTTGTGTGTAACAATTAGTAAAGACTACATCAGACTAATGTTGGCGGGTATTCCCTCATGGATAACTAGCTCGTATTCTGGGTATTAATTACTAAGTGTTATTTTGCATGGTCTGGATGACTGTCAGTGGAAGCCTTGGCGGTTCGCCCATCCGGGGTTATAATAGCTGCTCGGCTGACTCCCATCCAGATACAGTTTTACTTTAATTATCTTAATTTCCAAACCCAAATTCCAATCTGTAATAAGACTCTGCTAATGTCTGTCAACATTAGCTGATAAATACTACAGAGAGGAAGCATGTAGGTTTTTACCAGAATTCACAGACAGTGGAGATCCAACTGATATTGACACTATCATTATAGGGTTTAAACTGTCTAAATTCATTCCATCCGAGTTATCAGGATACTGAACCGCAGATGTTTGCAATTCACCTAATAGCTCTGCCATTACTTTGGTCCTCCGGCCATTTCATGATTGTGTTTCACCTTCTGTCTAGACCCGCTGTTATATTTTGGGTCATTCCATTTCACACTTCCATATATCCTTATGCATGCTATTATTATGTAGATAATGTGGTCTATAATATTTTGGGATCATTCCCTTGGACAATAGAAGTCTAGATTTTAAATAGATATTGCTTATTAAATTTCCAACAAAAAAACTCCTTTATAAAGTCCGGATCTGAGTAAGGGATAAATTCTTCAGTTATGACTAATTCATATTCTGTCAAGGGTTGATTTTGGGAAATTAGAAGCAGAGTCAGCGATTAGGTCTCACCTAGACTGAAAGGGTCTGTGTTTTAACTGAGAGTCTAGTACCTGTTTAGGGAATGATTTTCAAATCCATTATTTTCCAAAATTGCTGTTTGTTGGGAATCTAAAATTAAATATTACACCGAGATGGGGTCCACTTGGACTCAAATACAGTGTAGTAAATAATTTTAGAGGAACATCATCCAGGCCTTGGTTATTTTTCTAAGATAGGGTTGAGTTTTCTTTCAACTGCTATCCTCTTCTGCCAAAGCCTATTTTTAAGTCCTGAGTGAGTGCATCCGGAACAAACTAATTTATTAGTTCGTTTCATTAGTTTGTATCTCATAACCACCCGGAAGGAAGTGAACACTGCGAGCATTTCACCGAGAGCCGGGAATTCTTGATCCATACCCAGTCATCTTGACTGGGTGCTGTCTTTTACTACCAGGGTCAGATTTTCAAAACTTCCGAGCGATAGGTTTTAACTGCTTTCTTTAACGCTTTCTTTTACCGCTTTCTTTTAACTGCCTTCTTTAGAGGTCACTCGGTTGTATTGAGGGTTGTGTAACTGCTACTAGGATTGATAGTTAAGGGATAGTTTAGGGCTTAATTAGAATCTTTGGGTGTGACATGGGGGAATGATAGTAGTACTTGGCATTTCAATAAATGATTTGTCGGGTGTTGCTTTTCCACCGCGGATGAAGTAACATACCCAGGCCAGGGCAGTTACAAATTTGTGGTATCTTAGAATCTGTGGTCTTAAGAACATGTAAACTCATATTGTAAGTACCTGTCTGTTAAAGGGAAAACATTATTGAGAGCATGAGAATTAGCTATCTGATAGAATTATCCCAAGCCAAGATCTGTGTATAAAAATGGAAGTTTAATACTGCTGTATCTAAATCTTGTCCAACCTTCATTCTTTTCTTCCTGTCCCTTCTGTCTATATTATGATTCAGCTTCACAGCTGGCATAGTGTAATTATTCACTGCTTTCATAGATAGTATTTATCGCATTTTTAGAATAACTTTACCCGCTTTCTAGAATAAACTTATTTGCTTTGTAGAATAAATTTAAATGCTTTTATAGTTTAGTTTAAATTCATGCCAGCAGTTATTAATCACTTTTCAAAACTATTGGAGCAATACGAATGGAAAATCTAGTAAAACGACGTGGGCCCTGCTTCTATCGCACATCCTCCAGTGAACGATCCGGTCTTACTATAAATTACTGCAATTTTTGACACCGTGCGCTTTCGGGCCACAGTTTCTTAAACACGAGTAATAAAAACGTGACAACCTATAAATATATCCCTACTCACAACTCCGCCATCATAAATTGGTTTCATTAAATAAAACCTAAACCAGGCTTATGATTTTTCGGAAAATACTCATGTAGTGGAAATCTGTCAAAAGTTTCATGGCAGGGAATCTCATGGCAAGAATTGATGAGAAGTATCATGGCACATATGCCGGGGACCCTCAGTGTGACAGGCTGAAGGTCAATCTATCCCGGCTGTACCATGAGATTTGTCAACAGTTTCATGACAGAGAGGACCACAGCGCCATTTGAAATTAAAGCACCACACTTGAGTAAAAAAAAGAATAACAATCTTGATATATCCCTAAACCCCTTCCCGTGAATCATAACTCTTTTCATTTAATAAATTTAACCTGGGATACTTTTCGGAAATACTCGTGTGGGAAATTGTCAAAAGTTTCAACGACGAACGTGGAGACGTGGTTACACAAATGGCCAAGGAAATGCAGAAAAGAGACCAAGGAACTCTACCCAGTGCTGCTGAGAAAAATCCTCAGTGTAAGGCCATCACACTGAAGTCTGGTAAAGTTCTGGAAGGACCCAAGGGCAAAGAGAAACTGGTACAAGGAAATGAACTGGAAAGTGACGTTGAGGAGATTGAAAAGGAAGCCGAGAAAGAGACAGCTGATCTGCAGACCGATGCTGCACCTGAAACAGCTGAAACAGATAAAGGTACAGGTGGAGGTACAGCTTCCTTCCCTTTACCACAAAAACAAGTAGATAATAACAAGCACATGCCTAGGATTCCTTATCCTGCACGTCTTAGAAATAAGGAACATGTTCTTAAATTCAAGAAATTTCTGGAACGATTAATGTCTGTAGAGATAACCATTCCTCTCACAGAAATGATTTCCGAAATGCCCATCTATGCTAAGTTCTTGAAAGAATTGATTTCAGGAAAAAGGCAGGTCGAGCAGGAGGAGGTGATTATTCTCAACAGCACATGCCGTGCCATAGTTCAGAGGAGATTGCCCGAAAAGAAAGAGGACCCCGGATGTCGCACACTTCCAGTACAATTCGGAAAGGCCAAAGTGAGTATGGGGCTTTCTGATTTAGGATCGAGCATCAATGTGATGCCACTAGCTATGGCAATCCGCCTTAAGCTTGGAGAGATTCAACCAATCAAGATGAGACTGCAGCTCGCAGACAGATCAATCACTCAGCCCGTAGGAATCCTCAAGGATGTTGTGGTCAAAACCGGCCAGGTTCTCTTCCCGGTTGACTTCATTATCCTCGACATTGAAGAAGATTCTGAAATGCCACTTATCCTCGAACGCCCATTCCTGGCCACTGGTGGTGCACTAATTGACGCTAAATCTGGAAAGGTCACATTGAGGGTCGATGGCGAGGAAATCACCTTTGATATGGAACAGCTGCAGAAGTTTCCAAATGAAGGAGCTTGTTCCATGTTTTCTATAATAGATAGTGGAGAGGAAATTGATTGTGAGGAGAGAGAGCTTGACTCTGGATTTGATCATGAAATGATGCTGGATGAGATTTCAAAGCAGGTACTGAAGCTTGCTGGCGTGGAGCACAACGGATGCAACGCCGTTCACTTTGCCGATCCCGAAACAGGGGATTTGGAGGAGTTTGACGCCACCGATTTCCATGACGACGCCGACCAAGAGGAGGCGGATCCTGTACTGATGCAGGGTCCGGAAGGTAAAATTGATCTTCTCCCATCTAATTCTCGCAAATTACTCCCTTCCGTTGAATGCCCACCAGAGCTTGAACTTAAAACATTACCCAATCATCTCAAGTACGCGTTTCTCGCAGAACATAAAAAATTACCTGTGATTGTTTCGGCTAAGCTCTCCCAAGAGCAAGAAAGTGCTCTGGTGGCCGTTCTTAAAAATTATGTGTGTGCAATCGGTTGGACCATTTCTGATATCAAAGGAATAAGCCCTTTTGTTTGTATGCACAGGATTTTAATGGAGGAGAATTTCAAGGCATCTCGCCAGCCCCAACGAAGATTGAACCCACCCATGCAAGAAGTGGTAAGAAAGGAAGTGATCAAGCTGTTAGACGCCGGTATTATATACCCGATTTCTGATAGCAAATGGGTCAGTCCTGTGCAGGTTGTTCCGAAGCGGGGTGGGATGTGCATTACACAGAATGAACAAGGGGAGGAAATTGCCACGCGCCCAGTCACCGGATGGAGAGTCTGCATAGACTACCGGAAGTTGAACGAGGCAACTCGCAAGGACCATTTCCCTTTACCTTTTATCGATCAAATGTTGGAACGATTGGCGGGAAGGGCATTTTATTGCTTTTTAGATGGATATTCTGGATACAATCAAATAGTGATCGCCAGTGAAGATCACGAAAAAACTACTTTTACTTGCCCTTATGGCACTTTTGCCTATAGGCGCATGCCTTTTGGTCTTTGCAATGCACCAGCTACTTTTCAAAGATGCATGATGTCTATATTCTCTGAATTTATCGAAAAATGCATTGAGGTCTTCATGGAAGACTTCTTTATAGATGGAGATACGTTTGATGAATGTTTGACTAATCTTGCTAAGATTTTAAAGAGGTGTGAGGACACCAACTTGGTTTTAAATTGGGAAAAGTGCCATTTCATGGTCACTGAGGGCATAGTGTTAGGTCATCGCATTTCTCGTGCAGGCATTGAAGTTGATCCAGCCAAAGTTTCCATCATTTCCAATCTCCCTCTCCCCAATTCTATCAAATCAGTTAGGAGCTTCTTAGGGCATGCCGGTTTTTACCGGAGATTCATTAAGGATTTCTCTAAAATTGCCAAGCCGCTCACTAACTTGCTTTGTAAAGAAAATCTTTTCTTAATAAATGAAGCGTGTGTCCAAGCCTTTGACACGCTCAAGAAGATGTTGGTTTCTGCACCGATAGTGCAACCACCCGATTGGTCACTGCCTTTCGAGGTAATGTGCGATGCTAGTGGTCTCGCCGTGGGCGCAGTTCTTGGACAACATAAGGATGGGAGACATTGCGTAATTCATTACGCAAGTCATGCCCTGAATGAAGCCCAAATTAACTACACCACAACGGAGAAAGAGATGTATGCTGTAATCTTCGCGTTTGATAAATTCAGACAGTATCTCATAGGTACGAAGACTATAGTATACACCGATCACTCTGCATTGAGATACTTGTTTAGCAAGCAAGATGCCAAACCTCGATTAATCAGGTGGGTACTTCTGTTGCAAGAATTCGACATCATAATAAAAGATAGGCGAGGTCGAGATAATGGTGCTGCTGACCACTTATCTCGATTAGATAATGATAAAAAGGAAAAAGCCGTCAATGAAGAATTTCCGGACGAACAGTTGTTCGCATTGCATCTGCATAATCAAGCTTGTCCATGGTTTTCCGACATCGCTAACTTCTTGGCATGCGGAATAACCCCACAGTTTTCGAACTATCATCAGAGGAATAAGTTCAAACGAGATGTATTAAGTTACTTCTGGGAAGAACCTTATCTCTTCAAACACTGCGCCGATTCAATAATCAGGCGATGTGTGACCGAGCATGCAGCCTATCAAATTGTCAGAAAATGCCATGAATCAGAATATGGAGGTCACCATGGTCCCGCTCGAACGGCCCACAAGGTCCTCGAATGTGGATTTTATTGGCCTCACATCTATGAGGATTGCAGGACATTTGTGAAAGGTTGTGACAAATGCCAAAGATTAGGAAACATCTCCAAGAGGGATGAGATGCCTCAAAAGGGAATTCTCACACTTGAGATTTTCGATGTATGGGGCATTGACTTCATGGGACCGTTTCCACCATCTGGTGGAAACTACTATATCTTGGTAGCTGTCGATTACGTGTCCAAATGGGTTGAGGCTGTCACATTACCGACCAATGATGGTAGCCAAGTCATCAAGTTCCTCAAGAACAATATTTTCAGTCGATTTGGCGTACCTAGGGTGGTGATATCTGATGGAGGAACACACTTTATTAATAAAGCTTTTGAAACTTTAATGAGTAAAAATGGGATCCTCTATAAGATAGGCACGCCTTATCATCCCCAGACTAGTGGTCAAGTCGAAGTATCCAACCGCGAAATCAAACACATACTCGAAGCCACTGTCGGGATAACCCGTAAGGATTGGGCACGTAAGCTCAATGATGCTCTATGGGCATATCGCACAGCATTTAAGACTCCCATTGGGATGTCCCCTTACAGACTTGTCTTCGGAAAAGCCTGTCATTTGCCCGTAGAGTTAGAGCATAAAGCTTACTGGGCCGTCAAAACGCTTAACTTCGATCTGAGAGTCGCTCAGAGCAAACGCAAGTTGGACCTCAATGAAATTGAGGAAATACGAGCATTAGCTTATGAAAGCTCTCGAATTTATAAGGAGCGGACCCAGAAGTTGCACGATCGCAGGATTAAGCCTAAGCATTTCTATGTTGGTCAAAATGTATTATTGTTCAATTCTAGGTTGAAACTGTTCCCTGGAAAGCTTAAATCCAGATGGGAAGGACCACATGAAGTGCTGGAAGTGTTTCAAAATGGAGCCGTCAGGATCCGAACTGACAAGGGCAACATAGTGGTGAATGGACAGCGATTGAAGGAGTACCTCGGACAGTTCGATCCGGAGAAAGAAAGCCAAGCAGTGGCAGACCCGGCTTACACCCAATAAGAAACAGCATTAAAAACACAAAAAATTCATTTTATATATATATAGTACTTACTTCATAAAAAAAAGTACCCAAAGATCAATTAAACATTTAGAGTACTAAGACTCTAAATGTGAGGATGTTGATACTTGGAGAAAATCTAATGCATTTCATTTATCTGTCTTGCAGAAAGCTCGGAACCATCAAAAAGAAGGAGCAGATAAGAGTAACATGGAAAAACCAGGTTCTTGGTTGGATTAGTTCCATAAGTCTGAGAAAACGCTTTCGGAATTTGAAGAAATTCAATACCCGGAATAAAATTCACAGATAAATGGAACTGACCCAACCTAATTTTATGCAAGTGGATTATTTAATTTTTAGCCCAGCATTTTGAATTTATTTGGACTGAATTTATTCAGCCCAAATCAAATAAAATGGACTCAGGCCCAACATCACACTCGGGCCCAGTCCAAGAAAATTTGAAAATTCAAAATTCTTTGTCGCGGAAGGTCCTTTGTCGCGATGTCATGCATCGCGACCAGGACCTGTTCCGCGACAAACCCTCTTCTGTCCTTAACTTTCTCTGTTGATTGTCGCGATGCACCTTGTCGCGGAGCATGGCTCCGTGACCAAGCCCTGCTCCGCGACACAACCCCCGTTGACTTTGTCTTTATGCTGAACTTTGTCGCGATAGCCTTGTCGCGGAGCATTGCTCCGCGACCAAACCTCAACTCCGCGACCTCTCTAATGTCGCTATGCCCTTGTCACGGAACCTTGTTCCGCGACAAAGTTTAGGGTTCCGCGACAAAAGTTCTAGTATTTATACCCCCCCCCCCCCCACCCCCACCAGTTTTCTCCCACGTTCAGGTCTGTCATTTCAGTTTCTTCATCTTCTTCCCCCCATTTTCTTATTGTCCGAACGAACACCACGTGTTCTTCGCAACCCTCATTCATTTTCTAAGGGGATACTATGGACCGATTTTACGGACTCCTCCCAAACCTTGGACCCATGCCCCAACCCGAGCCATGGAGGGCAGGGTGAACCCATTTGTCCCTCCTGTTCATGGCATCGGGTTCCCTTTTTCTTATTTTTATTTTTGATGTGTTTGTTGTGTAATATGGCTTATTTGTGCGTGAGTTCTTCTGTTTTTGGGGTTTCTAAAGACTCTCGGTTATGAGCAGTGTGTTGAAATTTTTGAGAACCCCTACGAACATGTGTTTTAAAATCTGTTAATGAGCTAAAGTTTTGGAAGATAAAACTGGAAAGAACAAACTGATGAATATTTGGGTATTGTTTTGAATATCTTAATGTTATTGGTTTGTTTGATCTTGATGTGACTTCTACAGTGTTGTTTTGGTGTAATAAAGATGGAAGATCTTTTTGGGCATATTTGTTCTCATGTTAGAGATCTCATGGGAATAAATGTTTGTTTGTTTATGGAAAAATAGTACAAACACCCAATAAGAAGCTTCCACTTTAAATAAAAGCAACTTTTTGGAAAAAGACAAAAAGAGTTTTTTTTATTTAATGTTTGACCTGAAGTCTTTTGTTCCCAATGGAACACTAGTGTGAGTAAAATAGCAGTATTTTCGTCACCTAACTGCTATCCTTTTCAAAAATAAAAAATGGGACCACTCACATCCCACTTTTATTAAATAAAATGAGTCAACCATTTTAAAATTAAAAACAGTGTTTGCAAACTTTTGGAATGCTTTAACTGTCCAAACAGTCCAAGCTATCCAGAAATAGCAGATCCACTTCGCCACGTCTTCATTACACATTCCAATATTCGAGCATTCCATTTCCCTATGCCCATCTCATACCACTTCCAACAAGTGTCTCGGACTTGTTTAATAAAACTGAAAAATTTTTGGGCCCAATGACCCTTATCATTTCATAAAAATTTGTTTACCTATGCTTTACATTAAAAGTTCGAGTTAGAGAGTTAATAGCCTCACATCTAGAGCAAAGCTCTAAATGTGAGGATGTTGATTTTTAAAACTTGAAAAATTTCTGAGCAAATTATAAAAATAGGATTCATAACTTCTCATCCTTTCAGGGGTAATCTTCCTATCCCAGATCCTGCACCCGAAGGAACCCAGCTGCTGGACTTGCCACTCGAACTCCTTGGTGAAATTCTCTCCCGAATAGAAGAGGATGAAATCAGGGAAGTGTTCACTGCACAAGAAACATGCAAAAAGCTTAAGGATGCAGGGGACCTTGCCATCGTGTACAGGCGATGCGAGCTTGACTCCTCCACTGTGAAGAGATGGCAAGAAAGGATTCGTCGGCAGAAGGAGAGATTCCTGCGAACATGTGTAGCGGCAGGAAACTTTAATCTCCAGATCATTCCAGCACTCATGGCATTTGCAGAAGGGAATGAGGAGCACGCCTGTGAACTGCTGCGCCCAGGACTTGAGGACAACCATAAGGCGTCAATCTTCACCCGCGGACTGATGCTTATGAGCAAGACGGATGAAGGCCAGGTCGAGCAAGGGATCAGAATGATTGAGAGAATGGTGACGCACATGTCAATTCTTCAGTATACGTCCACCAACGTCCTCGCATGGATGGCAGACAACCCAGACACTCCATACCTATGGGCTGGTCAAGGAGCCAGAGTCTACTGCCCAAGGAGGCACGAGCCCATGAGGGACCACAATGGCTGGTGTCTGCGGTGTGAGTTGACCAGCTACATCCACTGGGCCAGATATATGTTCTGAAGGAAGAAGGATGAATCCCAGTTTACTTTGCTTTATTTTTAATTTCCGTTTTAGTAGTAGTAATCTGCAAGGGATTCCTCCTTTTGTAAGTGCAGGTTTGTACTAACTGCACGAGAATCTCTTGTCTCGAATGTAATTTATTTGCTTTCCCTAAAATGGAACTCAGCTCTTGAGACCACTGGACAAATCTTTATTGCTTTCCTTTTGAAAAAGATGTCTGTACAGTCCGAGATGAATAAGTGACTGTTAGGCCAAAAATATGCTGTTGACATACTCAGTATGCCAGCAGTGCCTCTTTACTGCTTTCAATTAAATAACCAGCAAAATATGCATAAACCTGCTCTAAATTCACATGTTGAATTTAGGCTTGTGATTAAATTTTCAAACTTTTAAATTGGGATAATATAATTGAGAACATGCATGACATGAATTCCTGAGGTTTTGAGCTATAAAAATTTAATGATGCGATCAGCTTATTGGGTAATAAATCTGCATGTTAGAGATTTGAATTGGATAAATTGTTAGAATTAAGCTTTGATTAAATTTGAGAATATTGTATGACATGAATCAACCCAACCTTGTGAGGTTTGAGCCATGAGTTACTTTTACTCATTCATTTTCTTTGATGTGTGAATCAATTTGATTAAAGGAAACTAGAACTTGCAATTGGGACCGATTCAAGACCATGCCATATTCCAAAAATCGAGCATATGATCGAGGCACCTAGAAAAACCCAAATTTTTGGCCTTCGTTTGAATTCCAAACCAAAAATATTTTTCCTTTAGGATTAACCACTTTGAGCCTTAAGCCTAATTTTTATTTGAAGCCCTTTATATTATTCCTAGCCTTATAAAAAGACCAAGAAATTCAAACCCAAGTGTGCAAGGATAAATTCTATCAAAGGCATTAAACTTGTGATCATCAATCCATGTTAATCGGTATGTTATAAACCGATTCAAAAAAAAAAAAAAGAGAGAAATTGTGTTGAGATCCATTCAACAACAATAAATTGCAAATGACAAAGCAAATTAGACATAGTCTAATGTCATGCAATAGTAAAGAAAAGCAGAAGAAGAAATAATGATGATCATAAATTCTAAATAAAAATATGCCATATTACGATAGAATTAATTCTTGCCACTTCCTAGCCCAATTATTCCCCTTCCTACCAAATGTTACAACCGCATGCCCCATTATAACCTTAAATAAGACCTCATGATCTCGATTTGAGGAAATGAGCCGGTGGCGAGTTGGTCTGATTGCAAGCTTATGGGATAATTTAATTAAATTTGACTTTGAGCGGTCATGATAAACCCAATTGAGAGTGAGTGAAATTTCCGATTCTTTTATAAGTGAGGCTCTGTTTTGTTGCACATGTTCATGTCATGCCTTAATTCTAATTTTTAATTTTTGCATCCTTCGAACATGATATTCAAGAAGGATTGATGATAATGTTTGATTTGTAGGCCCGATTTAGTGAGCAAGTATCATTTTATTCAACACTGCAATCAAGGGAATTCAATATTTGTAGTTTTTGATTGTCTTATCCCAACCCAAAAAGAATGTGATTTATGAAGCCACGAAAATGAATTGAATATGAAGAGTCCGTGTTCTTAGGAACAATGACTCTGACTACTCGAGACGATCAGTATTAAATGTGAGGATGTTGATAATGGCCAGAAATGACCATTATTTTCAATCCATTTCCGTGTCTTAAACGGGCATTTGATCGCATTCCGGTCTTACATTAAGTAAGAAAGCAGTTGAATTGGACTGATTTATGCATAATTGTAAAAATAATAAGCTGGTGTGAAAAAGGCATAAATATGTAATTTTATTACATATTTATGTTAGAAAAATCCAAAAACATGAGAAAAAGAAAAGAAAAGAAAAAGGAATGAAAAAGATGGGAAAAAGAGAGAAAAGCCCACAAAAAGAACATTTCCGGCCCAATCCAGCAGGCCCAGGAGCACCTTTGTCGCGGAAGCCGCTTTGTCGCGATGCATGGTTCCGCGACAAAGGCATGCTCCGCGACCAAGCAAGCTCAGATGAAGGAGGAGACCAGCCAAGCACCTTTGTCGCGATACCTTTGTCGCGATGCCCTGTTCCGCGACAAAGGCATGCTCCGCGACCAAGATGCACAATTAGAGACACAAGACCCAGTCGAGAAGCTTTGCCACATGTAGTGTGTTCCGCGACCAAACTTGATGCTCCGAGACAAAGCTGTGATGTGTGTGATGTCTTGAGACACAATGGGCTCGAATCAAGGCCCATGGGCTTAGGGTTACACTTCTATAAATATGAGGTGTTTCCCATGAGCTGAAGGAGGAATTTTTTTTGATTAGAGCTCTCTTGAAGACAAGCAGTAGGAGTTCTCTCTTATGTAGTGTAGCTTAGTTTTATTTTCTTGTATTATTTAATTCTTGCCCTTAGATTAGTTTAGTTTAGTGTTCATTTTAGTGTTTTACTGTTCACAGTAACTAGATAGCCACTTTTATATCATGTTTTGTTTTCTAAACTCTTGTTTTAGGGTTTGTAATACCCAAATCATGGGTATTAACAACACCCACTTAATAAAATGGGAAAACATTCATCATTTGTGTCCCAAATCATGAAATGGGTCTCACACCCCATGGATTTATGCTTTCTTTTTCTTTTGGGGTCATTTGACCCCCATTTTGCTCCTATTTATGTTTACTGTTTGCATTTTATGGATGATGTTGTGTATTTACGTGTGATCAAACCCTAGATTAGGATGTATGCTTTATTTTTAAATTCTGTCCAGTTTTGTTTAAGCATGTTCTTCCATATTTTGAATGTTTCTTGTTTGTTTTTAGCTTAGAATAGCTTTTTGATCTGAAATAGGGTGAGATCACGCTGTTTGCATGCCACTGTTCATTTCTGCTTTTTCTGACTTTTGTCCTGAACCACCTTTGTCGCCAACCGCCTTTTGTCACGGAACCATGTTCCGCGAAAAAATGGTTGTTCCGCGACAAAGGTTTCTAAAGACACTTGTCTTCATATTTTAAAACCCTTTGTCGCGAAACACTTTGTCGCGGAACCACGTTCCGCGACACAACCCTGTTTGGCGACAAAGGAGCCAAGCTCTTGCATTTTGTCTGCATGGCTTTCTGTCGCGGAACATTCTTGTCGCGGAACCACGTTCCGCGACAAAATCTCATTCTGAGACAGAAAAATTATGCCATGCCCTTATTTCTTTGAAAACCTTTGTCGCGGAACACCTTGTCGCGGAACCACGTTCCGCGACAAAATTTTCCATGCATAGCGACAAGGACCAAATGCTTTAAAATTTTCTGAAAATCCTTTGTCGCGAAACACTCTTGTCGCGGAACCACGTTCCGCGACAAAATCCTGCTTAGCGACAAAGAAGCGTTATGCTGCCAAAAATTCTAAAAACTTGTCGGGATACCCATGTCGCGGACCTCGGTCCGCGACAAAATTTATGATATCGCGACAAAGACTCCCTTCTCTCTATTTAATCTCAAACATTCTTCATTCTCTTCCTATATTATATTGCATCACTCACATCATAACCCCATGGGTTAAGGTGTACATTCTGGAATTGCAATATAGGGTGTTATGCTGCCCAAATTTTGATTCTCTATTTTCATCGCTTAACTAATTGAACCCTTGAGTCATTAATGATTAAAGATTGAGATTAACAATAATTAAACATCAATAATCATCATGATTAAAGGACCTTTGTTCAATTGCCATTAAAATACTCCTCTATAAATAAAATCTTGATGACTTAAGCAGATAATCCGGACTGTAATTAATTATGGTAGGAGGGATTATTTAAAATCATCAATTGTGGACCCAATCCACAACCTTGCATGAGAAACCAATGTCTCTCATACAAGGAATCTTCTTTTATTGCTTGTTGATTTTGTCTTTGCGTGTTGTGTGTAACAATTAGTAAAGACTACATCAGACTAATGTTGGCGGGTATTCCCTCATGGATAACTAGCTCGTATTCTGGGTATTAATTACTAAGTGTTATTTTGCATGGTCTGGATGACTGTCAGTGGAAGCCTTGGCGGTTCGCCCATCCGGGGTTATAATAGCTGCTCGGCTGACTCCCATCCAGATACAGTTTTACTTTAATTATCTTAATTTCCAAACCCAAATTCCAATCTGTAATAAAACTCTGCTAATGTCTGTCAACATTAGCTGATAAATACTACAGAGAGGAAGCATGTAGGTTTTTACCAGAATTCACAGACAGTGGAGATCCAACTGATATTGACACTATCATTATAGGGTTTAAACTGTCTAAATTCATTCCATCCGAGTTATCAGGATACTGAACCGCAGATGTTTGCAATTCACCTAATAGCTCTGCCATTACTTTGGTCCTCCGGCCATTTCATGATTGTGTTTCACCTTCTGTCTAGACCCGCTGTTATATTTTGGGTCATTCCATTTCACACTTCCATACATCCTTATGCATGCTATTATTATGTAGATAATGTGGTCTATAGTATTTTGGGATCATTCCCTTGGACAATAGAAGTCTAGATTTTAAATAGATATTGCTTATTAAATTTCCAACAAAAAAACTCCTTTATAAAGTCCGGATCTGAGTAAGGGATAAATTCTTCAGTTATGACTAATTCATATTCTGTCAAGGGTTGATTTTGGGAAATTAGAAGCAGAGTCAGCAATTAGGTCTCACCTAGACTGAAAGGGTCTGTGTTTTAACTGAGAGTCTAGTACCTGTTTAGGGAATGATTTTCAAATCCATTATTTTCCAAAATTGCTGTTTGTTAAGAATCTAAAATTAAATATTACACCGAGATGGGGTCCACTTGGACTCAAATACAGTGTAGTAAATAATTTTAGAGGAACATCATCCAGGCCTTGGTTATTTTTCTAAGATAGGGTTGAGTTTTCTTTCAACTGCTATCCTCTTCTGCCAAAGCCTATTTTTAAGTCCTGAGTGAGTGCATCCGGAACAAACTAATTTATTAGTTCGTTTCATTAGTTTGTATCTCATAACCACCCGGAAGGAAGTGAACACTGCGAGCATTTCACCGAGAGCCGGGAATTCTTGATCCATACCCAGTCATCTTGACTGGGTGCTGTCTTTTACTACCAGGGTCAGATTTTCAAAACTTCCGAGCGATAGGTTTTAACTGCTTTCTTTAACGCTTTCTTTTACCGCTTTCTTTTAACTGCCTTCTTTAGAGGTCACTCGGTTGTATTGAGGGTTGTGTAAGTGCTACTAGGATTGATAGTTAAGGGATAGTTTAGTGCTTAATTAGAATCTTTGGGTGTGACATGGGGGAATGATAGTAGTACTTGGCATTTCAATAAATGATTTGTCGGGTGTTGCTTTTCCACCGCGGATGAAGTAACATACCCAGGCCAGGGCAGTTACAAATTTGTGGTATCTTAGAATCTGTGGTCTTAAGAACATGTAAACTCATATTGTAAGTACCTGTCTGTTAAAGGGAAAGCATTATTGAGAGCATGAGAATTAGCTATCTGATAGAATTATCCCAAGCCAAGATCTGTGTATAAAAATGGAAGTTTAATACTGCTGTATCTAAATCTTGTCCAACCTTCATTCTTTTCTTCCTGTCCCTTCTGTCTATATTATGATTCAGCTTCACAGCTGGCATAGTGTAATTATTCACTGCTTTCATAGATAGTATTTATCGCATTTTTAGAATAACTTTACCCGCTTTCTAGAATAAACTTATTTGCTTTGTAGAATAAATTTAAATGCTTTTATAGTTTAGTTTAAATTCATGCCAGCAGTTATTAATCACTTTTCAAAACCATTGGAGCAATACAAATGGAAAATCTAGTAAAACGACGTGGGCCCTGCTTCTATCGCACATCCTCCAGTGAACGATCCGGTCTTACTATAAATTACTGCAATTTTTGACACCGTGCGCTTTCGGGCCACAGTTTCTTAAACACGAGTAATAAAAACGTGACAACCTATAAATATATCCCTACTCACAACTCCGCCATCATAAATTGGTTTCATTAAATAAAACCTAAACCAGGATTATGATTTTTCGGAAAATACTCATGTAGTGGAAATCTGTCAAAAGTTTCATGGCAGGGAATCTCATGGCAAGAATTGATGAGAAGTATCATGGCACATATGCCGGGGACCCTCAGTGTGACAGGCTGAAGGTCAATCTATCCCGGCTGTACCATGAGATTTGTCAACAGTTTCATGACAGAGAGGACCACAGCGCCATTTGAAATTAAAGCACCACACTTGAGTAATAAAAAGAATAACAATCTTGATATATCCCTAAACCCCTTCCCGTGAATCATAACTCTTTTCATTTAATAAATTTAACCTGGGATACTTTTCGGAAATACTCGTGTGGGAAATTGTCAAAAGTTTCAACGACGAACAGAATGTTTCCTCTGAAGCTCACTATAGATGACTCAAAATACTTTAAGGCAACCACTGTTGATAGCGGCAAGTTATGGCATCTCCGGTATGGGCATCTTAACTTTGATGCATTGAAATTGTTACAGAAAAAGAATATTGTAACAGGACTGCCGCAGATTGAATCCTCCAACAATGTTTGTGAGGTTTGTGTCATGGGAAAACAACATCGACACACCTTCAAGAATTATGGCGCGAGAAGAGCTAGATCGCGACTTGAGCTGGTACATTATGATGTTTGTGGACCAATTACTCCAGTTTCTATTGGTGGAAATAGGTATTTTCTTACCTTCACAGATGACTACAGTGGAAAAACATGGATCTACATGATGAAAGAAACAAGTGAAGTTTTCTCTAAATTCAAGGAATTTAAAAACCTTGTTGAGAAACAAATTGGGTGCCAATTAAAGTGCCTGCGGACAGATCATGGTGCAGAATACACATCTCGAGAATTTGATCATTTTTGCAGAGAGCATGGGATATCACACCAACTCACGATGCCATATACACCACAACAAAATGGTCTTTCAGAAAGAAAGAACCGAACAATTTTGAATATGGTTCGATATATGCTGAAAGAGAAAAATATTCCCAAAGAATTTTGGGGTGATGCTGTAAATTGTTCTGTCTATCTGTTGAACAGGTTCCTAACAAGGAGTATTGGAGACATAACTCCCGAAGAAGCCTGGAGTGGGAAAAAGCCAAAAGTTGATCATCTGAGAATTTTTGGAAGCCTTTGTTTTGCAAAAGTGCCAGAAGAAAAGCGTACAAAGCTTGAAGATAAAAGCCAAAAATGCATTTTTCTTGGCTATGGTGAAAATTGCAGCGGGTACAAACAGTACAATCCTGTAAAACCCGCAAAGTGGTGATGTCAAGAGATGTTATCTTTAATGAGGATCAATCTTGGAGATGGAATGTAGATGAGCAGACCAAGCATGTTCCTTTTGATAATGAACAGGAAAAGCAAAACGAACCGCAACAACAAATGGAGGACATGGTACCTGATCATGTTGAAGTTGAAAGCCAATCCTCTGATGATAGTCCTCTTGTGAGAAGAACAAGAAGAGTCCAGGACATATATGACTCCAGTGAGCAGATTGATGATGAATTCAATAATTTTTGTCTATTTGCAGGTCTTGACCCATTGGCATTTCAAGAAGCCTCTAAAGAAGTTAAGTGGCAAAAAACTATGGAGGAAGAAATTCAAGCCATTGAAAAAAATAATACATGGGAGCTCACATCACTCCCTGACAGACATCGAGCAATTGGAGTCAAATGGGTGTTCAAGACGAAAAGAAATGCAAAAGGAGAAATTGAAAGGCACAAAGCCCGTCTTGTTGCAAAAAAGGGTACAATCAAAGATATGGAATTGATTATGAAGAAATCTTTGCCCCAGTTGCCCGGCTTGAAACAGTGAGGCTACTCATTTCACTAGCAGCTCAAAAGAAGTGACAGATACATCAAATGGATGTTAAATCCGCATTTCTGAATGGAAATCTTGAAGATGTTGTCTATGTTGAGCAACCACCTGGATTCATCATTGAAGGCCAAGAAGACAAGGTGTACAGGTTGAAGAAAGCGCTCTATGGATTGAAGCAGTCACCAAGAGCTTGGAATTCAAGAATCGATAAATACTTTATCGAAAATGGATTTGTAAAGTGCCCATATGAGCACTCTCTATATGCAAAAAGAAACATGTCTGGAGAATTTTTATTGGTATGTCTATATGTTGATGACATTATCTTTACAGGTTATGATAAGGCCTTGATCCAGGAGTTCAAGAAATCAATGGAAAAGGAGTTTGAAATGTCCGATCTGGGATTGATGCAATACTTCCTAGGCATTGAAGTCAAGCAAGATGAAGAAGGAATTTTTATCTCACAAGAAAAATATGCCAAAGAGATCCTGAAGAAATTCTCAATGGAAGATTATTGCAGTGTCGACACACCGCTGGAAGTTGGCACCAGATTGACTAAAGAAGGAGAAGGAAACCCAGTAAATCCAACCTACTACAAAAGTCTTGTGGGATGCTTGAGGTACTTAACCTGCACACGACCTGATATCTTGTTTGGAGTTGGTCTTGTTAGCAGGTACATGGAAACACCAAAAACTTCACACTTGAAAGCTGCGAAAAGAATTTTGAAGTACATCCAAGGGACAATCAATTATGGCATGCTATATTCTACAAATCAAAGCACTGAATTGGTTGGATTCAGTGATAGTGATTGGGCTGGAAGTAAAGAAGATAGAAAAAGCACATCAGGGTTCGTGTTCTACCTCGGTAGAAATGCATTCACTTGGTCATCAAAGAAGCAACCCATTGTCGCGTTATCGACTTGTGAAGCAGAATATATTGCTGCTGCTGCATGCGTCTGTCATGCAATTTGGCTGAAGAAATTGCTGGGAGATTTGAAGATACAACAAGAAAGTGCAATCAAGATTCATGTCGATAATAAGTCTGCCATTGCCCTTGCAAAAAATCCAGTGCATCATGAACGCTCAAAACACATCGACACCCGTTTTCACTTTATACGGGAACATGTAAAATCAAAAGAAGTGGAGCTGAAGTATGTCAGCTCAAGTGAGCAAGTTGCAGATATTTTTACAAAAGCGTTGAAAGTTGAAACCTTCCAGTATTTGCGAAAGAAGCTGAGAATCCAAGATTTCAAGAGGATGAGTTTAAGGGGGGGAAATGTTGAATAATAAACTCACCTAACTACGCATGCTCCAGCCGCCGTCCCCGACAACACATGCTCACGCCGTTGTCAAAAAGAGCTGCCACAGCCGTCGTCAAAATAGCCGCTAAGTTTGATTGCAATTAGCTTTCGGATTATGTATCTGTAATTTGTCAACAATGGTGTATTTTATATCTTTACATTTGTAATCCTTCCGGCTATAAATAGTCGTGTAATCTTAGCGAAAAAATGCAAAAAAATGCAGAACGATCTAAACTCTCTTCTCCCCAATTCAAAATTCCAACAATCTTTGCATTTTAGTGTATCCCTTTCCGCTGTTTGCCTTAATTTCTCTTCTTCGGCCTCTGTTCGAGCATCACCTTCTTCTCTTTTCCTCCTCATCCTATCCATGCTCTTCTGGACTTGTACTTTCCCCCTTCTGCTCATGCTTCCATAGGGCCTGAAATTGATACAAAGTACAGAAAAATTGGACAAGATTAGATAAAGTGTATGACTCATATGTAGCCAAAAAGAAAGATGGACCCTTGAATGTTTGGTAAAATAATTTGGACTTACCTTGAGCTCATTATGCCGTCTCTTAGAATTTTCGAGTCGAGAGGAAAAATCAGTCTGGCTTCGCCTAACATTCGCGAAATCCTCCAGAAGGAGTTCCTTCTCTGCATCCCCGGACTCCAACTTCTTCGCCAAATCTTTCTTCCTTTCCAAAGCCTCATACAAATTGATCTCCTCCTCGAATGCCTCATCATCAGTCCCCTTCAATTTGTCCCTCAGGTCAGACTGTTCCCCTTCCATCCTTTTGACGGCAAGAACGTTTTCCTGAATTCGATTGGCCTGCATTTCTAGTGAATCTTCCAATTCACGTAGCCTTTCTCCGGCCTTCTCCAACCTTCTTTCTATTTCCATGAGCTCCTCTTTCTCCTTCCTTAACATTTTCAACTCCTTCATATCTTGTCCGAGTCGCCATGCCACCTGCATCACCTTGTTGTTTGCCCAATCTGTGACACCTTGAAGCCCTTTCTCGAGTGCCTGCTTAACAGGCAACAATGTCTGAACATTATCGTCGGATGAACCACTGGCTTTGTCGGATGAACCACTGGCTTGTGATTGGAGAGGTGTCCGAGTTTCCACCACAGCACAAGCTTGTAACAGGTTCAAATCGGACAACAACAAGTACCACATTGCGTCCGCTACAGTGAGCGCGGGCGAAAGCTCACGGAGTACATGAACCCCCTCAAGGATGGTGTACTCCACCAGATCCTTCAGTTCATTAAACAAAGACGGTTTAGATGTGTAGCACTGCCATTCCCTCTTCAGTAAGTAGAGAGTTGCTTCAGAAACATTGGATATAATGTGTTGTGTATGATCTGGGAAAATAGAGCTCTTCAGGATGGCCTTATCAGCAATATGAATGGGGTAGGCTACTTCACAAATCTTCTGTACCGCAATTTTCAGCATTTCATAGAGTTGAGGGACGAGGGGTTCGTCCCAACCGTCATTTAGTCTTTCCATCATTTGGGATGAGGCTTCAGCCCTATTGTCACTGAAACTGCCAGTGTTGGTCATCTCCATTATATATATTACTCTTAAGCTGACAAAGAATTTGTATATATGTTGTTTTTATTGAGTGAATCGTCCTGCCCCTGCAACAAGGATAAATGTTGTATTAGTATAGCATAATCACATTATTAGCCAACAAAAGTATTATTCTGAATGGTTGGAAACTTGGAATGGAATGTTGACACCTAAAATTAATGGGTGATTATTAGAGTTACCCCAATTGGAAAGACCACATCATTTCCGATGTAGGGCAACAGGCATATTGAACATAATCATATAACTTTTTCCAAATCTTGCATTTTCATATATAAATGGTTGTTTCAAACACAACTCTTCCATAAAATAATGGGAAAAAAAGTAACGAAAGAAAGTTTTGATCTTTTTGTGACAGAACAATCAAGAATATTATTCCAAAGCAAATCAGGAAACCCTAAAAGAATACAAATCTTTTGTAGTGTTTTAAATAAGATTCGAACAATTGATACTCATCGAATTACTTGTCGATTCATGGCATTGGATGGCGACCATAAACTTTTATGTATAGTTATTATAAAAAATTCATTAAAAATAAATTCATTTTTACTGACCAAATTTTAAATTTCGTCAGTATTGTTGTCGGGTATTGTCGATAATTTTTTTTAAAAGTAGTTATATATTAATGACATTTCTCAATCTGTAGCTTATTGTTCTAAAATTGCATTAATTATATGGACTTATATAAATTACGATGCCTCATCACCATTTGAAAAAATTGTAAGATTCATTGATTCTTAATATATAATTCATACCTTTTTTAAACTCGAAATCTTTAAGAAAACCAAAACTTCTTCTAATGCGTTTCCTGAATCGACAAATGATTTAGATTGGACAAAGAACATACGAATTGTTAGTAACCATGAAAAATGGAAGGATGTAAAATACAGATATATAATAGTTAACTAGTAAGTAACCCGTCGAGATTCGACGGGTGTATTTATATATTATAGATATTATTATATATATATGCTTATATCATATGAATCTAATAGAGAATATATAATAATTGTAATTTAACTATTTTTAAAATTAATACAGAAATCATATTAAAACCTCTTCTTGTAGCTTGTCCCGTACAAACTTAGCAATCAATAAAAATAAATAATAAAATTGTATTTTATTTAATTTGAAATTTTATTTGAAATTAAATAAATTTAAATAAGTATTAAGCATGATATGCAAATTTTTCTTACAATTTGCTGAAAATTTCACTTTAAACAACGTTTCTTGTAATATCTTGAATTAATCAATCTTAACTAAATACTTCTATTAATACTCTGAGTCTCATCTTGCTAGTAACACGAGGTATCGCAATATATAACTGTTTATTGCTAAAACTGGTTTCGGAAGATGGAGTTCAACATTCTATAATGATTGCCATTGACTTTTCTTTATATTCATAGCAAAACAAACTGCGAATGAGAATTGTCTCATCTGAATTCTAATGGAGAATTTGGTTAAATCAGACGGGCTCATAATCATTTTACCAATCAAGAATTTTCTACTTTCATGGTTTCCCAAAATTAGTTTAACTTCAATTATATAGTTTCGCCTCTTGGTTACTATCAACCTGCTTCTATTGCATAATTTATTTAATGGATCTATATATCTAAAAAGAATGACTATACAACCCTCATTCAAACTTTATTTTATAATTTGGTAGTCCAAAACACTTGATCGTGTTTAGATATTCTGATGAAAATATTTCATTATCATTATACATGCTTTCATCCTTTTGATAAATATTTTTAGAACTGAGATATACATTTTCATTTGCAAGCAGACATTCCATGATGTAATCATTGATCGTATCAACCCATCTATATTCCTAAGAAGCATGATTATGCAGCACTCCTTCAACTTTATTTCATGATTCGGTAATCCTGAATGCTTTATCATACTTTGATATTCCGGTAAAAATATTTCTTTGTCATTATATATACTTTCATCATCTTGACAAATATCGTTAGAACTGAGATATATTTTTTCATTTGTTAACATATGTCCCATGATGTAATCATTGATCGTATCAATATCTCATTTGTAGGGCTAGTCTAGCAACATCTTTAAAAATGTATGGATTTGAAGTGGTACAATTTATATTTGTATATATAATCTCAACAATTGTCGACCCGTAGAGTTCATAAGAAAATCATCTTGAAATGTCAAATCTGATTGTACATCTCCAGATCAATATCAGTTTTATCAATTACCATCATCTGCATGAAGTATTTATTTTGCAAATTTTTTAGCATATATGAATTTCATTGTAGACAACATTTCTTATTGAATCTTGAGTTAATCCATCTTAATTGCATATTAATGTTTCGAGTCCCCTCTAAAAACTTGTTCTGGAAGATAGAATCCAACATTTTTAAAGATTGACAATGACTTCTATTTATAATCATAACAAAACAAACTGCGAATGAGAAATTTCTCCTTTGAAATCGAATGGGAAATTTGGTTAAATCAAATGGGCTCATAATCATTATACCAATCAAGAATTTTCGTCCCAAATAATGAGCTTTGTTTTAATTAGAAGAGATGTTAAATCATTTTCTGGGGTAATTTTTTTGTAGGTAGAATTCTCATCACAATATAGTGGAATACTAAATCTAGAATGTGCAGTCATACCTCTTGGAAGAAGTAATGATGCTATTCCATTGGATTACAAGCAATATAATATCACGCCTCCACGAAAGGCTGAACATAATGGTTTCCAGATAAATGTATTGTTAGTTTCACCACGTAAAGAAAAAATAACCCACCCTCACCACTATCAACTGTAGATAATCTTATTATAAATATTCTTTGCTCATCAATCAACAAAGGTAATAGCTTAGTATGATCTGTCATCATTTTTTTCTTATTATAATATGACTCTTCTAATGTTAGTAGATTCTCGGTTTCAGACGTTAAAACTTCATCCGGTACCGGCTTTCCAGAGAAAAGTTTCAACCTTATAAAATTTGCAGCAATTAGCTTTTCATTTTTTAACAAAGCTAGATTTTTAAATTGTTATTCTGGCAATTGAAAAATCTGTTAAAATATAGATTAATGAATTCTTCCTTAAAAAATAGATTATATAAATTTGATTTTCTTTCTTTATTTAATAATGGATATATTCGCACTCCAATAACTTTTTATGGAAATAGTTAACTTATTGTAAACCAAGTATTCACATAATATGAATTTTCACAATTTTCTTAATAATTGTAAATATTTTGTATGATTTTTAATATAATAAAATATAAATAAGTTTCATATTACTATCTCCGTATTCAAATATGTTGATATTTGTAAATGTGCTATTATTCACACAAATACTTCCACTTAAAGTTTTATCATAGTTATACAAATTAAAATATAGCCAAGTGAGATCTTGTTAGATTCGTCTCGTCGTGTAGTTTTTAAATATCGAACTTTTAGAATTTTTACGTGTACTGAACTTGAGTTATTCATGATTTAAAATGTGCATTGAACTGTATTAAAAGTGGGTCCAAAAAAAATATTTGAATATAGAAGAAGTATTTATATACAATTAGAATGATATCAGTACATATTAATTATATATAATATATATAAATTGAAATTGGAAATTCTGTATAAATTTAAAATCCAAAATCTTTCAAATCTTGTTAAATTTTAAATTTCAAATCTTTCAAATCTTTTTAAAAGTGAACAATATTGTGGGATTCAAAATTTCATATATTTCAAAATTGAAAATCTATAATGAATAAATAAATAAATGAGAAACTCTAAAATTAATAAAATAAAATATGCAAAAATCTATAAAAATTGAAAATTTGAAATGGAGACACCACATTAAATATAGGATAGGTTGTTCACTAATGGTTTTATTAATATATAGATTATAACTCATATAAATAAAAATTTCAGGAAATAAAAGATCTCTTTTAATTGTCCTTTGAAAACATAAAATAAAAATCATAGGATTTAGAGACATCCATAAACTAAAACCACACACCAGAAAATGCATCCAAAAGGTGAGCAAAACCAACTTATCCAAGCCACAAAAATAGATCTAAAAATATGTACCAACAAAAATCGTGAATGAATTTTGAAGTATGAATTTAACATTAGATTACAGAGAATTTTCAATTTCATATCCGTCAAACCAAATAATTTTGGGTTTGGGATTGGGGACTTACTATTAGTAAGTCCCCCAACTCCCGACATATAAATTGGGGGTTCGAATCCCCACCCGGCCTCCTATCACTCTCCTTTGTTCCCTTTGTAATTTGTGTGGCATGAGATCTCACCATCCATTTCTCAGGTCTTTAATGGCTCCTAAAAAAAAAATTGGGTTTGATTTTAAGAGAAAATCGTCTCATCATTTTAGAAAGGAATGCACCAACTTGATGAGGATTCAATTAATATTCAATGAACTAAAAAATAAAATAATCTAAATTGGCAAATCATTTTACCTGTATGTAAGAAACACTTCCTTCTTCTAAGATTATTCTTCAATTCACTGATAGAAAAGAAAGAATAATCTAAATTTCACCTTCACACAGTGCAGTCAAATAGTGCTTAATTTGATAGAATGTAAGGTTGTAAGAATACATATATATAGGGAAAAAAAACTCTAACTGTCCCATAATTTTGTTCGTTTTCTCAAATCATCCCATAAAAAATGAATTAAGCCAATTCATCTAGTAACTACTACCTCCGTCTCATTATAATTGTTACGGACCCACCTGACACGTATGTCAATGCACTTTTTTAACGGTTAATAACTTAAATTGTGTACAATAAAAAATTATAAAAATGTGATATTCTAAAACTACAAGATTAAACGAATCTAACAAGATCTCACTTGACTATATTTTTTCTTACCTAACTATGACAAAAATTCGAATCAAACTTAGACAGTGAATAGTGTCAAAAAATCAAACGTAACAATAAAAATGAGACGGAGGAAGTATGTTAATTTTCACCCAATCCATCCCATCCACCCCTAATGACGATTAATGCTGACGTTACAGCGGATGGTGCTGACGTGTCAACCACATTAGGGCACTAATCCGCTGCCACGTCAGCATTAATCGTCATGAGGCGCACTAATCCGTTGCCACATCAGCATTAATCATCATTAGGGGTGGGTGAAATGGATTGGGTGAAAATTAGTATAGTTACCGGATGAATTAAGTTAATTCATTTTTTATGGGATGATTTGGGAAAACGAATAAAATTATGGGACTTTAGGGTTTTTTTTTTTCCATATATATAGACACAGAAGGCATCTTTTAAACCTTTGGATTAGTTTAAATTAATTATAGAATTAGCCATTGGATTCATAGTATTCACTTAATTTGATAAATTACCTTTGGGACATTTTGAATCCCGATTCATTAAATGCTCATCTCTTTAGGTTTAATATCATACCTGGCTTGCCAACTGAATATTGTTGTACACTACCAATATTTTTTTTAAAATATTTTAAAAGTAAAAAATTAGATAATGCCGTCAACTATATTATTATGTAATTAAATTATATATATGTACTATATAATACTCCATTGAGAAAGGCGAAACCAGAGAAATTGTGGTGGGAGCACATGTTACAAAAATTACAAAGGGATAAAGGGGGTCGCGTGGGGATTTTGAACCCCAACCATAAGGTTAGAAATCAGGAACTTGACCACTTGGACAAGTACTCATCTCCAAATGTCTATAATATTTGACACTATAACTGGCCAATTTTGTTGCCAAATAGTAATAGATATAAGGAAAATAAAAATGAAATAGTAATTGTTAACCCCAACAAAAATATTAAGGCCCATCTCTGTTAGTCCAGTGTCGAAGGCCCATCTGTTTTTGTAGATTGCTTGGCCCAGTCTGCAAAAATATATCCGGAAGAGATGACACACCTTCAAAGCCCGGATATATCCGGAAGAGAGGACGCATCCTCAAAGCCCATCAGATTGAGATATATCCGGAGGAGAGAACGCATCCTCAAGGCCCAGTCTGTGAAGAGAGAGAGGTAGAGCGAGATCAGGATGGAGGCCATCGTTTAAGGAAACATATCAGAGCGAGATCAGGATGGAGGCCATCGTTCATGGAAACATATCAGAGTGAGGCACCCCATAAGGAAGCAAATCAAGAAGAGATCATGGAGCGTCGTAGCTTGAAGACTCCTCACCACTATATATGTATGACGTGGTATCACTTGCAGAGGACACCTCGAATACTCCTAAGAGAGCCGTTCTTATTTTACTTTACTTTCTTTACAGCTTTGCCGCATTTTACTGCTTTCAGTGTTTTTTCCAATTCCTTTATAGCTTTTCTTTCAATTCCTGTAATTTGTCTTTATTTTTCTTGTAATCTTTCCCCCGAGTTCATCAATAAAAGAGAAACCTTTTATCCCAAATTTCACCGTTAACAAATTGGCACGCCCAGTGGGACCCGATTTGAGACCATATCTGCTTCATTAGTGCATGCGTCTTAGATCCGGAAGAGTCATTGTTGATCTAACACAAGAGTTTGAAAGCATGTCCCTACAAGACCAGACGATCATGTAATGACCCGATTTAATTAAATTGGACTGTTTAGATTATTTAAGGTGTTGGGTTTATTACACTCAAGCCCGGATGGGGTTCATTTCAATATTTGAGGATGAGTAGGGGGTGATTTATAATTATTCACTCTTGGAAGTAATAAGGGGGCCTTTTTGTAGTTTTATAAAATTTGGAAGAAAACGGGTGAAGAGGGAGAGGGAGACCGAGAGAAGAGAAAGAAGAGGGGAGGTTTTCAATCCGGTCAAACTATCGCGTTTCTTGGCCGATTGATTAATCGGTTGTTGGTAAGTGTTTCCCCTTGTCATCTTCTTCTCAATGATTTTTATTTCGTTAGTTTTGGTGGTGATTTGGAGAGGTTTTGTTAATGTTACGTTTTGAGTTTTTGGTTCGATTGAGGCTCGGATTGGGCGGAACTGGAGGCGCTAATCGTTGGAAGACATCGAGGCAAGGAATTTATATGCTTACATTACGTGTTTGGGGGTATTGGATTCGGCAGGGGTTATAGATGTATCATTGTTTTGAAGCTCTAAAATTATTGCTTTCATAATTTTGAATGTATCACTGCGTATGAGGAGCTTGGGTCCGGTAGAAGTCGATTTACTCATGCTTTTGAAATTCTGATTGGGGATCTCCGGAAATGAGGTATTGCCTGGTAGAAATTTTTCTAATTTTGAGACTTCGGATCTTATTAAATGAATTAGGCTCCGGTTCTCATTAATTTCTCAATTCCCCAATTGTTACAGATAGATCACTTAAATTCATTTAGTTGAATTAGTATTATGTTTTCATGTTTCAGACTTTTAGTCCTTACCCTAAACTTCATACAGGTTGATATATTTATATATATTCACGTGATGATGGGGTTTTGCAAATCAAGGTATCGAAATTCCCACTCTATTAAATGGAGTAGCTACTGTAATGTTTTTTCATAGTGTATTTTATTTTGTGAGCTCACTTTTGTTTTTATCTGACAAGTGAAGTTATTATGGGCCATTTTGTCCTCAACTTATAAATTATAATTTCGGGTACAGTAGAGAAACGTAGGGAATTATTACTTTCATTAACTTTTTATTGAACACGTTGATTCACCCCTACACTAGTTTTATCTAAAAAAAAATGTTGAGTACATTGGCATGTTATGTAATTGGGGGATTGCCCTCGTGGTGAGATTATGATGCGTGATTGTTATTGATCGGGCAGCCTTCATAGGTGTTGTTGAGTCCCGGTAACCCTACGGGGTGGATTATTGGCTGTGATGCCTGTTGGCCCTTCGGTGTGTATGATTTGGGCTGTTGATGTCTGTGGTCCCTGCGAGGATGGTGTATGTTACCCTGTAACGGGTTAGAGTTGATGGTATCCTCACCCGTGGGTTCATACCGCCCGGGTTTTAGATGCCGGCTACGTATATTCGTTTGCATGTGCATATAGGATAGATAGGTGTATGTTAGGTCATGCATCACGTGCATAAATTGTATGCTTGTGGTTGAAGCACCGGTATGTGACGGTGTGATGGTTAATTGCTTTATTTTTTATTCTGTCATGTTATTCATGCTTTTAATTATTATTATTATTATTATTATTATTATTATTATTATTATTATTATTATTATTATTATTATTATTATTATTTACTCTTGATGCTCTGTTTATCCCTTACTCCCCGGCACGTAGCCTTGCTCAGTACCTTGTACTGACTCCCTTTGCTTTTGTCTGTTTTATAGATCCTGCTGGAGGCGCTGGAGCATGATTGGGTTTGGGGGTGAGAGATCACATAGATAGGACCTGCCTATTCATTTTATCTTATGTGTTTATGTGATATTCTATTGTTTTGATATTATGATTTTTCATTGGATTATTGACTAGTTGAGGCCTGTGAGCCTAGGACTTACATTCAGTCGGCCGGTGGCCTTATGTAATTTATTGATTTGGGCTGGTAGCCCTGTTTGAGATATTGGCATGTTGTTTATGCTGTTTGTGAGGCTTGTAGCCCGGGTAATTTGTTAATATTGTTTATGGTTATTGGTGAGACCTTTTTCCATGTGCCTATGTATTTATTTTATTCTAGCTTCTGCATTAAAATGGATTAATCAGATTATCACTTTAGGTTTTGCTCAGCCTTGTACTAGCTGTTTTAAATTAGCTGGCCACTAGTTTAGGATAGTTAGTACGGCGGTAATGCTTGCAAAAATCAGGTTTGAATTTTCGGGGCGTTACAGATCAAGCGAACATCGGATGAGGATGCCGGTGAAACGGCGAACACCCCTCAACCGCAACAAGGGATAATGCAGATCCCTACTTTCTCTGAACAAAATGCGGCTATCGATGACCGAGTCGATGGCCGAATTCATGCCTTTACTCACGAGGCACCTGATGGACGTTCTGCGGCCTGCCATGGCCGACCAAACTGACCGGATATGCGGTTCCTTGCGCGATGGAGGCCTCCCGGCACCCAGTGCTTCTATGGCGCCGAGCACTCCATACCCGAGACCGACGGGAGGACAGCACCGAACGTGGGGAAACACACCTGGCCAGCCGCCACTTCAAGACTCCGGAAGCGTGGCCAGTATGTTCCCACACTCGTACCAGACTGCTTATACTTTTACTCCAGCGGCACCCAGCGTGCCGAATTTGGGTTACGCGGCACCTCCCGTGCCGGTTTATGCCCCCTCAAGCCCTTTAATGGCAACCAGCGCTACACCAGGCTGCATGGCGGCCGGACCTAGCATGGCGCCAAGACAGGCGGCACCTCATGTGCCGAACATCCCAACCACACCTTATGTGGCGACACCTCTCAACCCGGTTTGGATGCCACCAACCCTAGCGGGGCAGGCGCCACAGCCAGGTGGAGTAGTGGCGGCTCCCGTGACACCAGCCGCCATTCCTACCCACATAGGAGGACAGGCACCACAACCCTGTCGAACACCCGTGACACATGCCGCCATGCCTCCTACGCAGGCACCAGTGATCTCACCGGAGTTGCTAGCGGACATGATGCAGTAGCACTTCAGGATTCAGCTAAAGCCGATGGAGCGGCCTACGCACCGGAAGCCATATCCTGACTGGGTAGACACCATGCAACCATACCCAAGGGGCTTCAAGATGTCGGAATTCACCTCTTTTTCAGGAGATGATGGCAAGTCTACAGTGGAGCCTGTTGGAAGGTTCACTGCTCAGTGCGAGGAAGCAGCGGCCAATGACTGGCTGAAATTAAGACTATTCAGCTCATCCCTCACCGGACCTGCCATCGCATGGTTTGCGTCATTGCGGCCTAACTCGATCCAGAATTGGGCCGAGCTCGAACGCGCATTCCATGATAGGTTTTACACTCCACTATCATAGGTAAGCCTTGCAGACCTTACTAATGCTAAGCAGTATGCTGATGAAGTGGCAAGTGCGTTTATTAGTAGGTTACAACGGCTGAAAGGCTGATGTTCCATAGCAATCCCGGAAAGGGAAATAGCTATTATTGCAGTGGCGAATATGTTGCCAAGAGTAAAGGAACATTTAATTGTGCAGGACGTGACTGATCTTGCCCAGCTGGCCGAGAGAGCGGCCCGCTTGGAGAAGTTCCTGGAGGAACATGAAGGGAGGCGTCCTACACGTCGAGTTCACTTCGAGGAAGTGATATTCAGCGACGAAGAGGACGAACCAGTGGAAGTGGCTGTTGCGGAATTGGTCCAGACAGCAAGCCACACACTTGTGCAGCCCTTAAACCGCCAAAACAAAAGGAGGCCAAATATAAACCTGAGGAGGACCTCTTTGATATGAGCAAGGCGGACTAAGTGTTCGATGCCTTACTCAAATATGGCGTGATTAAACTGCCTGAGGGGCAAAAGTTACCAGCGGCCGAAGACATTCGGGGCTGATGTAACACCCCGGTTTTTGGTCACCCAGGTCGGGATGTCACCGCCACACCTCCCTAGCAAGACACGGTTTCTCCGAGCTTGCTAAAGAGATGCAAGGCTATGGTTTTTCAGAATTTAAAAGATTTAAACAGCCCATTTATACAATTTAAAAATAGTACATCAAAGTTGCAGCGGAAAAATAATATTTACATATATGTTTCGCAGCGGAATTTAAATATAGGGCCAACATGGCCTAATCACGGGTTAGACAGGCCCGTTCATGCAAGATCTAGTCTAATACAAAAATTCAAATATAATAAATCATCCCAAGCTTCCCGTGTATGCATATGACGATGCATAATTCTCAACTCTGGAAGAAAAAGAAAAAGAAAATATGGTTTTGGTCAGCACTACGTGCTGAGTAAGTTAACAAATACATAACTATGGGGTTTCAAAGCCATTATTTAATATTTAAAGAACACATGTGCACAACACGACATAATCTAATTTTATTTAGCTAACAATAATTATAATGGCATAATTTAAAAGATAGAGATTTCATAAGATCATAAATATAATTCGCAAAGTAAAACAATTGCAAGACATACTTTAAGGCATAATCTAAAAGGAACAAATTTTTTTTCGAGTCTTCTAGTTTCATATCTCATGTCTCATGTTTCAAGTTTATATTTCAATCGCCATTCGGCAAGTTTTATTTATCAATTGCCTTCCGGCAAGCGTTATATCTCAATTGCCTTTCGGCAAGCATTATATTTCAATTGCCTTTCGGCAAGCACTATATTTCAATTGCCTTTCGGCAAGCAGGATATTTCAATTGCCTTTCGGCAAGCAGGATATTTCAATTGCCTTTCGGCAAGCAGGATATTTTAATTGCCTTTCGGCAAGCAAGATATTTCAATTGCCTTTCGGCAAGCAAGATATTTCAATTACCTTTCGGCAAGCAAGATATTTCAATTGCCCTTCGGCAAGCATCGTATTTCATGTGTATTTTATTTCAAAGGAATTCCCAATCATTTAAACCTTAAAGGCTAATTTCATGTTTCAACAAGATTTCAAGATTTCGTCTAAAATCAGATCTAATTCCAAAAATTTCAAAATTTCACGACCAACTCAGAAACGTCTAGATCTACAACTTTTGTGTTTTAACTTTTTCAATCCGAGATACCTAATTAGGTCAAAATCACCAATTTTCGCAGAAGAACAATTCTGCCCGAAATTAATGCGTCACAGTTTAAAGATTTCGAATTCTACCATAGCAATTCAACTCCAAATTTAATGAAATTTTACAGAGATCATCTTAAGACAATTATCTACGACTTTCATGTTCGGCCAAAGATCTAAAACAGTCTAGATCCTATGTCAAAAACGTGATCACGATCATTCCTAAATTCTGTCAAGAATTTCAAGATCTAGATTCAAGCAGTTCGGGTTGGAGTGGATTTCATATATCAAATCATCACGAACGATTCTGAAATTTTACGGAGGTATTCATAACGTATAGATCTACAAATCTTATGTTCAACGCCAAGCCTAGATCGGTCTATATCTAAGGTAGAAATCACCAACAAGTTCGAATAAAGAATCTATCATCGTTTCAAGATCTAAACCACAGGCAGGTCAGTTCGTGGTCGTGTTTGGATATCAAAACGCGATGAACAATTATGAAAATTTTACAGTAGATAGATCTACGTCTTAGGAACATTTTTCGTGTTTTAAGTTTCTCCGTTTGAATTCGTTTTAAGGTTCGGAAAAATTAGACAAAACTGTTGCGCCGTTTAGAAATCACATGTAGACAGATTTACGAAAGATTTGATTAAGTTTCTAGATTTAAATATTTTAACTACTCCCAAAACCTGGTAAGCGTTAACTTACAGAGTCTATGAACATCCGGGAGCGTCTATTTGAAGGCGTGGCTTCCAGTCCACCGTTTCTCCTCTCCGTTCGTCGGGTTCTACGATCTAGATTCAATACGAGGTGTAGAAGAGAAAAGAAGAAGATTAGGATTCATTTTCGAATCGTTTATTGAACAAGGATTGGATCGAGACTTACCACGACTATGGAGATCTTAGAATTTTCGTCCAACAGCGTTCGTCTTGGTTTCGTGCCTCCGACGACTTCGGATTTAGGGTTTCGAATGTGTAGAGAGTTGTAGGGTTTTGTAAAAGTATTCGGAGCTCCTAGAAGGTCTTATTTATAGATATCTAAGACCTAGGACGTCCAAAATCTGACCCCAAGGGTCTTGGGTCGAGAGACGTTCAACCGAAAGTCGAAAAATCCGCGTTCGGGCGAGAAAATCTCGCTTGGTTTGTTGCTGCCAGAGTGGCGCGGTCGTGGCGCGGTCTAAGGCCAACAACCGCGCGGCCAGCGCGCCACTCACGCCTGGACTCCGGTCCGGGCGGGTCGTGCGATCCGTCGCGCTTTTCCTCCTTTCTTTCGGACTTCTATCCCTCTATGTTCCCCGATTCCGATTTCCGGGGTATCTTCGGGCTCCGTTTTCCTATCCTAATTTTATTCGGATCTAAATTTACATTTGGACTCGGGTTATTGAGTCCATCGGTGTTGGGTTTCCGTGTAACCATTTATTCGATTAAATTGTCTTCGGCTTCCCGGGTTCTCGGAATTTTGTTTCTTTTTTAATTTAAATTCCATTTCTCATCTTTTATGATTCTTTATTTATTTATTATGTTCTCTTTATTATTTATTTATTTTATGTTGTAAAATTCTCGGGTATTACAGTCTACCCTCCTTAAGAATCAACTTCGTCCTCGAAGTTGTGTTTCGGCTTTTCTCGTGCTAAGGTCTTTTGTTTGTTTTGTTTGTTTTTTTTTTTTGTGACTGAACTTAGAATTAAAACTTCTAAGCTGCCTACGTACCCGGTGAAGGGATCAAGCCATAACGTAGTTCAAAATTTTATTTGGGATACATATTGTCGAGCCAACTAAAATAATGCAACTTCTTTATTACGGGGTATCACATCCTCTCCCCCTTAGGACTCCAGTTATGTCCCCATAACTGCCTATTCAGTACTCTCGAGAGGTTTCGGGTTTTGGTCTTTATTCTAGTGGTACTGGTGCCATTGGTTGTTGCCACCTTGACCGTCTGGGTTTCGTGGTTGCTTAAGTCGAGTAGTCACATCCTCTCTCTTGTCGATATTCTCTTTCCGGGTCCGGCAATCACGCAGCTGATGACCACGTCGACCACATCGAAGGCATGCTCCACGCTGAGGGCATCCTCTCGCATAATGCGGTTTACCACACTTTGGACATGGTGACGCATAGTCACAATGGTTGAAGACTATCCCCTTTTTCTCCCCATTGTCATTTTGATGTTGTCCTTTCGAGTTTCCATCGAAACGGTCCTTATCCACCTTGCACTCTCCTTGTGGTCCTTGGTTAGCCTCATCTACCGGTTTCCATTTCAGTGCTTGGACTCGTGCAACCGCCACCGCACGATCATAAACCGTCTGCAGGTTCTGGAATTGTCCTACTGCAAGTATCTCCCGGATACTAAAGTTCAGACCCATCTCGAATTTCTGAGCCTTGTCAGAGTCGGTTGGTACTATCCTCATAGCAAATCGTACCTATTCCTTAAACCGGGTGTAATACTCCTGCACCGTCCGTCCCTCTTGCTTCAGTGATAAAAACTCTTCGTACATTGCCGCCTTGGTGCTCATGGGGTAGAATCGGTCCCTTAGATCCTCCTTAAGTTTAGTCCACGAATAAGCTTCTTCAGCTTCCTCTAAATTCCTCTGGAGGTCTTGCCACCACTCATCGGCTTCGCCTCCTAAGTAGTAGGTTGCTACTCGTGTCTTTGCCTCATCAGGACATTTGATAGCATCCAAGAAATTATCAAATGTACGGATCCACCCCTCTAGTTTGGCGGGATCCTCCTGCCCATCATAACGTGGTGGTTGATAGGGATTCACCAACGCTAGATAGTTGGTTTGGGCTACGGGTGGAGGTACTGTTGCAGGTGTCCTATGCACCTCCGCATTTCCTAATGCTACTAGGAATCCCTCTATCGTTTTTAAACGTGCTTCCATATTATTGGGCGCTTGAGGCACTTGCTCTCCTAGGTTCTAAGGACGTTCACTGTTGTTGGGCGTGTTGGAAAGGTTAGCGTCAGTACCGTTTGGACTCACCTTCCTTGGTTTCCTCCTAGGCGCCATTTTCTGTTATAACGTGTATAGATTAGCTTATCTTGGTTTAGATAGATCGCTCGAACAAGACGATTCGTAAATTTCTAATTTCAAATTTTCGGATTTGTGGTTTGGAACTCCAAACAAGATTTTTGGAATAAAAAGTGTTTTAATAAAACTTGATTTTCTTATTGTTCCACATGAGGAAGTTTTCTAGTTCGTACCATGATAGGAATGGCTAGAGCCGAGATTTGTTATGCTTAGGCGTGCGCTTAGATGAACGCGATCTAGAACTAAGCAGGATCAGTATCTAGTTATTGTTTCTAGTTCGATGCCATGCCTCAAGATTATATAGGTGTAACAAGAGATCTAAGTTAATTTCGCCAAGATTCTAAGTTCAAATTCGCAGAGATTCTAAGTTAGAATTCGCAAAGATTCTAAGTTCTCTACTTAAAAGAGATGCAATATGCAAATGCGAATGATGATTTCCCCCCAAAAATAATTTATGCACTATATGTAAATGTTTCCCATGGGTTTTAAAATAAAAATTTTCTCCATGGAAATAATACTTTAAAATTTAAAATATTAGTCAAAATATTAATAATAGTTTAAAAATAATAATGGTTTAAAAATAATAGTTTAAAATTAGCCGGGCTCTGATACCACCCTGTAACACCCCGGTTTTTGGTCACCCAGATCGGGATGTCACCGCCACACCTCCCTAGCAAGACACGATTTCTCCGAGCTTGCTAAAGAGATGCAAGGCTATGGTTTTCAGAATTTAAAACATTTAAACAGCCCATTTATACAATTTAAAAATAGTACATCAAAGTTGCAGCGGAAAAATAATATTTACATATATGTTTCGCAGCGGAATTTAAATATAGGGCCAACATGGCCTAATCACGGGTTAGACAGGCCCATTCATGCAAGATCTAGTCTAATACAAAAATTCAAATATAATAAATCATCCCAAGCTTCCCGTGTATGCATATGACGATGCATAATTCTCAACTCTGGAAGAAAAAGAAAAAGAAAATATGGTTTTGGTCAGCACTACGTGCTGAGTAAGTTAACACATACATAACTATGGGGTTTCAAAGCCATTATTTAATATTTAAAGAACACATGTGCACAACACGACATAATCTAATTTTATTTAGCTAACAATAATTATAATGGCATAATTTAAAAGATAGAGATTTCATAAGATCATAAATATAATTCGCAAAGTAAAACAATTGCAAGACATACTTTAAGGCATAATCTAAAAGGAACAATTTTTTTTTTCGAGTCTTCTAGTTTCATATCTCATGTCTCATGTTTCAAGTTTATATTTCAATCGCCATTCGGCAAGTTTTATTTATCAATTGCCTTCCGGCAAGCGTTATATCTCAATTGCCTTTCAGCAAGCATTATATTTCAATTGCCTTTCGGCAAGCACTATATTTCAATTGCCTTTCGGCAAGCAGGATATTTCAATTGCCTTTCGGCAAGCAGGATATTTCAATTGCCTTTCGGCAAGCAGGATATTTCAATTGCCTTTCGACAAGCAAGATATTTCAATTGCCTTTCGGCAAGCAAGATATTTCAATTGCCTTTCGGCAAGCAAGATATTTCAGTTGCCCTTCGGCAAGCATCGTATTTCATGTGTATTTTATTTCAAAGGAATTCCCAATCATTTAAACCTTAAAGGCTAATTTCATGTTTCAACAAGATTTCAAGATTTCGTTTCCGGTAAACCACAGTTTACTCTAAAATTCGTCTAAAATCAGATCTAATTTTAAAAATTCCAAAATTTCATGACCGACTCCGAAACATCGAGATCTACAACTTTCGTGTTTTAACGTTTTCAATCCGAGATACCTAATTAGGTCAAAATCACCAATTTTCACAGAAGAACAATTCTGCCCGAAATTAATGTGTCACAGTTTAAAGATTTCGAATTCTACCATAGCAATTCAACTCCAAATTTAATGAAATTTTACAGAGATCATCTTAAGACAATTATCTACGACTTTCATGTTCGGCCAAAGATCTAAAACAGTCTAGATCCTATGTCAAAAACGTGATCAAGATCATTCCTAAATTCTGTCAAGAATTTCAAGATCTAGATTCAAGCAGTTCGGTTTGGAGTGGATTTCATATATCAAATCATCACGAAAGATTCTGAAATTTTACAGAGGTATTCATAACGTATAGATCTACAACTCTTATGTTCAACGCCAAGCCTAGATCGGTATATATCTAAGGTAGAAATCACCAACAAGTTCGAATAAAGAATCTATCATCGTTTCAAGATCTAAACCACAGGCAGGTCTGTTCGTGGTCGTGTTCGGATATCAAAACGCGATGAAAAATTATGAAAATTTTACAGTAGATAGATCTACGTCTTAGAAACGGTTTTTGTGTTTTAAGTTTCTCCGTTTGAATTCGTTTTAAGGTTCGGAAAAATTAGACAAAACTGTTGCGCCGTTTAGAAATCACATGTAGACAGATTTACTAAAGATTTGATTAAGTTTCTAGATTTAAATATTTTAACTACTCCCAAAACCGTGTAAGCGTTAACTTACAGAGTCTATGAACGTCCGGGAGCGTCTATTCGAAGGCGTGGCTTCCAGTCCACCGTTTCTCCTCTCCGTTCGTCGGGTTCTACGATCTAGATCCAATACGAGGTGTAGAAGAGAAAAGAAGAAGATTAGGATTCGTTTTCGAATCGTTTATTGAACAAGGATTGGATCGAGACTTACCACGACTATGGAGATCTTAGAATTTTCGTCCAACAGCGTTCGTCTTGGTTTCGTGCCTCCGACGACTTCGGATTTAGGGTTTCGAATGTGTAGAGAGTTGTAGGGTTTTGTAAAAGTATTCGGAGCTCCTAGAAGGTCTTATTTATAGATATCTAAGACCTAGGGCATCCAAAATCTGACCCCAAGGGTCTTGGGTCGAGAGACGTTCAACCGAAAGTCGAAAAATCCGCGTTCGGGCTAGAAAATCTCGCTTGGTTTGTTGCTGCCAGAGTGGCGCGGTCGTGGCGCGGTCTAAGTCCAACAACCGCGCGGCCAGCGCGCCACTCACGCCTGGACTCCGGTCCGGGCGGGTCGTGCGATCCGTCGCGCTTTTCCTCCTCTCTTTCGGACTTCTATCCCTCTATATTCCCCGATTCCGATTTCCGGGGTATCTTCGGACTCCGATTTCCTATCCTAATTTTATTCGGATCTAAATTTACATTTGGACTCGGGTTATTGAGTCCATCGGTGTTGGGTTTCCGTGTAACCATTTATTCGATTAAATTGTCTTCGGCTTCCCGGGTTCTCGGAATTTTGTTTCCTTTTTAATTTAAATTTCATTTCTCATCTTTTATGATTCTTTATTTATTTATTATGTTCTCTTTATTATTTATTTATTTTATGTTGTAAAATTCTCGGGTATTACAGCTGATCATTTTGTAAGTGGCATAACTCATACACTCATAGCATTACTAAATGCCGGAGTTTTAGGACTGCCATACAAAATAAGATTAAAGAAGGGCGTTTGAAAATTGCAGGTATGAAAGTGGACCTAGACCCGTTCCCACAACTTCGCGTCGGTGCTGTTGGGCTTGTTCCAAACCCGGATTATGGCGGCTCTAGTAGACGAGTGGATCAAGAAGGGGAACGAGTTGAGATCGATGAACAAGATGACGACTTGTTATCGGATGAATCTGACACTGAGAAAGAAAATGAGCTATATAGCAAACAACCCAGGTTCAAAAACATGTCTAAAGAAGACTTTGAGAAAGTCCTAAGGGCTGAAGAAAAGGAACACCAGACGAAGAAGAACCTTCCATTGAGGATTGAAATCCCAAAACCAGCAATGGAGATCCATGACAACGGGAAACACCAACTTGCTACTCAGGATTACAGGCGAGGAATAGAGGTAGTACCAACTTTAATGAGGCGTCCGGAACACCCTGCTGAAGCTGATAGATGGATGAAGAACCGAGCAGGAAGCAAGGTTACCTAAAAGGAACCACCACCTATGACCAGGAGTCAGTATAGACGGGCTCAGAGAAGATATGCCGAAGAGATGCGGCAATGGGAAGCCCAAATTCATAAGTTGGAATCTTCCAAGCCTCGGAAACCAGTACAACCAACTTACTTCAGGTCCCAAGGGGAAACCTCCGAGCAGCGGACACCTATCCATGTTGGCACACCCCGAAATTCATCCTCATAAGGTTTCAGAATGTTACCGCCACACTTGTCAGTCAGGCTCGCCCTTCGGCTAACTTAATTGACAAGTACTACGGCTAAATATAAATTTTTGTAGTATGAACTTTAAAAATAATTGCCAATTTTATAAAATATAGACATAAGAAAATTTAGAGTACTTAATACCAGAGTCATTGTTCTTTCTCACGCGGAAGCATAAACTAAAGGCAATATATATGACATTAATATTTAAAAGTACGTGGTTCCTTAAAGCAACAATATTTTGATGAAAGGTAATCCCATCCCCAAATGCTCATGTCATGAGATGCAGTTCATATGTCAGCTCCAATATCTGTAAAAAGATAACGCAACAACTTTTTATCAGTACAATGGTACTGAGTAAGTCAACCCGCTCCACTTTAAGAAGTGGGTTTTAAAATAGTGGTTGACACTCAAAAAATAATAATAATAATAATTTTCACTTTTTCTTTTAAAATGATCACACACATTACCTTTAACAAAATAAATAACTTTCATTCTTACCATTGTAGCAACTATGCACAAGAGGACACCATTTTCCATATATCATATCATATCATATCATATCGATCATAAGTCATGATCAGCATGCAGCGGACTCATATACAGACACACTTCGGAGCCTTGGGTAACCCATTACAGATACACCCAAGAGTATAGACTCATACATGCAACAACGCCGTTTTGGCACAATTTATCAACAATGCCGTCTTGGCATATTTAGAGGGGGAGGCCCCGCAAGACACATCCCTAGTGCATTAGCCCTCTATCAAGTATGGCATCTTACTCAAGTTAATAGTGCACAATGGATTTAAAAGAGTTTTTCACAATTTTCCACATAATATCCTCTTTAAAAGAGTTTTCAACAATTTCACGGGAGAAACCTCATAACAAGGGCATTCAATAATGCCAAATATCATTTCAACATTTAACTCCCATATCAATATCTCACAGATATGAAAATATCATTTCATGGATCTCAAAATCCAACAATTTTTCATTTGGACCAAAAATCAAGTCCAATGACGCAGTTTACGCCAAGTTAGTTTAAAAATTCACATGAAAGGCGATTGCTTTGAAATTTAAACTGTAGATACTCAACACATAGTTGAACAAGTTTCATGTTTTACACTTTTCAAAATAAGGTATGGAAACAGTTCAAAAATTGAGTTCTTTCAGAACATGTATTCTGTCAGAAATTCTATGGTGACTCTATAATTTTCAATAAGTTTTAAAAATAATAATTCGCGACCAAAAATTCTAAACTTTTACCACAAGGTAGATAACACATAGATAAATATTTTTCATGAAGAAACCATTTAGCTTTGAGATACTTAAGACCTTCAAAAATACGGATTTCAGAAAACACTATCATTTCTCAGATTTCAGCAAAAAGAGATTTCGACCTTTCGATAAAGCGGATCCCATAACTTTTTGATACGAGTTCTAAAAATCATAAACTTTTTCAGAAATATACTCAACTCAGTAAGGAACAATTTTTATGAAGGAACCTTTGAGGGTTAATGAACCAAAATTATCTAAAAGATGGATCTTTACGTTAACGAAAAACGGACAGATTTTGGTATAATGAGGGAATTCTAATTTTGTACTCTTAAAACAAGGATGGGGATCTCCAAACTTAAAGAGAGAGTGTTAACTTACTAAATTGATGTATAAGAGCAAGGAGATTCAAAGATAATAGCCGTTATAACACAAGATTCGCACCACAAATTACGGGTTTCGCTGAAATTCGACAAATATAGGGAAATCAATTTATAGTATAAAAATAAAAGATTTAGATCTCTAAGATACAAGTTTACAAAGCGGATATCTTACTAACCAATGTTGAGAAGAGTTAGAACTCTTAGAATGATGAAGGTTGCCAAGCCTGCAAGACTCCACAATCCTTAAGATATGCTCACTATGTGGGAGAACTTTGAAGAATAAAATGGGTAGTGAATTTTTTTAATGAGATGGATGAGATTGGTGTGTTTGAAGGCTAGAAACTCCCTCTATTTATAGGCTAAGATTTGAACAATTGAACATGACACATTTTGGGAGTGATTACAACCTCACCAATCATCCAATTAAGTGTGTCTTGAGCAATAATGGTTAGAGTATTTGTATCCACTCATTTGGTCCTTATAACCTCACAAAGAGGCTATTAATTTGGGAGGCTATTAATTTTGTCCATCATGTTGTATATTAACATAATGGTTTGCCTATTATGGAGGCTATTAATCTTGGTGGGTTCAAGAGATAATTGATTACCTTTCTTTGCTAGCCATTCATCCAAGACACTTGCTAATCATGTTGATTTTTCATCTATTTGTTTAGGAAGAAAATTTCTTGCAATTGCTTTTAACCTTATATTTGTGTAAGTAGTGTATCATGAAAATAATTGAAGTATTAGCTTGTCTATAAAAATCATTATTCTTGCCATTATTTAGTGGCATGCATTTATACTCAATGAGTTGGATATGATAATATAATATTTATTTATTTATTTCAAGTATTGTATTTATATAAATGTGCTTTCAAAATAATAATATACTTGCATGGTATTATTTTATTTACAACAATACTCAAACCACAAAGTCTTCATGTCATCATTAAATAAAAATTATTATCTATGAATATATTTACTTATATATAAAAGTTAATTCTCATAGATTCACATAAAAACTCATATTTTTATTTTTATAAAAAATTATTCCATAATGAATATTAAAATACTTAAAATATTCACATACTATCCTCATAATAATTTTCAAGACCAATGTATATATATAAAAACTTATATATATAATTTAAACAATAGATTTAAAAAATATTCCATAAACTATATAATTCTATTACCCTTGATATTGAAATTCATATTTCTTTTGGAGAAGACAAATTTACATATATAATTTTACAAGTGTTGTTTTGTAGAAAAAAAATCAATATACCAATTCTTTAAGCAAGTTTTTAAATATTTAATAAAAGTCTACTTAATGAATTAAAATTATTTCGGGTAATTTCTATGGTATTACAATCCACCCTCCTTAAGAATCAACTTCGTCCTCGAAGTTTTAATGATGAAAACTACTGTGGCAATCTAATATGCGGAATACAAGATAAAAGTTAATGAAAAAAGTTTTAGGAGATTTTGAACATACCCTATCAAGATTGTGTCGGGTGGTTACGTCCTCCTCCCCTTAAGCCTACAGTTATGTCCCCATAACTGTTATTTGGTCGTTTAAAAAGAGATTGGGGTAGCGTTGCTTCATATCATCCTCTAGTTCCCATGTTGCTTCTTCCGTACTATGATTGGACCAAAGTACTTTAACAATCCGGGTGGTCTTGTTCCTTGTCGTTCTTTCTTTGATGTCGAGTATTTGGATTGGATACTCTTCATAAGTTAGATCTTCTTTGAGTTCAATTACTTTCTGTTGAAGTACATGGTTGGGTCATGCACATATTTCTTTAACTGTGAAACATGGAACACATTGTGTACTCGAGATAGTTGTGGCGGTAGGGCTAGTCTATATGCCAGGGTTCCGACTCGTTCCAGAATGTCATACGGTCCAATATATCGAGGACTTAACTTTCCTCGCTTTCCAAAACGCATCACTCCTTTCATAGGTGATATTTTCAGCATAACCTTATCTCCAACTTGAAATTCTAGGTCTTGTCGCCTAACATCGGCATAACTTTTCTGTCGATCTTGTGCTGCCTTCATTTTCCCTTTGATCATCTTGATCTGTTGGGCCATGTCTTCAATGAGTTGCGGCCCAACCACAATAGAATTCTCACATTTTTCCCAACATAATGGGCTTCGGCACTTGCGTCCATGGAGTGCCTCAAACGGTGCCATGCCTATGCTAGCATGATAGCTGTTATTGTAAGAGAACTCTATCAATGGTAGATGGTTTTCCCAACTTCCTTTAAATTCAAGAACGCATGCTCTCAGCATGTCCTCCAGTGTTTGGATTGTCCTTTATGTTTGTCCATCCGTCATCGGGTGAAAAGCGGTGCTCATTTTAATTTGGGTACCAAGAGCTTCTTACAGCTTAGTCCAAAAATGAGAGACGAATCTGCTGTCTCTATCAGAGATTATATCATGTGGCACTCCATGTCGTCGAACCACGTTATTGATATATGCTCTTGCTAATTGATCCATAGACCATGTATCCTTCATTGGTATGAAGATCGCAATCTTTGTCAATCTATCAACAATTACCCAAATTTTATTCATTCCTTTTGGTGATCGTGGTAGTCCTGAAACAAAATCCATTGATATACTATCCCATTTCCAACTTGGGATTTCCAATGGTTTCATGAGTCCTAAGGACTTCTGACGTACTGCTTTAACCTTTTGACAGGTTAAACATCTAGCCACAAACTCAACAACCTCATTCTTCATCCTTGGCCACCAATAAACCTTCTTTAAATCCTTATAAAGCTTATCACCCTCTGGATGTACTGAATACGGGGTGTTGTGGCCTTCTTCCATTAATCTTCGTTTTAGCTCTACGCATTTATGCGGTACGCACCATCTCCCTTTGAAGCGCATGCTTCCATCCTCATGGATTGCAAAACCAATTGCTTTTCCTTCAGCAACCTTCTTCTTGATCCTTTCAAGCTTTATGTCGCCTGGTTGAGCACTGCGTATTTCATCAAATACCGTAGATTCAATGGTCATAGCATTAATGACATTTTCCACAGTTCCATAATGGACTAGCTCCGTGTCTACCTTGACCAAGTCCATATACAGTTCCGAAGGTAAGATAAGAGTATTTGCCACGTGTCGAGTCTTGCGGCTCAACGCATCTACGACCACGTTAGCTTTCCCTTCATGGTAGGCGATGTCCAAATCATAATCCTTGATCAACTCTAACCATCTGCGTTGCCTCATGTTTAACTCCTTCTGAGTAAATATGTACTTAAGGCTCTTGTGGTCGGTGAATATCCGACAAGTTTGTCCGTACAAGTAGTGTCGCCAAATCTTTAATGCGAACACTACCGATGCTAATTCTAGGTCGTGCGTCGGATAATTCTCCTCATGAGGCTTCAATTGACGTGATGCATATGCAATGACTTGCTGTTGTTGCATTAAAACACACCCTAGCCCCTCTTTTGAAGCGTCACTATACACTTCAAAATCTCCATTCTCTATTGGCAATGTTAAAATTGGTGCTGTTGTGAGGCGTTTCTTTAACTCTTGAAATGATGATTCACACTTTTCTGTCCATTCATACTTCAAGCCTTTCTTCAAAAGTTGAGTCAGAGGTCGTGCAACTTTGGAAAAGTCCTTGACGAACCTCCTGTAATATCCAGCCAGACCAAGAAAACTTCTCACTTCTGTTTGATTAGTAGGCGTAGGCCACTCGGTGATTGCTGATATTTTTGCTGGGTCAACAGAAACTCTATCAGCTGATACAACGTGGCCTAAAAATGCTACTTTTCTAACCAAAAGTCACACTTTGACAACTTGGCATAGAGTTGGTATTTCTTTAATGTCTCTAGCACCTGATGCAAGTGTTGCTCATGTTCTTCATTGCTCTTTGAATAGATCAAGATGTCGTCGATGAAAATGACTACACATTGATCTAAAAATTCTCGAAACACATCATTCATGAGATTCATGAATACTGCTGGGGCATTTGTTAGCCCAAATGACATCACTGTAAATTCGTAATGTCCATAACGTGTCCTGAACGCAGTTTTCGGAATATCCTTTTCAGCGATTCGCAGTTGATGATAACCGGATCGCAAATCTATCTTGGAGAATACCGTTGCTCCTTTAAGTTGATCGAAAAGGTCATCAATACTAGGTAACGGGTATTTGTTTTTAACCATGACCTGATTTAAACCTCTATAATCGATACAAAGACGTAACCCACCATCTTTCTTCTTGACGAATAAGACTGGTGCTCCCCACGGCGACGTGCTAGGTTGTATATACCCCTTTTGTAATAATTCCTCAAGTTGTTCCTTGAGTTCATTCATTTCTAGGGTTGTCATGCGATAAGGAGCTTTTGATACAGGTTCTGTTCCGGGAAGTAGATCGATTATAAACTCGACTTCACGTTCTGGAGGCATTCCATGAATTTCTTCTGGGAATACATCTGGATACTCCCTCACTACTGGAATGTCATCAATTTTATTCTCCTTTAACTTGAGGTTATGGATAAGGCATGCATAAAGCATATATCCTTTCAGCATAAGACTATAAAATTTTAAGGCATTTACTACCTTAGTCTTACGTTTGGGGAGTTGGACATAGTCGTTGACCTTTTTGCCTCTCGTCTTAGACAGTGTAATTTTGTGTTTCGGACACTCAATTACCGCTTTATATTGGGTAAGCCAATCCATTCCCAATATAATATCAAAATCTTTAAGGTCAAATTCTACTAAGTTTGCATAAAACTCAAGGTTCTTAATGACTATAGGAATCCCATCGTATCGTTTGGTGCACGATACAATTTTTCCCGAAGGCAACTGAATTCCTAAGTTAATCATTTTAGGTTTTGGCATCTCTAATTCATGCAAGATTCTAGAAGAGATAAACGAACAACTTGCTCCAGAATCAAATAAAACCTTAACAGGCACACTTAAAGCCGTAAATGTACCTGTTATCACATCCCCTTGAGTTGAAAGATCTGCCTGATTAATAACATTGAGCCGCCCTATAGGTGCTCCATGGTTCCCTTGTTGGTTTCTATTTTGCTGAGGCCTCTGTCCTTGATTATTTCCGTTTCGCACATCCTGATTATTTGGCTGAGTGGGGATATTGATAAGGTCATCTCTTTTTGTAATATTTTCAATGTGGGTCTTACACTCCTTCCTCATATGACCTTCTCGGCCACATCTATAACATATACCCGGCTTGGGGCATCCTCTAGCCAAGTGGGGCTTGTTGCATTTTGGGCATTGTGGTATGTACCCTTCATGGTTTCTAGTACCATTGTCGCCCCCTCCTTTGTTTCCCTGGGCGGGTCGATTCTGCCCACCTCGAATATTGCCTTTATTGTTGCTGAGGTGGTTGTTGTTGCTGCAGCTTCCTCGGTTGTCCTGAATCCTCTTGTCCTGTCCTTGGAACCCGCGGCTAGACTCCCCGGCTTTTCTCTTCATCTGTTGTACACGAGAAACTGCGACAGCTCGATCGTAGATCACTTGGAGGGTAGGATACTGAACCCCAGCCACCACTTCTCTAATGGAGAGGTTTAATCCCATTTCGAACTTCTGTGCCTTCTCGGCATCGGTGGAGACTAACTTAGGAGAAAATCTGACTAACTCCTTGAATCTGACATAGTATTCTTGTACAGATTGTGCTCCTTGTCGTAACGATAGAAACTCTTCATACATTGCTGCTTTGGTACTCATCGGGTAAAACCTTTCTCTTAGAGCTTCTGTAAAGTTTTCCCATGTATACTCCTCATCATCATCTAGCTCTCTCTTCTGTATCTACCACCAGTCATCTGCATCACCTCCTAAAAAGTACGAGGCTACAGTAATCTTCTGCTCATCTGGGCAACGAGTCGCCTCGAGTAGCTTGTTAACACTTTTTATCCAATCCTCCAATTTAGTAGGGTCCTCCTGCCCATCATGACGAGGTGGTCTGTATTGGTTCACCACTGCAAGGTGATTGAGCTGGGCTTGAAGTGGCGGCACAGCAGCTGTGGCTTGATTAATTTGACCCTGACCCAAGGCAATGAGCATTTGCTCAATGATCCTTAGGCGATCATTGTCAAGCGAGTTTGGCGTGTTTTGATTCTGAGGGGTTTGGTTGTTGGGTGCTCCCTGATTAGAAGGTACCATGTTGTGTCCAACGCCCTGATTGTTGGTGATGTCAGGGTGATATATGTTGTGTGCATGTGGTACAGCTTGTTGATTGGATACACCCTGTGCTGCTGGCACTTCGTGGTTAGTCATGTTCGGATTTTGGTGTGGCTCCATGTTGTTGAGGGCATTAACACTTCGGAGGGTTTTTCTAGTCCTTGCACGGGGTGCCATTCTGCTAAGGATGGTTAAGTAAGAGTGAGTTCAAGTCTAAGGGATGCTTATGTCCTAAAACTGGTTAGGTCATAGTATAAGGATGAGTTAACGCAGAAATGTCTAAGTTAGGAGTATGACTTTATTTAGAGATTAACCAGAAGGAATGAAATAACAAGCTTTATTTCATAAATCTAGAAAATATTACAAGATAGAGAATTTAAAACGAGCACTTATGATAAGGTCAACTGACTTAGTATATCATAACAATATATATATATATATATATTTTATTTTTTCTTTTAAATTTTATAGAAAATGATGCATGCTCATGAATGCATATGTCCCCACCCCAAAAATAATTTCTAAGTTTCAAAATTTAACATAGCCCATATGGGCCTTTGAAAAATATTTTGCATATTTCTTTCTCAAAATGGACTTTTTTTTTCTTTTTAAATCCATAAACCGGAGTTAAATTGTCGCATCCCTTAGTCAAGCTCGCCTTGTTGCTAACTTAACCAAGAAATGCTAAGATTAGAGGGTACCGCCTTCTAAGTAATTTGCCAACTAGTTAAAATATAGAGCTACAAAGTTAATTCCCAGGAAAGACTGGTAGAGCCACCGGCTGACGGGCAATCTTTAAAAACTAGACTCCTTAGACAGAATCACCTCATGCAGTTCTATATTTAACAGTTTACAAATACTTAGAGTTTAAAAATACGCTCTGATACCACTCTGTAACACCCCGAAATTCATCCTCATAAGGTTTCAGAATGTTACCGCCACACTTGTCAGTCAGGCTCGCCCTTTGGCTAGCTTAATTGACAAGTGCTATAATTGCTAATTTTATAAAATATAGACATAAGAAAATTTAAAGTACTTAATACCAGAGTCATTGTTCTTTCTCACGCGGAAGCATAAACTAAAGGCAATATATAGGACATTAATATTTAAAAGTACATGGTTCCTTAAAGCAACAATCTTTTGATGAAAGGTAATCCCATCCCCAAATGCTCATGTCATGAGATGCAGTTCATATGTCAGCTCCAGTATCTGTAAAAAGATAACGCAACAACTTTTTATCAGTACAATGGTACTGAGTAAGTCAACCCGCTCCACTTTAAGAAGTGGGTTTTAAAATAGTGGTTGACACTCAAATAATAATAATAATAATAATAATTTTCACTTTTTCTTTTAAAATGATCACACACATTACCTTTAACAAAATAAATAACTTTCATTCTTACCATTGTAGCAACTATGCATAAGAGGACACCATTTTTCATATATCATATCATATCATATCATATCGATCATAAGTCATGATCAGCATGCAGCGGACTCATATACAGACACACTCCAGAGCCTTGGGTAACCCATTACAGATACACCCAAGAGTATAGACTCATACATGCAACAACGCCGTTTTGGCACAATTTATCAACAATGCCGTCTTGGCATATTTAGAGGGGGAGGCCCCGCAAGACACATCGCTAGTGCATTAGCCCTCTATCAAGTATGGCATCTTACTCAAGTTAATAGTGCACAATGGATTTAAAAGAGTTTTTCACAATTTTCCACATAATATCCTCTTTAAAAGAGTTTTCAACAATTTCACGGGAGTAACCTCATAACAAGGGCATTCAATAATGCCAAATATGATTTCAATATTTAACTCTCATATCAATATCTCATAGATATGAAAATATCATTTCATGGATCTCAAAATCCAACAATTTCTCATTTGGACCAAAAATCAAGTCCAATGTCGCAGTTTACGCCAAGTCAGTTTAAAAATTCACATGGAAGGCGATTGCTTTGAAATTTAAACTGTAGATACTCAACACATAGTTGAACAAGTTTCATGTTTTACACTTTTCAAAATAAGTTATGGAAACAGTTCAAAAATTGAGTTCTTTTCAGAACATGTATTCTGTCAGAAATTCAATGGTGACTCTATAATTTTCAACAAGTTCTAAAAATAGTAATTCGCGACCAAAAATTCTAAACTTTTACCACAAGGTAGATAACACATTGATAAATATTTTTCATGAAGAAACCATTTAGCTTTGAGATACTTAAGACCTTCAAAATTACGGATTTCAAAAAACACTATCATTTCTCAGATTTCAGCAAAAAGAGATTTCGACCTTTCGATAAAGCGGATCCCATAACTTTTTGATACGAGTTCTAAAAATCATAAAATTTTCCAGAAATATACTCAACTCAATAAGGAACAAGTTTTATGAGGAACCTTTGAGGGTTAATGAACCAAAATTATTTAAAAAGATGGATCTTTACGTAAACGAAAAACGGACAGATTTTGGTATAATGAGGGAATTCTAATTTTGTACTCTTAAAACATGGATGGGGATCTCCAAACTTAAAGAGAGAGTATTAACTTACTGAATTGATGTATAAGAGCAAGGAGATTCAAAGATAATGGCCGTTATAACACAAGATTCGCACCACAAATTACGGGTTCCGCTGAAATTCGACAAATATAGGGAAATCAATTTATAGTATAAAAATAAAAGATTTAGATCTCTAAGATACAAGTTTACAAAGATGATACCTTACTAACCAATGTTGAGAAGAGTTAGAACTCTTAGAATAATGAAGGTTGCCAAGCCTGCAAGACTCCACAATCCTTAAGATATGCTCACTATGTGGGAGAACTTTGAAGAATAAAATGGGTAGTGAATTTTTTTAATGAGATGGATGAGATTGGTGTGTTTGAAGGCTAGAAACTCCCTCTATTTATAGGCTAAGATTTGAACAATTGAACATGACACATTGTGGGAGTGATTACAACCTCACCAATCATCCAATTAAGTGTGTCTTGAGCAATAATGGTTAGAGTATTTGTATCCACTCATTTGGTCCTTATAGCCTAACAAAGAGGCTATTAATTTGGGAGGCTATTAATTTTGTCCATCATGTTGTATATTAACATAATGGTTTGCCTATTATGGAGGCTATTAATCTTGGTGGGTTCAAGAGATAATTGATCACCTTTCTTTGCTAGCCATTCATCCAAGACACTTGCTAATCATGTTGATTTTTCATCTATTTGTTTAGGAAGAAAATTTCCTGTAATTGCTTTTAACCTTATATTTGTGTAAGTAGTGTATCATGAAAATGATTGAAGTATTAGCTTGTCTACAAAAATCATTATTCTTGCCATTATTTAGTGGCATGCATTTATACTCAATGAGTTGGATATGATAATATAATATTTATTTATTTATTTCAAGTATTGTATTTATATTAATGTGCTTTCAAAATAATAATATACTTGCATGGTTTTATTTTATTACAACAATACTCAAACCACAAAGTCTTCATGTCATCATTAAATAAAAATTATTATCTATGAATATATTTACTTATATATAAAAGTTAATTCTCATAGATTCACATAAAAACTCATATTTTTATTTTTATAAAAATTTATTCCATAAAGAATATTAAAATACTTAAAATATTCACATACTATCCTCATAATAATTTTCAAGACCAATGTGTATATATATAAAAACTTATATATATAATTTAAACAATAGATTTAAAAAATATTCCATAAACTATATAATTCTATTACCCTTGATATTGAAATTCATATTTCTTTTGGAGAAGACAAATTTAAATATATAATTTTACAAGTGGTGTTTTGTAGAAAAAAATCAATATACTAATTCTTTAAGCAAGTGTTTAAATATTTAATAAAAGTCTACTTAATGAATTAAAATTATTTCGAGTAATTTCTATGGTATTACACCATGAGAGACTGCAGCATCCGGATGGGAAACCTTTGTACAGGAAGCATAATTCCCCCATACCACCTCGAAAGCCGGTGCATGAGCGGCTTAGAGATTATAGGGGAAAGTCAAGTGAGGCCTCGAGGAGGCCACATCCACCATCACCTCCCTCTAGAAGGCCACATCCTCAATCACCTCCTTCCCGAAGGACACATCCATCATCACCTCCCATCAGGAGGCCAGTTCAGGAAAGACTACAATGGACAGAGCGACGCCATCCAGCGCCCCAACCTAAGGCCGCGGAGCCTAGGCCAGTGAATCAGCCTTCGACCTCCAGAGACAAAGGAAAAGCGGTTGCTGTAGCCGAACCAAGTAAAGGAAAAAACGCAAGTGAATTCTGGGCGGATAAATTCATGGAAATGTTTAATCGCATCAGTGATCCAGGGAGAGCCAGGGAAATGGCTATGATGAAGGTTCTCACCAGGTTCTTTGCTTACATAGCGGCCCATCAGGCCGACGAATTGGGAAGTGAACCAGACAGCTACGAGGGGTTCATGAATTATTGCAGAACTCTTGATGGAAAAACAGAAGTGCAGTCTGAGATCCAACCAGTACATGAGGTTGCGTAGGTACACTTCGGTGCGGTCACTTCCAAAGATGTGGAAGCTACCATGGAAGCTAACCAAGAGAAGCCTAAAGTCGGCATAAATGCTATAGTCATCACCACCGAAGATCTTGACATATTGGATGGCATGGAGCTCTATGCGGAGATCAACTTGGAGGGAGAAGACACTAACTTGGATGATGCTTTCTGGGTAGACTTAGAAGGTGAACTGATGGAAGCAGGTTATGAGTATGGGCAAGAAGAGGAGATACCAGATCCTGATCCTGTCGTACCTATGCAAGTGGTGGGGCTGGCTGCAGATGAAGAAGGCAGCGATGTGGAATCCGAAGTGTGGGATGAAGAGGAACCATCATTTGCTAGACTCATTGAGGAGATGGATGAAATGATAGCAGAACTCTCCCACCCGACCAGGAGCCTCCTAGAGGAGTTAGGTGGCCAGTCCGCTCAAGGGCCAGTTATCTTTCCACAGTTCGCCAGACCAGAAGCGTCCCAAACGAGGCAATTGAAACCTTTGTATATCAAAGCCTATATCGACGGGCGTCCCGTGAATAGGGTATTCGTTGACAATGGGGCAACGGCAAATGTAATGCCGATGTCAACTTTGAACAAGATCGGTAAGAGTGAGAATCTCATCCCCACCAGCGTCAGGATGTGCAGCTTCGTGGGAGAAGCCACTCAACCCGCAGGATTCATAACGGCGGATGTCACTGTGGGATCTAAAACGATCAAAGTAGCGTTCTTTATGGTAAAGTCGAGAAATTGCTACTCGGCATTACTGGGACGCGATTGGATTCACATGGCACAATGTGTGCCATCCACCTTACACCAACAGTTGCTCATCTGGAATGACGATCAAGTGGAGCTGATGGAAGCAGATCCCCAACCTTTCATAGGACATGACCGCAACAACGATGAGGCAGTCTTTTACTTGGAAGACATCCAGCCTGCGTCGGCCTTCATTGGTGTGGACTTGGACCTCGAATCCATTGACTTTACTTCGAGCGGCTTCAAACTACATCCGGTAGACAGCCGACATGAATCCTCAGGCTCCACATGATGAGTAGCCAAGACATCTATAAGGACTTGCTGCAGCGGCTCTCCACCACTGAGATGATGATGGGTGCCGAAGACAAGTCCAAGAATCTAACTGATAAAAGGCCATCTGAGTGGCCATCCCCTGTGAAGCGGACGCTGCCTAGTCCGGAAGCTAAGGAACCACTTGTGGACATCAACTTTGGAACGGATACAGAGCCGAAACTCACCAAGGTAAGCGCTTCATTGCCCGAGGAGGAGCGACACCCACTAGTGGAGCTGATTCAGAAATACAAAAACTGTTTTGGGTGGCAGTATACAGATATGCCAGGACTCTCAAGAGAACTCGTGGAGCACAAGTTGCCAACTCATCCTGAGTTCAGGCCTCACAAGCAGCCGACTAGACATTTTGATCCAGACACCATCCCAAAGATAAAGGCCGAGATTGAAAAGCTTCTTAGAGCAGGTTACATTAGAACGTGTCGCTATGTAGAGTGGCTTGCAAATATTGTACCTGTTGTGAAGAAAAATGGTCAATTAAGAGTCTGTATAGATTTTAGAAATTTGAACTTAGCGACACCCAAGGATGAATATGTAATGCCTATGGTCGATATGCTTGTTGATGCGGCCGCCGGCTACAAATTTTTGTCATTAATGAATGGTTATTCTGGATACAACCAAATCTTTATTTCTGAAACTGATGTGCACAAAACCGCTTTTCGTTGCCCGGGACCTGTCGGCATCTTCAAATGGGTGGTCATGCCTTTTGGCTTGAAGAATGCCGGGGCGACATACCAAAGGGCCATGAACATGATTTTTCATGATTTAATTGGCCACACACTTGAAGTTTACACATATGACATCGTAGTCAAATCGTGTGAATTTGGCCAGCACTTGGCCCATCTAGAGGATGCCTTCATCCGAATGAGGCAACATGGATTGAAAATCAATCCAGCTAAGTGTGCCTTCGGAGTGGGAGCAGGGAACTTCTTAGGTTTCTTGGTGCATGGGAGGGGCATCGAAGTGGATCAAAACAAGGCAAAGGCCATCTTGGAAGCCGGCGCGCCGTCCAATCTCAAAGAGTTACAGTCACTGATTGGAAAAATTAATTTCTTGAGGAGATTCATTGCTAATGCTGCTGGGAAGATGAAGGCGTTCACCACCTTGCTTAAAGGAAGAAAGAACGAGACATTTTTATGGACAGCTGAGCATCAAGCGGCCTTCGAAGAGATAAAGAAGACGTTGGGCAATCCTCCAGTGCTAGTACCGCCAAGGCAAGGAGTACCTCTGAAGCTATACGTGTCAGCCTCCGAAGAATCCATCGGGTGCCTACTTGCACAAGATGATGAGAACGGTAGGGAAATGGCTATCTACTACCTTAGCAAGACTCTACAAGGGCCGGAGGTGAGATACACTGCACTAGAGAAACTATGTTACGCACTAGTATACTCCTGCAATAAATTAGAACATTACATGCTACCACGGACAGTCCAAGTGTTAGCGCCATTCGACTTGGTGAGGACGCTTCTGCATAAGCAAGCATTGAAGGGTCGCCAAGCTAAATGGGCTATGAAAATCAGTTCCTTCACTCTTGTGCACGTCCCTCAGAAAGCTGTCAAGGGCCAAGCTTCAGCTGATTTCCTAGCTCAACATCCCTCGTTAACCGTGCCGGAGGATTCCATAGAGGTACCCTTCATAGGATTCGAACCGTGGGAACTGACCTTCGATGAATCCTGTGCAAGCAATGGCTCGAGAGCCGATATTACGATCACTAGCCCTCTAGGGCAGCATTGGAAGCTTGCTCGGGAACTGGAACCAGGCACCACCAACAATCAAGCGGAGTACGAGGCTTTAATTTTTGGCCTAGAGACAGCATTGCTCAAGGGGGGCGAAATCCACTAAAATTTTTGGAGACTCCGAAGTCATCCTGAAGCAACTAACAGGAGAATATGTTTCAACAGTCCAAGACTAATTAAATGCTATGAGACAGCGTTAGAACTATTGGGCAAGTTTTCGGACGCTACCATCACCCACGTACCTAGAAGTCAAAATCAAGAAGCTAACGAAGCCGCTCAACGTGCTTCAGGCTGGCAGACTGGTCGCCCTAGGGGGGCACCATGCATAGCCGCCATCACAAACGAATCTGAAGACCAACAAGGAGTCCAATGAAACTTTTGACAATTTCCCACTATATGAGTGTTTTCTGAAAAATAATAATCCCGGTTTAATTTTATTTAATGAAACCAAATTATGTAGATGGAGTTGGGATTAGGGATATATTTATAGGTTGTCACGTTTTTTTATATACTCATGTAGGAAACTGTGGCCCGAAAGCGCACGGTGTCAAAAATTGCAGTAATTTATAGTAAGTCCGGATCGTTCACTGGAGGATGTGCGATAGAAGCAGGGCCAACGTCGTTTACTAAGATTTTCCACTCGGTTACTCGTTTCAGGTTTTGCTTGGTTACTAAAACTACTTGACAATAATTTAAACTAAACTATGGAAGCAATTAAAATTACTCTACACAGCATGATAAAGTTATTCTAAAAAGCGATTAAATTTTATTCTAAGGAAGCGATAAAATTTATGCTAAGAAAGCGGATAAAATTATTCTAGGAAAGCGCGTAAAATTACGCTACACTATCTAGAAAGCAAGTTTAAAATGTGACAGAAAGGACAGGGAGGAAATAATAAAGATTGGACAAGATGCATATGAAAACACAATTAAACTTCCATTTTAATTACACAGTTCTTTGCTTGGGATAGTTCGTCAGTTAGCTAACTCTCATGCTTTCTACACTATGTTCCCTTTAACAGACAGGTACTTACAGGGAGAATTTACATGCTCTTAAGACCTCAATTTCAAAGATACCATGGATTGATAACTGCCCCTGCCGAGGTATGTTATTTATCTGTAGTGGATAAGCAAAACCTGACACATCATTAATTGACATGCCAAGTACTCCTATCATTCTCCCGGTCACACCCAAAGTTTTCAAATCAAGTCCCAAACCCTTCCATAACTCTTAAACCTTACAACCGGCGGCCAACCTCTAATTCTTCCGAGGGACCTCTATCAAAGCATTTAAAAGAAAGCAGTAAAGACAACAGAAAAGAAATCATTTAAAATCCTATCACTTGGAAGCTTTAAAAGTTATCTCATTCCATTAGTATAAAAGAGCCCCTGGTCTTGGTGACCAGATGCAGATCAGGAACTTCCCAGATATCAATAAGCCATAAGGCTCACAACATCTGGGTAGTTATGAGATACAAACTGAATGAAACAGATTCATAAATGATTCTGCTCCGGATGTACTCACTCAAGACTCAATTCTAGGCTTTGGCAGAGGAAGATAGCAGTTGAAAGAATACTCAACCCTACCTTAGAAATTAATCAAGGCCTACATGTTGTTCCTCTAGTATTATTTATCACATCTCATCTACACCCAAGTGGACATTGATTTAATGCGATATCTAATATAAGATTTCCAACACATAGCAATTTTGAGAAACCAATTGATGTTTGAAAATCATTCCCTAAACAGGTACTAAACTCTCAATTAAAACACAGATCCTTTCAGTCTAGATGAGACCTAATCGCTGACTCTGTTTCTAGGTTTTCAAAATCAACCCCCAGTAGAATATGAGTTAGTCATAACTGTCGAATTTATCCCTTACTCAGATCCGGATTTTATAAAGAAATTTTTGTTTGAAATTTATTATGTAGCATCTGATTGAGATCAAGACTTCTATGTCCAATGAGAAGGATCTCCAAAAGAATTATGACCGCAACATTTACATAATAATATCATGCATACATGTATAAGAGAAGTAAAATAAAATACCCCAAAATACATGGTGGGATTAGACAGAATTTGATACACAAGGAGGGATTAGCCTGAGATAAGAAGAATTTGGCTAAAAAGAGTGCCAGAAATACTTGGGGTTATCCGGACTGCAAACATCTGCTATCCGGTTATCAAGTATTCCAGATGGAATGATTTTTAGACAGTGAGGAACCCTTAATGCCAGTGATCGCTATCATCAAGGATCGTACAATCCATGAATGAGGAAAAACCCACATGTTTTCTTACCACAGTATTATTATAACAGTGTTGATCGACACTGTCTAATATCACCATAGCTTGAAATTCAGGTTTGAAATTAAGATAAGGAAAAGAAAACTGTATCTAATTAGGAATTTGTTGAGTGGCTAATCGTTATCCATGTGAAGGGACCTTTTTGCCGAAGCTTCCACCAACCACTAATCAGACCATGCAAAATAACGAGTAATAATTAATACACAGAAGACGAGCTAATCGTTATCCCGGTAAAGGGACCTTTTTGCCAACATTGATCTGTGATATTCATTATTACCCATTCATACACACAATAAACAGAAAAGATGAATTTAACAAAATATTTTTGGTACTGTGTGAGTGTTAATCACACAATAATTTAGACACTAATGGGTTAAGATGTGTAATGGATAAAATTAGATCTAATGGGCCTAGGCCCAAGACACCCATGCAACTTACACAACTCAAGAAATAAAATATTTTTAAAGTTTTAAAATAGAAGGAAAAGGTCAATTCAATCTACTTTGGTAAGGTGCAAAATAGACCGAATTGAGGATGCATGAGGGATGAAGTATTACCTTACCCAATTAATCCTTGCAAGGGCATGAAACATCATCTAATTCGAATTGTCAAAGCAATTCGGTCTAAACCGAATTGGACAATTCGAATTGATGAAGTCATTCCCTTACTCAAATTTGGCTAAGGCATTTGCTTCAAAATGAGGATGATTCGAATTACCTAGTCAATTCCGTCTAAACCGAATTGGCAATTCGAATTGGTGGGACAAATAAAATAAACTAAGGCATGAGGGGATGGCATGGATACAATGTCGTCTCCAAAGCCCATTCGGTCTATGTGAGCAATTCGGTCTAAACCGAATTGTATAGACCGAATTGCTTGTAAATCACATGGAAGAAACACTTTTTGTTATGTAATTCTGTCTCATGGGCAATTCGGGGCAATTGGTTTAGACCGAATTGCCAAGACCGAATTGCATACAACTTTTCATAAGGAAATAAACAACATTTTTAACCATGCAATTCCATCTTCATGGGCAATTCGGTTTAGACCGAATTGCCTTAGATCGAATTGCATGCCATTTTTCACATAAGTATATTTTTGTGCTCACAAGTACGAGTTCGGTTTCCACTATGCGGTTCATGATGGATGAGATTTACCAAATCCTTAATTTCACATCAGTGTCACCTCACAGCCACACTAGTGAGCATTTTTAAGGAAAATAGCATGGTACATGTTTAGTAGGCACAAGTATGAATCAAACCCTAATTCTACAAACAAGAAATTCAACGATTAAAGAACCTAAAACACTTAAAAATCTAAGAACTACATGCATAAAAACAAGAACACTTACATTATCTAAGGCAACAATAAACTAAAATATGTAGAACAAGAATAGTAAAATAAAGCATTAAAACTAATCTAACAAACCCTAAAATTATCTAAAACCTAAGAACACTCATTTGAAGCTCTAAGGCATAAGAACATACCAAAAACCTACTAAACATGCATTTATTGAGAATGCAAGTCAACTAGGAACACATTAAATGAAACCTAGTTGAAACAAACAAATATTCTAACATTTATTGCTAAGGAAAGCATTAAAAAAAAGTGTCAAACACATGAAATAAGATCCATTTCTGGAATTTTTCTTGTATTGGCACTTGAAAGCAAGGTAAATAACCCAAAACCATCATTAGCTTGAAGGTAGGGTTTATTCTAACTACAAAGCATGTAAAATGTATAGAGATGGCTCCTCTAAAGGTAGTAACAAGCTTCTACAAACTAAACTAAGATTAAAACATTAAAAACTAAGCTACATGCATGAAAATAAACTAACTAAACTAAACTACCTACCTAACCCTTAAGGGGTGAAGAACAGCTTCTGCAACTTCTTTTTGTTCCCAAGCCGAACCTGTGTAAAGTGAAGTATTTTTTCATGTGTTGAGGAAGGTCAGCTTTTATACTCCTTGCTCAAAACCCTAGGCCCATCAGGGCCCATCAACAGTGTCATGCATTTTTCACGTGCTCCACAGCTTCAATTGGATGCAATTTTGAATGTAATTCGGTCTCCTCAAGCAATTCGGTTTATACCGAATTGGTGCAATTCGAATTGCATGAGGTCTTCCTTCTTGATCTTTAGCTGGGATGTGGTCTTCACTCATCAATTCGGTCTATGTGTAAACCGAATTGGCCTTTTCGAATTGATGATGGCTCCTGCTTGGCTTTCTTGTTCTAAGGCCATTCGGTCTATGCAATCAATTCGGTCTAGACCGAATTGCATAGATCGAATTGTGTCTCTCCTTTTCTGCTCTGAGCTTTTCTTCTCTTCAGAGCCCAATTCGGTCTAGGGGTCAATTCGGTTTAGACCGAATTGCATAGACAGAATTGGGCATTTCGCATCTCCCTTCAACACTTAACCATTTTTCTTCTTCTTTTCTTCAGCAATTCAGTTTACATGGGCAATTCGGTTTAGACCGAATTGCGTAATCCGAATTGAGTTTCAACACTTAGCCAAAAATTCAGTTTGTGGGATTTTCATTCTTTTTCCCATCTTTTTGATTTTTGTGGGCTATTTTATTCTTTTGCCCATCTTTTCATTCCTTTTTTCTTGTTTTTTTCCTTTTTTCATGTTTTTGGATTTTTCTAACACAAATACAATTAAAATTGCATATTTTTATGTTTTTCATTACCAGCTTATTATTCTTACAAACTCGCATTAATCTGTCTTGTGACACCCCGGTTTTTGGTCACCCAGGTCCGGATGTCACCGCCACACCTCCCTAGCAAGACACGGTTCATCCGAGCTTACTAAAGAGATGCAAGGCTATGGTTTTTCAGAATTTAAAATATTCAAACAGCCCATTCATATATAATTTAAAAAAATACATCAAAGTTGCAGCGGAAAATAATATTTACATATATAATGCAGCGGAATATAAAAATAGGGCCAACATGGCCTAATCACGGGTTAAACAGGCCCGTTCATGCAAGATCTAGTCTAAAACAAAATTTAAGAATAAAATGTTCCCCGACATTCCCATGAATGCATATGATGATGCATATTCTTCAGCTCTGAAAGAAACAGGGGAAAAAGTATGGTTTGGTCAGCAAAGATTTGCTGAGTAAGTTAACACAGACATGATTATGAGGTTTCAAAGCCTTTAATTAGATTTAAAGAAAACATGTTCATACAAGATATGATTTAATTTTATCCATCTAATAATAATTTAATTGCATAATTCAAAAGACAATGATTTCCATAAGATCATAATTCAACAATATGATAAAATAATCGCAAGATATGATTTAAAGGTATAATTTAAATAGAAAAAATATTCAAGTATTTCAGGATTCCATTCTTCCACTTTTGTTCAATATGATCTAGTATAGTTCGCCCTTGGGGAATCGAACCCGCAAGAACTCAAATACATCCTAGGGAATCGAACCCATAGGAATCAACACATATCCTGGGGAATCGAACCCGCAGGAAGACAGACAATCGCACTTGGGGAATCGAACCCGCAAGAACTCACATACACCCTGGGGAATCGAACCCGCAAGGTTTGACACGGACATCCTGGGGAATCGAACCCGCAGGAAAACATACACCCTGGGGAATCAAACCCGCAAGGCTTGACACAGACATCCTGGGGAATCGAACCCGCAGGGACACGGACGCCCTTGGGGAATCGAACCCGCAAGGTCAAAACAAGTTTCACGAATTTCACACGTTTCAACATATAATTTCACTAGTCGCTGTTTTGCTCCAAAAATATTTAAAAATTCATTTTAAGCCGGATCATTCTAAAAATTTACCGGTAACTCCGAAACACAGAGGTTAACAAGTTTTATGTTTTACGTTTTTCAATCCGAGATACGGAAGTAGGTGAAAAATGTCAACCTTTAACTGGATATTAATCTGTCCGGAAATTCTGACATCAGTTTCAAGGTTTCAAGATCTACCGTAGCAAACTAACTCCAAATTTGATGAAATCTTACAGAAAGATACCTAAGACATATACCTACAACTTTCATGTTCGTCTAAAGTTCCAAATCGGTTTAGATCTAATGTCAAAAACGTCATCAAGTTCGAAACTAATTTTGTTCAAGTTTCTTGATTTCGGTACGAACGCAGATCGGATCGGCTCAGGTTCGGAGGTTCAAATCTTAACGAAAAATTCTAAAATTTTACAGAGATGTTCTAAACGCATAGATCTACAATTCTTATGTTCAACGCCAATCTATATCGGTCTAGAACTAAGGTAAAAATCACCAACAAGTTCGAACTAGAGTTCAGTCACGAATTCCAAGATCCAGATTTAATGCAGTTCGGTTTCGAGTGGATTTCATATTCATTATCATCATCAAAAATTCTGAAAATTTTACAGTAGATAGATCTAAGCCTTAGAAATGTTTTTTTGTGTTTTAATTTTTTCCGTTTGAAGTCGTTTTAAGGTTCGGAAAAATTAGACAAAACTGTTGCGCCGGTAGAAAACATTCGATGACAGATTTTCGAAATCTTGTGTAAACTTTTAGGTTTGAATATTTTAGTTACTCCCAAAACCATGTAAGTATTAACTTACAGATTTGTAGATGTCCGGGATCATCTATTTCGAAGGCGTGGCTTCCCGTCGTCCGTCTATCCTCTCCGTTCGTCGGGTTCTACGTTCTCGATCCGGATCGGGGGTTTAGAATAGAAAAAGGATGAGGTTAGGATTCGTTTTCGAATCAAGAATGGAAAAGAATGGACAAGAATGGTTCGGATCTTACCCCGACGATCGAAGACTCCTAATTTTCGTCCAAGTCAGTCCCTTGGTTCGGTTTTGTGCCTCCGACGACTCCGGAATTAGGGTTTTGTGTGTAGAGAGATTTCGTAGGGTTTCGTAAAAAGTTGGAGCTGATTAGGATGGTTATTTATAGATGGAAATGACCTAAAGGTCGTCCAAAGGCATCCCTAGGATGTCTTGAGTCGCAAGGTGTTCAACCGAAGTCGGAAAATCCGGATTCGGGCGAGTAAATCTCGCACGGGGCGTTTCTGCCAGTTGGCGCGGTCGTGGCGCGGTCCCAAGTCAACAACCGCGCGGCCAGCGCGCCACTCACGCCCGGACTCCGGTCCGGGCGGTTCGTGCGATCCATCGCGCTTTTCCTCCCCTCTTTCGGACTTCTATCCCTCTACGTTCTCGGATTCGGATTTCCGGGATATCTTCGGGCTCCTATTTCCTATCGTCATTTTATTCGGGTCTAAATTTACCTGTGGACTCGAGTTATTGAGTCCATCGATGTTGGGTTCACGTGTGACCATTTATTTGACTAAATTGTTTTCGGCTTCCCGGGTTCTCGAAATTTTGATTCCCTTTTTAATTTAAATTCCATTTCTCATCTCTTATGATTCTTTATCTATTTATCATGTTTTTTTATTTATTATTTTTATTTATTTATTTATTTATTTATTTTATGTTGCAAAATTCTCGGGTATTACAGTCTACCCTCCTTAAGAATCAACTTCGTCCCCGAAGTTGTGTTTCGGCTTTTCTCGTGTTAGGAACTAATCCTTTTGTTTATTTTATTATTTTGTGACTGAACTTAGAATTAAAACTTCTAAGCTGCCTACGTACCTTGTGAAGGGATCAAGCCATAACGTAGTTCAAAACAATTTGAAGTTGTTTATTATATATATATATATTTTTATTCAGGATACATCTTATCGAGTTGAACTCCAAAAATAAATTATTACGGGGTATCACATGTCGAATTCAACTACTTTCTTATTAAAATAAGATGGAAATACGATCAAAATGTCCGTCTCAGACACGGAAATGGATTGGAAATAATGCACAATTTTGGCCATTATCATCCAACCCCAACATTCAAATGATGATTGGAGGACTGGAATCACACGATACCTCGAGAACCTATCATCTGGAGGAGACAGCTCGCTAAACATCAAAGCTTTGCGATACACATTGATAAATGGGGAATTATTCTGAAGGGCGGTCGACGGATTACTACTCAAGTGTGTAGGGCCCGAAGAAGCTAAGCTAGTAATGGGAGAAGTCCATGAGGGGATATGCGGCTCCCATCGGGCAGGACCTAGCATGAGATGGAGTATTCATCACCATGGGTACTTCTGGCCAACCATCATGGAAGACTGCATCCTATATGCTCGAGGTTGCGAGGCCTGCCAGAAACATGGGCCAATTCAAAGGGTACCGGCGGAAGAGTTACACACAGTCATCAAGCCTTGGCCATTCCATGGCTGGGGGATGGACATCATTGGAAAAATTAATCCGCCGTCGTCTAAGAACCACGGATTCATACTAGTGGCCACTGATTACTTCACCAAATGGGTAGAAGCATGGGCAATGAGGAAGATCGATCAAAACGATGTGATTAAGTTCGTGACTGAGCTCATGCATCGATTTGGAATTCCCCAAACAATCACTGCGGATCAAGGTACCGTGTTCACTGGTGAGAAGTTCTTAGCTTTTGCTAAACAATTTGGGATTCGCATATATCATTCCACTCCGTACTACCCCCAAGCAAACGGTCAAGCTGAGGCCACCAATAAAATCCTGATAGGTATGACCAAGAAGGCAGTAGGTGAGAAATCAAAAATGTGGCATGAGACTTTGTCAGAAGTCCTATGGGATTACAGAAACTCTAAATTTGCAGCCACTGGCTTCACACTATACTACCTGACGTATGGTCATGACGCCGTTCTGCCTCTAGAGATCATAGTCCCTTCTCTTAGAGTGGCCCAACAGCATCACTTAGACTTAACTAAGTATGAAGAGGCCATGTTACAAGAGTTAGAGACAGCAGATGGCGACAAGCTTACGGCTTTGGAAAATATCCGTCATCAAAAGGCGAGAATGGCAAGACATTATGACAAGAGGGTTCGAGGCAAAACCTTTAGCGAGGGGGACCTAGTATGGAAGGTGATACTACCCTTGGGGGTGCGCGATAATGAAACAGGCAAATGGTCTCCAAATTGGGAAGGACCATTCATTGTCACACAGAGACTACTTAATGGTGCATACAAGCTGATGGACATTGATGGCCAAGAACACAAGCAGAATATAAATGCAAAATATCTCAAAGTGTTCTATCCATCAGTCTGGGAATCTGAGTAAATAACATAAGTGCATCAAAAGTGGCCAATCACAAGCTCGGCCAAAAAGTAGCAATAGTATCCTAAAAACCAGAGTTACCCACCACAAGGCCAATGGGCTGACCCGAAAATGTACAGAAAGTAAAAACTAAGGAAGAGGCGGCATACCATCAACCAATATGCGCCGACGCATAAGGGCCCACCGATCGCGAGTACGCCCGAACATATTCGTCAGACGGTGAAGTGCAGCCGCTGAAGCACGAGCACGAACGGTTAACCAAAGCCGACGAGCCCGGACGCCCGACAACTCAGACGATAAGTCACGCTCATCAGCATCTAAACGGCCATAAGTAGTCTCCAACACAGCAGCTCGGGAGGAAATGTCAGCTAAGGCAGGCTCCAATGTATTGAGCTCATCCTTGGCCCCCTGAATGGTGCGCCTCCTCTCCAAAATGAGACGCTATGCCTCCTCAATATCATGCTCCGCTCGCGTAATAACATCCTCAAGATGAGACCTGCGACTCTCTCTAACACCGCGGTCAGCAGACAACTGCTCGCGCTGGGGGTGGATGGCCTCTATCTGAGAACAAACATCACGGTATCGCGCCTCAAGATCATCGAGCAGCGTCAGATCATGGGCAGACTGGTCCGCAGAGCTACTAAAAGCGGGATAGGAGATAGATAAGTCAGAGATGAGCTCTGAAAAGCCAAGGAAATCAACATCCTAGGTGAATGCGGGAACTGCACTAACATCGTCCAGCAGGCGATCAAGACTAGAAACCACCTTGGTAGAGAGTAGATCGATCTGGGTGGACAGAAGGCGGTCAAACGCCTCACATGATGAAATGACAACTCCATCAATGGGGGCAGATGCCCGAGGGCCTGATAAAGAGGTCGCTGGAACTGAGAGAGGAGCCATGGGTACCTGAAGACAACTTTACATGAGTATATGTCAAGGAAATCTTACAGCCACAAAAGATGAAACGAAGCATACCTGAGGAGGCAGCGCGACCGAATCAGCTGAAGTAGCATAAGCAGCGGTAGTAGAATGATAAGCCTGATACATGGGAACCTAGAGAGGGGAGCCCTTAGAACATATCCTTAAGAAGAAAAAAGAAAGTAAGGGTTCCGATAAGGAATACCTGAGAGATCACTGAAGGGCCAGCCTGACTAGTCATGGAAACGTGATCTGCAGCCTGAGTAGTAACTTCAGGGACCTGGAAGACAGTTACCCTTAGAACACTTCACTTAAACAAAATAGCATAAAAGGAGAGGGAACATAACCAAAAAGTACCCGAGAGACCAACTCGTGGTCAGCTGAGCCAACTGCGTCGTCAATCCTAGAGGAGTGTGGATCCACCTGAACAATCAAGAGGAAGGTTATTACGATACTAGAAGTAATAAGAATAAAAGACCTAAAGTGGAAAAGCATACCGGGTCGGCGGCAGTAGTCGAGGGATCATCAACGCCGGTCACCATGACGTCCGTCTGATACTTGGGATCATCACCATGGAGGATGATATAGTTAGCAATAGCTAACAACACGTCCATAGACTCGGAAGGATCATCAGAAGGTCTACCAAAAGAGGATGAATATCGAGAGTCGACGGCCACAAGAACATCAGCGATAGGATCATCTGCCTGACCATGATCAGCGCTGTCCTCATCATCCACAGTCTCCGCACAGCCATCATCATGATGGGAATCTATAGGCTCATCCTCTACTTGGTAATCATCATCATCACTGGCGCCAGCATCACCCGCGGAGACCTGCTTCTCATCCTCATCAGGGCAAGACTCGTCATCACCGGAGCCCGACCCTTCCTCGTCAGAGCTGGACTGCTCATCGTCAACTGGAGCATCCTCATCACTTGATTCATCGTCAACTGCAAACAAGGAAACAACATTAAAAGACCAAGGCAGTGTATAAAGAATCATATTGACATAGTAGGGATTTGACATACCTCTTCGGCGCTTACGACGAGACGAAGAAGTGGCAACAGACTTAGCCTTTCGGGTAATGCCGCGAGATGTGGAAGTGCGAGCCGACACGATGGCACCGCGAGTACGGGAACGCTGCGAAGAGGCCGAACCACGCTGCGGGACCTCCGAAATGAGATGTAATCACATCATGTGACGACAAAACGGAGGTGATATATGGCGTCCACCACGCCATAAAACCGGCAGCAAGTGACCCCGTCGGAGTAAAAGGCAAGTAGCTGGAATACGTCAAACGGGATGAAAAAGCCACCACAGCCCTAATACCTGCCTCTGTCAGGCTCTCACGTCGAGTGAGACGAACCGACCACCTCACTCTGCGAGGAAGTCCAAGATGGCAGCCGAACTGACGAGCAAGCAACTGGGGACAATATGGCTCAGCTGTGAATCGATTAGAAGGATCATTCCTTCGCACCCCACTCAAAAGCATGTGGGGTTTCATGCTGATGTTCCAAGTAGCCTCCCCATGGATGCGGCGTGGATCATCGGGCTTGCATACAAGAGTAGAGAGCAACCATCCAATGGGTGCATATACATATAAGTCGTTATAAGTCGGCCGATGATGATAGAACCAGCGGATAATCTCTAGGCCGTCCCGTCTCAAAAGGCCGTTCCGCCTAATCCTCACATACTCAGCGGCTAACCACCTGCCTAGCGGAAAACCCTCCGAAACATCTCTCGGGCCGGGGCAAAAGACACCGGAAAATAGATGAGGAAAATACAACTGAATCCATATCTGTTAAAACCAGAACGGTCCGGAGATCATAGTAGTGGGATCTCGTCCATCAGCCAACATGTCAGAAACCTTGGCCATACCACTGAATAGGGTACCAAGGAAATATGAAGTTGTAGCCCGGGAAGAAGGACTCATGATAGCTAGGACAAAGGGCAGGGCAGTGCGTAAAACAGTGCGAGCACCAGAACAAACGATGAATCGACTGAACCAAAGTAAAAGAAATGCCACATGCTCGTCCCGCGTGGATGGAGAAGTCCCAGTCGTCATGTTATGTTCAATATAAGCCGCATATCATCTGGCCAATTTCCCGGGAGGACAAATGGCATCACCAAGTACAGAGTCCTCAACGCCCGACTGTGTCAGCTCAGCTACGTCCACGCGAAGTCCTGTGATCGTCGCGACATCAAGGAGAGTAGGGCCAATGAAGCCACAAGGGAGCTGAAAAGCATTGACTGTGGAGTTCCAAAACCCCATAAGATAGTAGATCAAGCGATGATCTAACACCACCGGCCTGGTGGATAGGGTGATAGCCTCATCAATCCCCCACTGCTCCCACTCGGCGGCGCGCCCACTCATCCGATGCACCCATGAAATATACTTATCTAAATTGCTATCATTATCAATCTCAGTCCTAGGGACTTTGACCTTTGACTTGGCTGCAGAAATGCCGCACTGGTGAGATCGAATAGCCTTAGTCTGGGATACAAAGGCACTCGTGAATGCAGCCTTAGTCAGTGGGCACCGGCAAGATAAAAACCCTTTCGCCTCGTCAGCTTGCGCATGCGTACTATGAAATGGCCGTAGAAAAGGCTCCGACTCCCGGCGGTCGAAAGTGATAGTCTCATCATCAGAGTCCGGAATAAGCGGACGCTGCACGAAGCAAGCAACACAGGGTTAAGGGACACAAACAAAGGCCACACTAAGAATATGAAGCAAGACAAACCTGAATCATGAGAGATGCTAAAGTGACAGCCTGAGAGGTGTTCTGGACGCTAGCAGTGGCGGCCTGACTGACTGAGGGAGGAACAGATCTGGCAACGTCCTGTATCGCGAAGGTACAAGGATGAGCCACTGATGTTGGGTGAAGTAAAACATGGTGAGGCGAAGGACATGTTCGAACCTGAAAATCCATTCCAAGAGACGATGAGGCATAGAACCCTGTCAAGGGGGTGGCGGCCCGGGCCGAGTAAGTGGCGGCCTGCCCTGAAGAGGACGGCGGCTGGTGGCTCCGGGTGGCGGCCTGAGCTGATGGGGTGGCGGCCTGAGCAGTGGCGGCTGGTGTCCCCTGGGTGGCGGCCGATGACGACTCGGGGTGACTATCAGTGGCGGCCTGAGCCAAAGGAATGGCGGTCGGCGTGGTCTCGTTTACTAAATCCTATATCACATGTGTAGGGTGTGGGAAACCAAAAGAAACAGCTCTAGGTAAACTTAACACCTAAGCATGGTTCTCTATGGTTCTCTAAGCCCTATCGCATAGTTCTCTAAAATCCTATATCATTAAGCAAAGTGTGGGATCCTAAATCAGTTGCAAGGTTAGAGAAACAGCTCTGATCAACCAGCTAAGTATGGTTACCTAAGCTTTGTGTCGTAAACAAGGGTTTGTTAGGCGATGCTCATCAAGAAAGGATAGGCAATAATAAAGTGAATGAGTTAGTGTTGCTAGATCCTATGTCATCAAACATACATGTAGTGGGCATCGAAAACACGAAATTACTATACGGGCATGAATTCAGTAAAACCAAGAAAAGCAAGCAAGTTCACAAAATCCAGTCTTGCATCCCTCCTATAATCCAAACATGCCAAAATCCTCACCAACACCAATCCACGATCCTCTCTCAATACATATAATAGGCTTTCATCATAACAAAATAAGAATAGAGGATAGCAGGCTAACCTGATCCATGAAGCAGGTGGCGGCCTCGGGCAATGGTGGTGGCGGCCAAGGCGGCCTCGTGCAAGAACGACTGCCTACAAGTGGCGGCTTCCCGCGAGAATGGCGGCTTCCAGGTGGCGGCCTCGTGCAAGAAGGGCGGCCTCCAGGTGTGGCCAAGGCGATGGCGGCCTCGGGCAATGAAGATGGAAGCCTCCAGGGGTGGCCAAGGCGCGCAAGTGGCGGCCTCGGGGCAGTGGTGGCTTCAAGTGCAGGAGTGGCGGCCCTTGGTGATGGCGGCCTTCAGGGTGAAGGTGGCGGCCAAGGCTGAGGCGGTGGCGGCCCAACCCGAGAGATGGTGGCGGCCAATGAAAGCAAGGCTGGCGGCCTCCGGGCGATGGGTGGCGGCCAAGGCCAGGTAGACGGCGGCCTCCTCGTGCTCGGAAGGTGGCGGCCTCTCTAATGGCGGTGGCCTCCCAATGAAAGCACGGCGGCCCGAGCACAAAGGGGTGGCGGCAGCCCGGATCTTCTGCGGCGGCCTTCTTGAACAGCGGGAGATAGCGGCGGCGGCTTCCGGAGCAAGCTGGCGGCCTAGCTCAGTGTGGACGGCGGCGCCCGGCGACGATCTCGGCGGTGGCAGCCGGAGGTCCCTTGGTGGCGGCCGGCGGCAAGAGCAAAAGAGGAGGAAGAGGAGAAAATTTGGAAAGTGGAGCCAACTTTTGAAAACTTTCCAAAATTTTGAGAAAGAGGAGCTTTTATAGTGTTAGGGTTGTGAGCACCTTAATTGGGCCTTAATGGGCCGAAAATTCCAAACCCTAGGTCAAGCGCGCACATTTGTCTTAAAATGCGCGAGGGGGAAATCTGTTAACCCCAACAAAAATATTAAGGCTCATCTCTGTTAGTCCAGTGTCGAAGGCCCATCTGTTTTTGTAGATTGCTCGGCCCAATCTGCAAAAATATATCCGGAAGAGAGGACACACCTTCAAAGCCCGGATATATCCGGAAGAGAGGACGCATCCTCAAAGCCCATCAGATAGAGATATATCCGGAGGAGAGAACGCATCCTCAAGGCCCGGTCTGAGAAGAGAGAGAGGCAGAGCGAGATCAAGATGGAGGCAATCGTTTAAGGAAACATATCAGAGCGAGATCAGCATGGAGGCCATCCTTCATGGAAACATATCAGAGTGAGGCACCCCATAAGGAAGCAGATCAAGACGAGATCATGGAGTGTCGTAGCTGGAAGACTCCTCACCACTATATATATGTGACGTGGTATCACTTGCAGAGGATACCTCGAATACTCCTCGGAGAGCCGTTTTTATTTTACTTTACTTTCTTTTCAGCTTTGCCGCATTTTACTGCTTTCAGTGTTTTTTCCAATTTCTTTATAGCTTTTCTTTCAATTCCTGTAATTTGTCTTCTATTTTTCTTGTAATCTTTCCCCCGAGTTCATCAATAAAAGAGAAACCTTTTATCCTAAATTTCACCGTTAACAGTAATAAAATAAACTTATATTTATTTTTTTTTTGCTCAACTATATTTAAATTTCATCAATATGATAAACCTATTTAAATCATAGAGTAATATAAATATTCCTTTTTTATTTTTTTATTTTTTGAGAGGCAGGACGAAAAGATTCCCTATCTATATCTATATCTATATCTATATAATCTATAAAAATAATATCCCTTATGAATAGTAATCTATCAATTTTTCCTCACAAAAATCCTCTATGAACAGTAACCTACCATATATCCTCAATATTCACTTTTTGCACGCAATCCAATATACATTTTTAACCTTAATAACTTATTAATAACTCAAAATGTGTATAAGTAAAAATTCTAAAAGTTTGATATTTTAAATTTACATGTTTCTTCTATAGATGTATAGACATGAGTCAATGTTAGATAATAAACAGTAACAAAATTCAATCATTTTTCATTATAAAAAATGGAAGAAGCATATAAAAGCATAATGCGCTTTCAAAATATAGGAGAACTAAATTTGAACGGAAATTCACATTAGAAAATCTAATTTCATTAATTATTATGAATAAAAAATACTACTAAATATGTAGCAAAAATTTAGGAGTTGATATTATATTTATTATTTAAATATAATTTCAATATTTGTTATTATATATTCTTAACAAATATTTTATCAATTGAAATTATATTTAATATGATAAAGAATTTTAATAAATACTTTATAGATTGATATTATATTCATCAAATGAATAACAAATTTTTGTATTAGATAGATTAACTAAATTATATAAATCGCATAAGTTGATCAAACTATACTTATACATCCCAAAAATCATATCATTATGAAATTCGAGAAAATGGTACATTCAATAAGATTTTTTTCATAATTATTTCTAAATTTTAATTCATGAAGAGTATTTTTTATATTTTTCTAATTTAATTTGGAAATATCTACATCTTTGTAAAATTTGTAATTTCTCAAGTATTAGAGTGAATTAATATTAATAATCAATTACCTATGCAACTGTGATTTCATGTACTTCATTTGCCTACGTATTCCATTAGAGTCATGAGTAAAAAGTCTTTTATCTTTTATTTTGTATTTTTTTTCCTTTTAGAATAATGTTTATAGTATAATACTCCCTCTGTCCCATTGATATTGTTTCAAATCTTTTGGACACGTAGTTTAATGCATTTGTTTAACAGTTAATATCTTAAAATGTGTAGAAATAAAATTTCTATAAAATATAGTATATTCTAAAACTATGTGAAAAAACGAATCCAATAATATCCCACTTGACTATATTTTTTTTTATACTTATACAATAGACAATGTCAATAGTCAAAATGAGACATTACAAACGGGACGGATGGTGTATTATTTTTAAGGCACTAAATTGTATTATATAAATTATTGGTAGTGACATATTCTCTATTGTTCGGTCTTTGTACAAAGCATATAAGTATTCATGTAATACTTAAAATAGTTTAAGGAGTTTGAGAAATATAATCGACATAATATAGTTGAAAAATTTTATTTGTAAAATTCAATTTTTTTATTTACATTTTTGAGTAATACTAGTATTAGTAATGATAATAAGCATATCATTATTGTCCAATTACTCACTTCTTTTTGAGGCAAAATGAAATAAATTCTTTTACAAATATACTGTAATAATTTAATTATTGATACTAAAAAGAAAACATAATACTTGAACCCCAACATTATTGCCAATTGATTATTGTTGTACACTAACAATGGTTTTTTAAAGTATTTTAAAAGTAAAAATTAGATAATACTGTTATATATATTATGTTATTATATAGTAATAATTAAATTATATATGTATATATAATACTTCTATGACTATAATATTTGACACTAATTAAAACCGACCACTTTTGTTGGCAAATAGTAATACATATAAGGAAAATAAAAATGAAACGTACAGTAATAACATATCATTAACCAATATGATTAACCTATTTAAATAATATCCCTTCTTCTTCTTCTTCTTTTTTTTTTTTTTCATTTTGAAAGGTAGTAGGATGAAAGATTCCATTGATGGTAATTATAATAATTATATCATTAATGTCAAATTACTCATTTCTTTTTGAGGCAAAATGAAATAAATTATTTTACAAATAATATAAATAATATACTTCCTCCGTTTTCTTATAATATCCCCATTTGAGTATTTGTCACTATTTACACATAGACTTTCACTTAAAGTTTTATCATAGTTATATAAGTTAAAATATAGTCAAGTGAGATCTTGTTAGATTCGTCTCGTTGTGTAGTTTTTAAATATTGAATTTTTAGAATTTTTACATGTACCGAATTTGAGTTATTAATGATTTAAAACGTGCATTGGACTGCGTGTGTTGTAAGTCCGTAGCAAATAAAATAAAACGGAGGAAGTAATTACTAATACCAAAAAAAAAAATATCACTCTTGAAGCCCAACATTTTTACTATTTATTTTTTATTTTTAAAATTTGTTGTAATAAACTCACACAATGTAATCATTATATTTGGGTGGTTCTGTGGTTCCATCACGCATCAATGATTTGACGCGAGATTGGAAGGTAATAAACTCAACCGAAGTTTTTTTTTTTTTTAAGAGAAAAGTATATTCATGTGGTTCTGCAATTGTGTCAGTTACAACTCATACAGGCGAAAACTTACCGACTTGGTTCACATACTGGCAAGTATATACTGGAAACATGTGCAATTATTTCTAACCATTGGATCAAAATTAAAATAAGATGAATGGTATAGATTGTTTAAGGTCATTTACGTAATTTGCTAGATTTAAAAACTTTAATTAAAATTTAAATGCTTTTGTAACTTTTGCAATGATTACTATATTTATTACATAATGATGGCCGAAAGATTCACAACGTTCATATTCTACAAGTATTACACATATTCTATATTTTCCAATACACATACTCTATACTTAATATTTAACATTATGTCTTCTTACACATAATATTCTGTTTTGCTACAATTAACATTATGTGTTGCTATACTTAATATTTAACATTATGTCTTACTACACATTAAATTCTGTTTCATTACTTTTAACATTCTGTCTTGATATACTTAATATATAGCATTCTACATTGCAACACTTAACATTCTGTTATTCTATACTTAACATTCTATTTTACAACGCTTAAGATTCTGTTTTGCTATACTTAATATTTTGCATTATGTCTTACTACATATTACATTATGTTTTATTATTTTTAACATTCTGTCTTGAAATACTTAATATATTCTTTCTTTGTTATTTGATAATTGCTACGGACCCACTCAACACGCAGTCCAATTCACCATTTAATCATTAATAACTCAAGTTCGGTACAAGTAAAAATTCTAGAAGTTTGATATTAAAAAACTACACGACGAGACGAATCTAACAAGATCTCACTTGGCTATATTATAACTTGTGTAACTATGATAAAATTTTAAGTCAAAGTGTTTGTGTGAACAGTGTCATATTTCCACATGTTGCACTTATTCAAGAACGGAGGAAGTAGCATTCTATATTGCAACACTTGACATTCTGTTTTACTATACTTAACATTCTATCTTGCTTCAATTTACATTCTGTCTGCTCCACTTCACATTCTATTTTTGCTTCAATTCACATTCTTTTTTGCTATACTTCACATTCTGTCTTGTTTCAATTCACATTCTCTTTTGATACAAATAACATTCTGTCTTGTTTTACTCTGCATTCTCTTTTCTTCAATTTAAATAATGATTTGGTTGAAAGGTTTCTGCAGAAAAGAATTGCTTAGTTCGAGAAGAAAAACAATAAAAATTTTATATTATTTAAGTTTTAGAAGTATAATGACATTTTTAACCCTTAGATCAATTTCAACCATTGATTTAAAGTGAGATCCAAAGGCAATATTATATCCCAGTATATACTGGGAAAAAGAATCCCAGGATAGGAACCAGGTCGAAAACTTACGACCTGGTTCCTGTCCTGGGATTCTTTTTCCAGGTATATACTGGGATATATTATAACCATTGGATCTCACTTTAAATCAATGGTTGATATTGATCTAAGGGTTAAAAATGTCATTATACTTCTAAAACTTAAATAATATAAAATTTTGATTGTTTTCTTCTCGAACTAAGTAATTCTTTTCTGCAAAAATCTTTCAACCAAATCATTATTTAAATTGAAGAAAAGAGAATGCAGAGTAAAACATGACAGAATGTTATTTGTATCAAAAGAGAATGTGAATTGAAACAAGACAGAATGTGAAGTATAGCAAAAAAGAATGTGAATTAAAGCAAAGATAGAATGTGAAGTGGAGCAGACAAAATGTAAATTGAAGCAAGATAGAATGTTAATTATAGTAAAACAGTTTTTGCCCTCTGATTTGATTTGATTTGGGGTTGTCTGAATGCGTAATTAAACTGAAGCGAAGTGAGAGAGCTGAGTAGGTGCTTCATGGGCTGTTGTTGTGAGTAGAGGGGATTGGAAAAGTCTGTGTGAGATGCATGTCTGTGAAACTCGCTGCTGGATTTCATATGGTCCTTTATGGCTAGTTCCTCATTTCCCATAGTTGTTCACTCGCAATAATTCCTCTAGCCTTGGCTCCAGCTATTCCCAGTTTTTGCCCTCTGATTTGATTTGATATATTGGCTATGAACACTAGTTGCAGGTGAGACGGGTTGTTGAAACAAATTCATGGGTTTATCATTGTGATTCATTGCATGAAAATCATATTGCTGCCCATTTTGAGAAAAGTTGGAAGGGAGTCTATTACGAGGGACTGATTGAAATCGGAAGATAATGTTGGATAGATAGTGAGATTTGAGGATGCTGTTAATGCTGATGGGGTGATTTGAGAATGCCAATAGGGTGTGAGTTGATTGAAGTCATACGCAGAAGGGATGGATATGTGCAGGAATGCTTCGACATGCTTTAGGTTAGGACTTATTTGTTTTGTTCAAGCCGTGTTTGAGCATTGTGTGGCTCCTATGGCAATTTTATACTGTTGTGAGTTACACTAAGATACTGTCAAATTGTGGTGTGTTGGGTGGATGGTAATGTAAGGCAGCTTTGGCCGAGATTTTGTGAAGGAATAAAATATATCAGTTACTCTCAAAAAAAAAAAAATTATAGTAAAACAAAATGTTAAGTGTTGCAATATAGAAATGCTACTTCCTCCGTTCTTGAATAAGTGCAACATGTGGAAATATGACACTGTTCACACAAACACTTTGACTTAAAGTTTTATCATAGTTATACAAGTTATAATATAGCCAAGTGAGATCTTGTTAGATTCGTCTCGTCGTGTAGTTTTTTAATATCGAACTTTTAGAATTTTTACTTGTACTGAACTTGAGTTATTAATGATTAAAATGTGCATTGGACTGCGTGTCGGGTGGACCCGTAGCAATTATCAAATAACAGAGGAAGTATATATTAAGTATGTCAAGACAAAATGTTAAAAGTAATAAAACATAATGTAATATGTAGTAAGACATAATGCAAAATATTAAGTATAGCAAAACAGAATCTTACATGTTGTAAAATAGAATGTTAAGTATAGAATAACGGAATGTTAAGTGTTGCAATGTAGAATGCTATATAGTATGTCAAGACAGAATGTTAAAAGTAATGAAACAGAATGTAATGTGTAGTAATTAACGTTAAATATTAAGTATAGAAACACATAATGTTAATTGTAGCAAAACAAAATATTATGTTTAAGAAGACATAATATTAAATATTAAGTATAGAGTATGTGTATTGGAAACTTTAAAACATGTGTAATACTTGTAGAATATGAACGGTGATTGTGAATCTTCCGGCCATCATTACACAAGCTGTAATAAATATAGTAATCATTGCAAAAGCTGCAAAAGCATTTAAATTTTAATTAAAGTTTTTAAATATAGCAAAGTACATAAATGACCTTAAACAATCTATACCATTCATCTTATTTTAATTTTGATCCAATGGTTAGAAATAGTTGCACATGTTTCCAGTATATACTTGCCAGTATGTGAACCAAGTCGGAAAACTTATTGTATAACTGATTCACCTCGTCCTTGAGTTAAATTGGAGCATATACAATCCACATTGAGTTAAAATGGTGTTCACAATTAAGATTGGGAAAATTATTTTTCCGTCCCATGGGTAATTAGTCTATCTTCATATTTCGGTCTTTATTCATAATTTTGAAAATTAGTACCACACAAAACATTTTTTTTTTTAATGTCCTACTGTCAAAGTTGTTCGCTATTATTAAATTTGGGAAGTTAATTTGAAATTTTATACTATAATTATGCGGAAATATTTTCGAATTTAAGTACAAGACTGAAAAGCAAAGATAGAGATTGACAAATGCAAAGTGAAAATATAACACTTGAACCCTAACATTTTTACTATTTATTATACTCCCCTCGTCCCGTTCCAAATGTCCTACTTACTATTTTTGGATGTCCCATTACAAATGTCTTCTTTCTATAAATAAAAATAATTTTCCCATCCAACAACTATGTGGACCCCACCATATACTCACAAACCAACTCTACCTTAATTCCCGTGCCCAACAGTAACATGACGACACTTGGGGTGGGACGGAGGGAGTATTTATTTTTAAAATATGAAGTAATAAATTCAAAAAATTTAATCATTATATTTTAAAAATTTTCCAAACCGCAACAATGATTGGGAGAGAATGTCATTCCATCATTTTGTCTTTCCAAGGATGAAACTTCACCCCTATTGGCACTGTAATTGCCAATGTTAGTCATCTCCATTACTCTTAAGCAGGCAGGTAGCAGAAATTCTCTTGTCTATAGGGGTCCTGCAGGAAGGGCAATCGGTCATTCCTTGTTGTTCATGAAGAGCGATGCATTCCTCACATAGAATTTGGTGGCTGCATGGCAGGAATAGCACTGACATCTCTCTCAGCATGCACATTATGCATTCCCTATTTGGCCCTGATGAATCATCATCACCTTCAAGGATGCCCTGAAACACCGGCAGCCTCTTTCTAATCTTGCGAAACTGTGTACTCGGGATTGTGGATGTGGATGTGCTCCCACTCGCTGCATCGATGCCATATGAAGCATTGAGGAGCTGCAATTCTGGACTCGTCTAACTCGAGCCTTAATTTTGATGTCATGCCCTCTCAAGGTTTTCGATGTCATCTTTGCATTTTAGCATATTCCTTTCCGTGGTTTGCCTTAGTTTCTCTTTTCCTCAGCTGGTTGATGATTGATGCTCTTCCAGACTTGTATTTTCCCCTTCTCCTCATGCTTCCATAGGGCCTGAAATTGATACAAATTACAAAGAAATTGGACAAGATTATGTCTAGTGTGTGACTCATATGTTGCCAAAAAGATGAACCCTTGAATGTTTGGTAAAATAGTTTGGACTTACCTTGAGCTCATTGTGCCGTCTCCTTGAATTTTCCAGTCGAGAGGAAACAACAGTCCGACAGTCTGGCTTCATCTCACATTCGCCAAATACTCCAGTAACATCCATTGGTTAAGAAACAACCATTGGTAAGCCACTGCATACACCTTCTGCTTCGTAATTTTCAGGATTTCTTGTAAATTACTCTGCAGAAGGTCATATGGTTGAGCGACGAGGGGTTCATCCCAACCATCATTTTGTGTTTCCATTGTTTTGGATGAAACTTCACCCCTATTGTCACTGCAATTGCGAATGTTAGTCATCTCCATTACTCTTAAGCTAAGAGAGAATTTGTATGTTATTTAATGAGTGCATCCTCCGGCAGCTGCAAGAAGAATCAATGTTGTATATCAGTATAGCATAATAATCACGGAAAAAAACCCATTTAGTCATATAAGTTTTTTCAATTTCCAAAACCATCCCACAAATATCGAATTATACGAATCCGTCCCATAACTACCCTCATCGTCGCCGAACCAGTCCATGAACCGGTTTTTCGCTAATCATCGTCGAACCCGTCCCATAACTTTCCTAATGGAGGATGGGTTCGGCAATGTTTAACGAACCCATCCCTCCATTAGGGAAGTTACGGGATGAGTTCGGCGATGATTAGCGAAAAAATCGAGTTCATGGATGGGTTCGGCGATGATTAGGATAGTTATGGGACGCATCCATCTAATTCGATATTTGAGGGACTTTTTCCGATTTTTTTTTTTTCAATTTTGAGACGATATGAGTTTTTTTTCCTAATAATCACATTATTAGACCATATATAGCTATATAAACACAAACGCACTCTACAACAATCCAAATGCACTCTAAAAGAATTAAAACCCACCAATTAAAAGAATGGTATAATTCGAATGGTTGTCAATATTAAATCATACCTTTAATCCAAAAGTTCTTTGAGCGCTCCCTGCATAGACAAATAATCAAGAATCTAGATTAGACAAAAACACATTCCAAAATAATTGGAAACACAAATCAAAAACTTTAGATTAACTGAAAATATTGCCAATGCCCAAATTAGTAACTACACAGAAAAGAAAAAAAAAAAAAACACACGCACACACCAAAAAAACGATTGCAAGAGTTGGGCAAATTAAAACCAAAATTCTGAATCGACAAATATATCTGAAAACATGCTCCAACAAATTAAATACCATATAAAACCTTCATAAAAACCCTAACAAAATAATTTAGGCTTTCCAATATAAACTTACCCAACATCATAGAATCAAAGTTGAATTCACCGACTTGAACGAAGAACTAAAATTCATTTAAATAAATTAAATAAAAAATTCTAAATTGACTCATCATTCACCTGTATGAGAAATTCATTCTTTGAAAAGTAGTCTTTCAGATTGTAAAGATATGTGACTATATATTTCACCTTCACTCAGCGCAGACATATAAAATTTTCTTACCGTATGATAGAATAGAAAGCTACGTTGCCCACGTATATATACACACAAGGCACACCTACAAATGTGCATATGTATCATGACTTTTAAATAATTGGATGGGTTCAAATTGATTAGGAAATTAGCAATTGAACTTTTACTATTATTGATAAATCATTTTTGAACATTTTGAATCCCAATTTATTATTCTTTAAAATTCATCTCTTTTAGGTTTCATTAAATATTATACCTTACTTGACAATCTATATATATATTAAAGCATTAGTGAACAACCCATCCTAAATTTAATGTGGTGTCTTCATTTCAAATTTATAATTTTTATAGATTTTTACATTTATTAATTATTAATTTTAGATTTTCGTATCTATTATTTATTTATTCATTATATATTTCCAATTTTTGAAATATATGAAATTTGTAATTTATATGAATTCCCACAATATTCACTTTTTTAAAAGATTTGAAAGATTTGAAATTTTAAATTTCTTTATATCTATTTTGGATTTTATTATTTTGTAATTTTTATTTTATCTATTTTATATTTTATTCTTTTATTTTATATTTTATTTATTTTGTATTTTATTGATGCATTTATTATTTATTTATAGATTTTCAGTTTTTACACCATATGATTATTATGATAAGGTTCTGCACTAGTAATTAATAATTATCTTGCGTTTATGTTTCAAGATAGTGATCATATTGTAATGCCGGTGATTTTGTGTATGTTTGATCTCAATTTTGGTTATATTTTTTAGATTTGGTAAATAATATAATCAAAATGTACATTGCACATTGCATTTCTTTATTCATGTTAAAGATATATTAATGTGTATATGACAATTCCAATTTTTAGTTTTTAAAGATATTCCAATTTATATGAAGTTTCCATAAATTTAAGTTTGTAAAAGATTGAGAATTTTTATAAGCAAAAGATTTGGAATTTCAAAACCATTCATTTTTATAAAAGTAATATAATTATATCATTCTAATTGTATATAAATATATACTAAATAATATAAATCCTATATATGTTTTATAATATTAAAATTAATACAAAACCATTCATTTGCTCGCCTTTCCAGCCCGTGTCACAAAAAAAATACAAATTAATTATAATTATTATGAGAATTGAGAATATTAATATTTTATGGATAATTGGTTTAGAGTAAATCAATTATTTTCATAAATCATATTATAAATAAAAGAATTGGGTGTATAAATAGTTATTGAGGTACGAATAGTTCCTTCAGTAAATAAAGAATGAAAATTTAATATTTTTAATCTATTTTTAGAAAATACTCCACCTGTTTTATAATAATTGTAACACTAGAAAATGGCACGGGATTTAAGGTAAGTTAATAAAATTGATTTAGTTGAAAAATTACAATAATTAAATAAATAAAATAGGATGAGTCACATTTGACTTTATTCCTTTTGAGTTTTATTTTAATGAATATCAAAAAATATTATAAGTATAATTAGTAAAAATCTGTAACCTTCAAAACATTCCAAATATGGTAACGTAACACTTATTTCCAAACACCCAAAAATGAAAGTTTAAAATTTAAAAAATTGGAGGAAGTAATTCATTAATCTATATTTTAACATATTTGCAATTGAAGAAAAAAAATAGGGGAAATTATTTATTGGTACCATTTTGAATGTTTTAGTTTGTTAAGTAGTACTAAGTTAAAAAATCTTTGTTTTTAGTACCAATTTATAATTTATTACCATTAGGTAAAAAAATTCTATTTTTAGTGTATGTATATGATTTTACTATTTTTGTTTTAATTTTTTTTAACCATTAGATCAATTAATACTTATATCTTATTCAAAAAAAATTATATTTATAACGTAACTTTTTAAAGTTTTAATTTTTGTGTAATATTTTTATTTTTCCTTAAATCTTTTTATTTATTTTTGTTTTCTTTTAAAACTCTTGTATCAATTATATTTGTATATTAATTTATTTATTTTTCCTTAAATATTTTTATTTATTTTTGTGTTCTTTTAAAACTCTTGTATCAATTATATTCGCAAAAAAATTATATTTATATTTTAAAATTTAAAAAGCTATGTAATATTTTTAATTTTTTGTTAAATATTTTTTTATTTTTTCGTTCGTTTTTTAGAACTCTTATATCAATCGAGTATGTATTCATTTCAATATTATATAATTTTTTTTAAAATACTAGTATTTAAAATATAATTTTATTCGCTAAAATATATTATTAATTCTTTTATTTATCTTTCTTAGGATGCTAAGAAATCTCTTTATTTTATTCTTTTATTCATCTTACTTAAAAATTATCTTGGGATGAAAACAAAAAATATAGTTTTTAATTGATACAAAATAAAATCTAGTTTAAATAGTAATTTTTTTCGCTGGGAATTTAAATAAATTTTTTATTCGTCTTACTAAATAAAATTCTGTAGGTTAAAAGATATATTTTTCTGCTATGCGGCCTGTTACATGCTAGGGGAAAAATATAATTGATACAAGAGTTTTAAAAGAAAATAAAAAAATTTAAAAATAAAAAATTAAAGGAAAAAATTTAAAATTTTACATAAATTCTAAAAATTTAAAATATAGATATAGTTCTTTTTTTAAATAAGATATAAATATAGTTGATTTAATGGTAAAAAGATAAAAATGAAAAAATGGTTAAATTTACATAAATATACTAAAAATAGGAATTTTCACCTAATCGGTACTAGAAACTAAGATTTTTTAACTTGGTACTACTTAACAAACTAAAACATTCAAATTGGTACCAATAAATAATTTGCCCAAAAAAATATAAATTTAGCTTTATTAGAAATTGAAAGATTAAATGATGCAAATTCTATAAGTTTGAAAATTTTCTCGGCAATGCCATTACTTAATAAAGTTTTAACGTCTAAAACAGATAATCTATTGATACTCGAAGAGACATATTATAATAAGGAAAAAATAAAAATGAATCATGCTAAGCTATTACCTTTGTTGATTGATGAGCAAAATAATGTCTGTAGTTGATAGTAATGAGTATTGATTATTTTTCTTTACATGGTGGAACTGACAAGAGATTTATCGATAATTTATCTAGAAAACATTATGTTTAGTCCTTTGTGGGAGAGGTGATATTGTGCTGCCGATAGAATCCAGTGAAATAGCACTCATACTCCTTCCGAGAGGTAGAACTGCACATTTTAGATTTGATATTCCACTAGACTGTGACAATAATTTCTACCTGAAAAAAAAAAAAAAACTTACCCCGAAAAATTATTTAACGTCTCTTCTCATTAAAACGAAGCTCATTATTTGGGGTGAAAATTCTTAATTGGTAGAATGATTATGAGTCCATCTGAATTAATCAAATTTCCCATTTAATTTCAGATGAAAAAATTCTCACTCGCAGTTTATTTTATTATGATTATAAAAAAAGTCAATGCCAATCTTTAAAAAATGTGAGATTCTATCTTTAAAAACCAATTTTGACCCATGTCAGTAATATGTTGCAATATCTTGTGTCACAGTAAAAGAGGGGACCCGCAGTATTGATATATAATTAAGATGGATTAACTCAAGACATTATAAGAAATGTTGTTTATAATGAAGATATGACAGAAATTTGCATAATGAATACTTCATGTATGTGATGTTAATCGGTAAAGCTGATATTGATTTTGGAGATGTACAATCAGATGTGACATTTCCAGATAATAATTTTATAAATTCTACAGGATATCCTATAGCGGAAATTGTTTAGAGTACTTATACAAATATAATTGCACCACTTTAAAACCAGATATTTGTAAGAAAGTATTATACTAATTCCTACCAATGAGATTGTTGATATGATCAATCATTACACCATGGAATGTATGTCTGCAAATGAATATATATATATATCAGTTCTAACAATATTTGCCAAGATGAAAGTATAGATAATGTCATAATTATTTTCACTGGTATATCTAAAGACGATCAATTGTTCTGGATTACCGAATCATGAAATATAGTTGAATGAGGGCTGCATAGTCATTCTTCTTAGTTCTTCTTATTCATTTTTCACAGTCATTCTTCTTAGTTCTTAGCCATGAACAGTTATGTTGCAATATTTCGTATCACTGGCAAGATATGACTCAAAGTATTAATATGCAATTAACAATTATTAACTCAAGATACCACAAGAAATGTTGTTTACCATGAAATTTATATATGACAGAAAATTTGCAAAGTGAATACTTGATGTAGGAGATGGTTAAGCCAGTATTGATTACAATCAGATGTGACATTTTCGGATGATATTCTTATAAATTCTACGGGTGATCATATAGCGGCAATTTGTTAGAGTACATATACAAATATAAATTGCACCATTTCAAATTCAAACATTTTTAAAAATAGTGCTAAACTAGCCCCTCCCTACCAGTGAGATTTTCAGCAATGAAATTTTCAACAAATTGCGAGGAAAATTTTCATATTATGCTTAATATTTATATATAAATTTTGTTTTATTTTAATTTAAATTTCAAATTAAATAAAAATACTATTTTAATAATTATTTTTATTTCTGTTAGATTTGTACTAGACAAACCACGGAAGCTAAAGAAGACGTTGCAATATGATATATATAAAATCATTACACATTTTTCATTACTCAAAATACAATATATTTTTACTTTATATAATACAAGTATATATATTATATAAAATATATAATTATGCCCGTCGAGTCTCGACGGGTTACTTACTAGTTACAATATTATTATCCATCGTTGGGCTGACAACGGTGCTCCCAATCTGCTCGCGGAGCATTTTTAAATCACATTATGATATGATAATTCAAAAAAAAAACTTAATTTAAAAATTACTATAAATAATAAATATTTTCTATTTTAATAGTTAAATTTTAAAATCTACTGTTAAATTCTAAACTCTAACTTTCCCCAACCTTTTATTTTTTAAACTCCAATCTTACAACTCTAATTTTAAACTTCCCACAGGGGGATTGGAGCGGAAGAGCACTTGTGAGATCGAGGAATGGTTAACATGGTGTAGAGGAGATTGAGCCTGTTTGATGTAAACAGAATAATATATAGCAGATTTAACTAGCATATTCCCACTAATATATAGCACATTGAGACTTCAAGTATATATACGATGTATTCTTTGTGGCCAATATTTTCTTTTTTTCTTCTTTTTTTTTTTTTTTTTTTTTGTTGGGGGTGGGGTGGTGGCAGGTTAGTCGGCAAAATAGGCTGACATTGATGGTTACTGTTCGACCCACTAAAAAAATATTACTCTGCTCATATTACACTTAATTTTCCAATTTTGAATTAAAATTTAAAATATGAAAGAATACTAAATAAAGTAAAATACTATTAATACTCCCTCCGTCCCACTATTAGTGTCTCATTTCTTTTGACCAGAGTATTTTATATGGAGATAGTTAGTATTTAATGTAGGGGTAGATTAGTATTTAAAGTGGGGGGTAAATTAAGAATTTATGTGATGTGATTGTAATGTATTTGATTTTTAATTGATTTATTTATATGTGATATGATAGTTGTGTGTTTGAAATTTAAATATATTTATATATTGATATGATATGATGGGATTGTGTTTGTATTTAATTATTTCCTTAAAAGGAAATGAGACAATTGAAGTGGGACGGACCAAAAAAGAAAGTGTGACGGAATTAGTGGGACGGGGGAGTACTTACGTGAAATTTAACCAATAATTTTTGCCATACATGTTTTCAAGGGATTAGAGAGGTTTGGCACGGGGATCTCTAGCTTGAAACACGATAGTTATAGCAATTAGTCATGAGCACCAAAGTCATGGCCAACTAAGTAAACATGTTGTAGGCCTAAAGCATGCCGCAAGCCCATCAAATCGGCCACATGTTGGGCATGGTGTACTCTGACGGGGCTGGTGGTGCGTCAGCGTCACAGTACCCTTTAAGATCAGATCAGGGGTAATAACCTCGTAACCCTTGGAGGCAATGTAAGCCATTTGGTGGCGCCACGAGTAGCACAAAGTTTTTTCAATTTTCAAAACTATCCCACAAATATCGAATTAGACGAATCCATCCATTAACTACCTTAATCATCGCCGAACCTGTCCATGAACCCCGTTTTTTTGCTAATTACAGCCGAACCCGTCCATTAAGTACCCTAATCATCGCCGAACCGATCGCTCCATTAGGGTAGTTAATGGATGGATTCGGCGTTAATTTGTGAAAAAACTGGGTTCATGGACGCGTTCGGCAATGATTAGGATAGTTAATGGACGGATTCGTCTAATTCGATATTTGTGGGATAGTTTTGGAAATTGAAAAAACACAGGGACTTATTGGGTTTTTTTTTTCCATTTGTATGATCTGAACTTATACCAATTTTTTAGATAGAAAGTCTTGAGCCTCGAGTAATTAAGGAAAAATATAGGAATGGAGAAATGATGCATTAATAGGACTTGGACGTGCAAAGAAGAGAATTATACTCCGTCTGTACCATTATTTCAGTCTTAAAACTTTTGGACTCATAATTCAATAGACTTGTTTAATCGTTAATGTCTTCAAATGTGTATAAGTAAAAACTATATAAAAAATATCTGGTATATTCTAAAACTACACGTACGATTAAACTAATCCCACAAGACCGAACTTGATTATATTTTATGTTTACATAATTGCAATAATATTATGTCAAAGTTGATTAATGAAAATTTCAAAAGTCAAAATGAGACATAATAAGTGGGGGGGGGGGGGGGGGGGGGATTATGTTCTAATTATAAACTGGGAAAAAAACCCATATCGTCCCATAATTTTTAAAACATTCCAAAACAGTCTTACACATATGGAATTAGATGAATCCGTCCCCTAATTACCCAAAATCATAGCCGAACACGTCCATGTACCCGGTTTTTTCTCTAATCATTGCTGAACCCGTCCCATAACTACTCTAATTATCGCTGAACTCATCCCTCCATTAGGGAAGTTATGGGACGGGTTCGGCAATGATTAGTGAAAAACCGGTTCATGGACTGGTTCGGCTACGATCAGGGTAGTTATTGGACGGATTCGTACAATTCGATATTTGTGGGATGGTTTTGGAAATTGAAAAAATTTATGGGACTAAATGGGTTTTTTAATACCCACGAAATCAGTCACCCATAAATAAATAAATAAGCACACAAATAAATAAATAAATAATAAGAACAAAAATGAAAAGAAAGATTGAAATGGATTTAAGGAACAAAAGGAGAATTTATTTTCCAAGAGCCCGTGAAGTCGAAAATAATTTAACTAAGTAAATTATTGCACGGGAACCCAATATTGATGGACCCAATATTTCGAACCCGAAATTTAAATGGAGATCCAAATAAAATTAAGGTAAGAATTTAGAGCCCAAGAATAGCCCGAAAATCAAAGCCCGAGAACATAGAAGGATAGAAGTCCGAAAGAGAGAAGAAAAGGCCCGACGGATCGCACGACCCGGCCCAGACCGAAGTCCAGGCCAGGACGCCGCGGTCGCCGCGCGGTCCGGAAGGGAAAACGCGCCACAGGGGCGTCGTTGGCTGCTGTTGCGGCATTGCGGGATTTTCTCGCCCGACTCCGGATTTTTCGACGTCGGTTGCTTACCTTTCGGCCCAAGACTCTCCATGGCAGCTCTTGGACGACCCCGGAGACCCTTGAGTCTATAAATAGCCCCGTATTCAGCCCCGTAAATCCTTTTCAACATCTTCGAAGTTTCTATACGTTTCAAACACCGAAAAACCCTAATTTCCAAGTCGCCGGAGGCAAGCACAGCGAAGGACGGAACTCCTTGGGCGAATTCAGCGTACCCCGGACATAGAGGGATCTTGCGGTAAGACAATTGTCCATTTCTCCTTCCTAAATCTCGAATACAAATCTAACTTAGTCCATTTCTCTTTTCTAAACCCCTGATCCGGACAAGGAGAAGGAAAACGAGGGATCTCGGGAGACAAACGGTGAGCGTGGAGGCCACGATAGCGAATTAGACGAGCCGGAGAACCATTTAATGTAAGTTAATCCTTACTATGGTTTTGGTGGCTAAAATTTAACCCGAACATGAAGATCTAATAAGAAACCCCATAAAATCTGTAAAAAATGGAATCTCACGCGCGCAGCGTTATTACTCGAATTTTTCGGACCTTTTAAAATGCTCAAACGAAGAAACTCAACATAAAAAGTGTTCCTAAGACCTTGATCTACCATGTGTAAAAGTTTCGTGATTTTTCATTAAATTTTTATGCCCGAAAACGGACCCGGAGAAACCTGCAAATAAATCGAAATCTGAAACGGAGACAGATTTGACTTCCGAACTTGTTAGCCATTTTGACACAATATTTAGGCCGAATTAGGACTTGTGTTAGACATCAAATTTGTAGATATATGAGTCATGAATACCTCTGTAAAATTTCATAAATTTTCATCGAGATTTGAACCTCCGAATCTGACCCGAACTAGTCTGCGTTCTCACCGAACTCATAAAAGCTGATAGAATTAGCTTCGAACTTAATCCAAATATTAACCACTGATCCGACGGGAATTAGACTTCAAGTTCTGAATAAAAGTTATAGATAATCAAGTTAAGGTCATGCCTGTTAAATTTCAGGGATTTTGGAATTCATTTGCTACGTCGAACAACTCATTTTCTAAACAGTGACAAGTCTGAATCCGGACAGATTACATTTTCGTGAAATATCGTTAAATTCGACTCGTTTACTCAACTCGGATCGAAAAACTTATAACACGAAACTTGTTCGTTGGGACGTTCTTGAGCTACTGTGAAATGTTCTAATTAATTGACCTTGAGATGAATTTTAAAATGAAAAAGGCGTGAACAGCGACACTGTAAAACTCTATTTTGAAATTGGTCTTTCTAAACAAAGAGACGAAAATTCTTTTGAAAACATTGTGATTTATGACTAAGCTGGATACTATCAATATTGACTATGTGGCTTGTGGACATAAGCGCCCTAGCGTATGTTTAGTGGACGTAAGAGCCCTAGCGAAATATTGATTGTATGGCTAGCAGACGTAATAACCCTAGTAAAATATTGACAATGATACTTGTGGACGTACAAGCCCAAGCGTACGGCTGGTGGACATAAGAGCCCTAGCGAATGGTTGATCTATAAAAGAAATGAGACGAGAAATTTATAAGAGATTTAAATTAAATCCTTGTTAAATTGGGTTTTAGTTTATGTCAATTTATTTAATCGCTTTGCAAGTTGTAGCTACGATCTTTTGGAATCCATACCCTTGATTTATATAATTAAATTCCATTACTTAGTCGAGTTAATTCATATAGTGTATGCAATCGTGCTAAAGGTAGCTCAATTCTTTTCTTAAATAATTAAAGACTTTGAAACCCATTATTGTATGCTAGTGGTTAACTTACTCAGCATGTTTATGCTGACAAAAATCATTGTTTCTTTTTTTACAGCGTAGGAGGATTACGCATGAGCATAACATGCATGGGAATTTTGGGGAAACATTTATTTCTTGTTTTTAAATATGATTTGCATTATAGGCCTGCTTAACCCGTGTTTTGGCCATGTTGGCCCTATTTATATTTCCGCTGCTATACTATATTTAAATTTTACATTCCGCTGCAACTTAGATAATATTATGTAATGATTTTTACTATCTATTATTAAATGGGCTGTTTTAAATGTTTTAAATTCTGAAAAACCATAGCCTTCCATCTCTCTAGCAAACTCGAAGAAGTCGTGTCTTGCTAGGGAGGTGTGGCGGTGACATCCCGGCTTGGGTTATTAAAACCGGGGTGTTACAAGTTTTTTTTTCCCTATAAACTGGCTTTGAACACCTAATTCGGGGGGTGGGGGGGTGGGAGGTGGGGATCTGCTTTTGGTATCACAAATTAGTATCTATTCTGGATTTTTTATTTCAAGTTTATAGTTTTCTCAGTTTTGATCCTATAGATGTGTGTATAGATGTCTACTTATAAAAATGAACACTTGTTTATATGGATGTCTAGTCTACGTCTCTACCAATTGTCAATTAGTTTTGGATTGGAAGCTCATGATTCATCAAAGTTAAATTAGGTTATATTTCTACCGAAAAAGAACAAATAAAAGTAAATTGTCCATCTAATCATTGTTTATAGGAAATATGAAAAGCAAAAAAATTGTAGAAAGATATACAAGGGAAATATTCACGGACTCACCTTTCACGCAGTCTAATGCATATTTTAAACAATTAATAACTCAAGTTCGGTATAAGTAAAAAATTTAAAAAGTTCGATATTTAAAAACTACAAGACGAGACATATCTAACAAGATCCCACTTGACTATGTTTTACTCGTATAACTATGATATTAATTTAAGTTAATGTGATACAATGAACAGTAGTAACATAAGTTTGACTGTATCAAATAAAAAACGGAGGGAGTATTAAGCAGTACATCATATATGTCAATGTTCAGAAGGGCGTGGTCGATAGGTGGCACAAATTCTTTTCTCTATAGGGGTCCTGCAAGAAGGGCAATCATTCATTCCTTGTTGCTCATGAATACCACCGAGATCTCTCTCAGCACACATTATGCATTCCCTGTTTGGCCATGCATCATCCCCTCCAAAGTTTCCAGAAAGACCGGCAGCCTCTTTCAAAGAATAAGAAATTGTGTACTCGGGATTGTGGATGTGGATGTTCTCCCACTCGCTGCATCGATGCCATATGAAGCATTGAGAGTTGCAATTCTGGACTCGTCTAACTCGAGCCTTAATTTTGATGTCATGTTCTCAAGGTTTTCGATGTCATCTTTACATTTTACCATATCCCTTTCTGCGTGTTGCCTTAGTTTCTCTTCTTGGGCCTCTGTTCGAACATCACCTTCTTCTCTTTTCCTCCTCAGTTGATCGATGCTCATCCGGACTTTTACTTTCACCTTCTCGTCATGGTTCATAGGGCCTGTAATTCATACAAATTGAAGAAAAATTAGACAAGATTAGGTCAAATGTGTGACTCATATGTAGCCAAAAAGATGGACCCTTGAATACAGAGGTTTTTCAACATGGTCCATACCCTATACATCTTTTATTAAACCCTAAGAACAAAAATTAGGTTTTTCGATATAAACTTACCTGGCATTATAGAATCAAAGTTGAATTCATCAACTTGAACGAAGAATTAAAATTATAGTTTGCAAAGATATGTATGACTCTATATCAGACATAAAACTTTCTTACAATAGGATACAATAGAATAGAGTATAACGTTCTCCACGCATGTATACACACAAGGCATAACTAATGTGCATATATATCATGACTTTTAAATTATTGGATTGGTTCAAATTGATGAGTAAATTAGCAATTGAATTTATACTATTTACTATTTGATAATTACTTTTGACCATTTGGAATCCCAATTTATTATTCATTAAATATTCATCACTTTTAGGTTTAATCTATATATATATTAAAGCATTAGTGAACAACCCATCCTAAATTTAATGTGGTGTCTCCATTTCAAATTTCTAATTTTTATAGATTTTTGCATTTTAATTAATTATTTTTAGATTTTTGCATTTATTTATTTATTCATTATAAATTTTCAATTTTTGAAATATATGGTATTTTCAATTTATATGGAATTCCCACAATCTTCACTTTTAAATATATTTGAAAGATTTGAAAGATATGTTTGAAAGATTTGAAATTCACCAAAAATATATTTGAAAGATTTGAAATTTAAAATTTTGCATTTATTATTTTATCTATATTATTTTGCATTTTTAAATTTACTAATTTTATTTATTTATTCATTAGAGATTTATTCACCTTTAAAAAAATTTGAAAGATAAAATTTGAAATTTTGTATTTTTATTTTATTTATTTTGGATTTTATTATTTTGCATTTTTTATTGTATATATTTTAGATTTTACTATTTTATATTTTTTATTTTAGATTTTATTGCTGCCTTTATTATTTATTTATAGATTTTGAGTTTTTATACCATCGGATTATTATGACATGAATAGGCATTTCCAATTTTTACACCATAGTACTATTAGGATGGGGTTCTGCACTGGCAACTAAGAATTATGTTGTATTTATATTTCAAAATGGTGATCATATTGTAATGTCGGTAATTTTGTGTACATTTAGTTTTTTGATATATTATTTTGGTGTGGTAAATTATGTAATCAAAATATACATTGCACATATTTATTTATTTATATTAAAGATATATTAATGTGTATATGAAATCCAATTTTTAGTTTTTAAAAGATATTTAATTTTCTATTTATATGAAGTTCCCACAATTTTTAGTTTTTAAAGATTTGAAATTTCAAATTTATATGGAATTCGCAGTGTATAAATAGAATTTATATAATTAAAAGATACATTAATGAATGTATGAAAAAGATTTGTATATATTAATTAATGTATATATATGCCATATTTTTACAAAATTATGTCATATATATATATATATATATATATATATATTAAAGCATTAGTGAACAACCCATCCTACATTTAATGTGGTGTCTCCATTTTAAATTTCTAATTTTTATAAATTTTTGCCTTTTTTAATTTATTAATTTTAGATTTTCACATTTATTTATTTATTATAGATTTTCAGTTTTTCAAATATATGGAATTCCTGCAATATTCACTTTTAAAAAGATTTGAAAGATTGGAAATTAGAAATTTTGCATATCTTATTTTATCTATATTATTTTATATTATTTAATTTACTAATTTAAGATTTTCACATTTATTTATTTATTCATTATAGATTTTAGTCTATCGTGTATAAAATCTATCATTTACTTCTAAATTCCCACTCTATCTTCCTATTGTGTCACTATATATTCACTTTTAAAAAGACTTGAAAGATGAAATTTTGTATTTTTTTATTTTATCTATGTTGGAATTTATTTATTTGCATTTTTTATTTTATCTATTTTAGATTTTATTATTTTACATATTTTATTTTATTTATTTTAAATTTTATTACTGCATTTTGTGTTTTATTTATTTTAAATTTTATTGCTGCATTTTGTGTTTTATTTATTTTAAATTTTATTGCTGCATTTGTAAAATTATTAACCTTCAAAACATTCAAATATGGTAATGTAACACTTAATTCCAAACACACAAAAAGGGAAAGTGTGGCACTTAAAAAATGGAAGATGTAATTCATTAATCTATATTTTAACAGATTTGCAATTGACGAAAAACAAATATAAATCTAGCTTTGCTAGAAAATTGTGATTGTGAATGATCAAAGTAAATTCATATTGAAAGACTAATTGCTTCAAATTCTATAAGTTTGAAAATTTTCTCTGGATTGCCAGTACTGAATGAAGTTTTAACGTCTGAAACAAATAATCTATTGATACTAGAAGAGATATCTTATAATAAGAAAGAAATGAAAGCGGATCATGCTAATATTACCTTTGTTTATTTTTTTTTTTGGTAAAAAGCCTGAAAAGGCTGGCTAAAACAAAGAGAAAAACCATCTAAATAAAGGAAACTAAAAGCAACTAAGAACGGCAAAAACAAAGCCCCGACGCATCTCGAGCAAGTTGGTCCACGCAGTCGTCCGGTGGGAAGGCCCAAGTGGTGTAGAAAGCCTCCTCCAACGCAGCTTTTCGAGCCAAACAATCCGCGACTTGGTTTCCTTCCCGAAAAATATGATGCAAAGATCCCGCATGAGTCCGAAGCCGTTCCCGGACAAACCAAATCAAAGGCCAGTACCTATGACACGAGGAAGCACCACCGTTTACAAGTCGGACAGCTTCCAACGAATCGGAGTACACTCGGAGGCTGCCCACACCCTGTCGAGCAGCTAGATCCAATCCTTCCCGCAACGCAATCAGTTCCACTTCAAGCACCGACCGACTACCCCGCTGACCTCCACAAGCGCCAAGGAATGCACCCTCAGCTGATCGAAGCACCGCAGCAAACCCTGATATACTCTCGGTATCCATTACACATCCATCAGCATGCAATACCACGCCCTCAACCCCCTCTTCACACCAGCGCACGTACTGGATAGGTCTGTCCCGAGTACCACCCTGCCTATGCCTCAATAAAGCTGCCAACAGCCATGTACCCTTTCGTAGCAGACCCTCCAACGGAGTATCACATCCCTTAAAGACACGATGGTTGCGCTCGCACCACACCACCCACAAACCCGCAATGAAGCGGGCACCAAACTTCATCGTCGCCCAATGAAGCCAACTTCGAGCCTCTCCTGGTTGAAGAAATTCCACATCGAGAAGCTCATGCAACCCCATCCTAGTCCAAATATTCTGAGCCCACCGGCATAATAACAGAGCATGACGCCAGTCTTCCGGAAAGTCGCCACAAATCAGACAAAGAGGCGAGCTCGCAAGATTCCGCGCATAACGTAATCCAATGACCGGAATAGCTTCATGGCTTGCTAACCAAAGGAGCATGCCAATTTTTTCCGGAATCCAAGCCTTCCACATCCACCCCCATCCGCCATCCAGGGAGTCAAGCTGAGTAAGCCAACAATAGCCCGACGCCACTGTATAACGCCCATTAATATCTCCTCGCCAATGTAAGCGGAACACCCTCAACCAACTGAGGGGCAGGCGATTGGGCAATAGCAAGTTTGACATGCTCGGGCAACCACGAATAAATTTGCCCAAGCTGCCAAGCATTCCCATGCACAACGTCCCTCACCCTCAACTCAACATCATGATAATCCACAAACGGCACCTGATGGCAAAGCATATCTCCCTTCCACCAAGCCGAGTACCAAAAGGAGCACTGCCCGCCACCGAGCCGCACCCCATACCCAGGCTTCAACAGCTCACTTACTTTGCACAAAGCCTTCCACATCTTTGTACCACGATAGTGAGCCTTCGGGAATTGGCCACCTGGCACCCCATATTTATTTCGCATAACTTGCACCCACAACTTCTCTGGAGACATGAGAAAATCCCACACCTGTCTTCCAAGTAGAGCCTGATTCATGGTCCGTGTCTGCCGAAGACCCAAGCCCCCATGCTTCCGGGGTTTCGTCACAGTCTCCCAATTGATCAAATGCAAACCCCTATCATTCGCCCCTTTCCAAATCCATTTTCGAATTAATTTATCGATCGCCAAACACACTGCCACCGGTAGAGAATGAAGTTGCATCGTGTAAACTGGAACCGATGCCAAAACCGCCCTAGCCTTGGTAACCCTCCCTGCTTTGTTAAGTAGAAAAGAAGACCAACCATCCAGTTTGTTCTCAAGCTTACGAAGCAGCGCATCAAAGTGCCCAATCCTCAAACGTCCATGAATAATAGGAAACCCCAAGTATTTACCCAGATTATCCGTGACCTCAATATTTAGATGATTTCGCAGCCACCCTTTTTGAACATCCGAAACACCTGGAGAGCATAATGCGATTGACTTGGAGGGATTCATGTAGAGACCCGACCTGGAGCCGAATCGCCTCAGCGTCTCCGCCATGCAAATCAAACTGCCCTCCTCCAATGCCGAGCAGAATATAAGATCATCCGCGAACAAAATATGAGACACCCCTGTGCCACCAGGTATTAATCGCAGAGGCTCCCATGCTCCAGCATCCACGCCTGCCAGGATGAGACGAGTCAATTTTTCCATAACAATGACAAATAGGTACGGCGATAATGGGTCACCTTGTCGCAAACCTCTGCCCGCCTTAACCACCGAAAGAGGCGATCCATTGAAGAGAATAGAAAATTCAGAGCTGCGGACACAAATCATAATTACTTGGATAATCCTGGGAGGAATCTCCATTTCCCGAAGGCAGTCCTCTAAAAAATCCCAACGGACCGTATCATACGCCTTTGCCAAATCGATTTTCACCACCACTCCCTGGGCAGAAGACCGAGCGTGCTCAAGCGAAGAAACAATTTCCTGAAGCAAAATACCATTATCGGCAGTACCTCTTCCCGGTAGAAATGCCGACTGGTAAGGGCTAATATACGATTTCAGAATAGGGCGAAGGCGATTAACCAACACCTTTGTAATGAATTTAAATGATACATTACATAAGGTAAGGGGCCGAAACTGACTAATCAATCGCGGTACCTCCACCTTGGGAAGCAAACATAGATAAGCAGTGGCTATTTTCTCCGGTAAGGAACCGGAAATCATAACCGACTGGACCATCTGGAAGATCACAGGACTGAGCATATCCCAATTAGCCTTGTAAAACGCTGCCGGAAAGCCATCAGGCCCTGGAGCCGCATAAGGCCGCATCTGATTAAGCGCCAATGACACCTCCGACAACTGAACTTCCTTGGCCAGTTCCTCCTGTTCCATTGCTGATATTCCAGACAGGCCAGGAAGCTCCCGTCCACTTGGCTCCTCCATCCTGCCTTCAAACATCATCCGAAAGTGGTCCACAACATGCTGTTGTAGCCGGTCCGAATTCTGCTCCCACGTACCATCAACTACCTCCAATCCATGAATGAAATTCCTTTTACGATGAACCTTAGTCCGAGCATGAAAATACTTCGTGTTACGATCCCCAACTTTAACCCATATATCACGAGATTTTTGAAACCATAACAACTCCTCCTGTTCCAGAATCCCTTCCAATTCAGTTTTAAGCTCAGCCATCAACCTGTGCATCCAAGCCGAATCAATAGTAATCAATCTCTTCTCCAGTCCAGCAATGCGTCGCTTCAACCTACGCTTCCGATCTCGTATATTACCAAAAATCTGGGTATTAAATTGAATTGACTCTGTCTGAATTTTCTCCATAAGTCTCGGCACTGACCCCTCGCCTGATTGGAGCGCATTCTCCACCACAGATTTATACAGAGCATGCGTCTGCCAAGCTGCTTCCCAACGGAAAGGCCGTGGGCTCACCGCTCGATTCCCCTGACCACACATCACTTGAAGGGGACAATGATCCGACCCCAACCTGGTAAGATGATTCACATGGCCACCTTCGAACATATTTAGCCAGCTGAAGTTAACAACGCATCGATCCAATCTTTTAAAAATTCTACGCCCCTCCCCCACACTCCGAGTCCATGTGAAGGGAGAACCAGTCGTGTGCACTGTGAAAACCCCGCATCTATCGAGCGCGAGACGTAGTTCCATGGCGCGATCAGCGAGATAAACCCCTCCATCAACATCATGCTCCGCCAGAATCTCATTCCAATCGCCAACAATCAACCAAGGGCCATTAATGTGGCTGGCCACGGCACACAAGTCCTCCCAGTCATCCTTACGCCGTTGATAATTAGGGTTAGCATAGATTGCAGACATTATCCATGTAACACTACCCTGCTGAAGTTCCAACGAGATAATGCGATTTCGAGTATCCCAAAGACGCCACTGACAAGAGATAGAGAGAGCCGTTAAGATCCATAAACCACCCCCGAGACCAACTGCCTCATGTATAGCCGCACGAGCATACCCTAATCGCAAGAAGAAACCTTCTACACGTTCAAATTTACCTTTTGGTTCCATAATGCACAAGATATCCGGGCGCTTGTCTCTCACAAGATCACTCACCCATCGTTGAGCCGTGCGACTCATAACCCCACAAATATTCCAAGAAATAATGGTAAAGTCGTCAAACATCATAACAAAATAATGAACACGTACCCGATGGCAACAGCCCTTAAGAATCAGATTAATCGCTAGGCTCAATGGCATCCGCCCAAGTCTCTTCCCTAGAGTCCGTATCACTCTTAGTATCTAAATCCCCCATAGGATCTTCCCAACCCAATGCGAGAACCTGCTTCTCCCGCCCCATTGGCACAGACGGTCCTCCACTGTCTCCAGCATCAATCCGCGTCCGTTTGGTCCCCTTAGCCGGGGGCAATATACTCAAGAACCCAGATGCAGACGCCTTCTCCTTAGACACTGTCATTACTCCAGTAGTCCGGGTATCAGCAGACCTCTGTGGAGTGCTCCTATCCACTTTAGCCGCTGATTGCTGAGGCTTCGGTTTCGAGGCCATGCCAGCCTTGTTCTCCATCTTTTTAAGGGGTGGTTTCTTTTTCCTTCGCTCGACCGTGATCCAAGTCCCATACGTCTCATCCTTCTTAAAACCTTCCATCCCCAAAATACCAGAACCGGACTCCTCTTCCTGCACCCGCTGAGGAGGAGTGGCAACCGGTGCATCTTCGCCAACCGGAGCTTTCCCTTTCCTGGCTCTTTCTTGTTCCTCCCGAGCGGCCGCATGAACATCCCCAACATCCTCCTTAGGATCCTTATGCTTGCAGTCCCGCGCAGGGTGCCCATAACGACCACACTCAGTGCAAATCAAATGGAGCCCTTCATACGCTACACGAATCCAGCGCCCGTTCACAAGAAATTTTCCAAGCACCGGTTCATTAAGATCTAATTCTATACAAACCCTAGCAAACCGGGTTCGATCATATGCCAATGTAGTTTTGTCAAACTTCACCACCTCACCAATCTCCGAAGCAAATGCGTGAAGGAAATCCTCTTTGAAGTGCTCCATCGAGAGGCCCAACATTCTCGCCCAAACCATAGTTTTGGAAACGACCTCCGTCTCCGGATCAAACCCTGGACGCCACTTCATCATGGGAAGGTAATGATCGAATAGCATCCACGGTCCCCCATTAATCACCCTGTCCCGATCTTCAGGCTTAACAAATCTCACAACATAGTACGCATGCCCTATATCAATGAGGTCAAAATCCGCCACCTTCCATAGCCGAGACAGACGCTCTTTTAAAATTCTAAAACTCACATTCATCCCCAAGGTTTTCACAATCAAGGCATCAATCCATTCTTTGCGGACTTCCTCTTCCAGCGCCGTATCAATAACAAAACTCGGAATCTTCTTCTCGCCCCCTACATATTCTTTGCGAATTAGCTTCTCGGCAATAAGGTCTCTCTTCATCCGTACATCCTCCGCTGTCGATCCCCTGCTGTTAAGAGCCTCTTTGAACGTCGAAAAATTCGATCTTGCATGGTTGTCCGAGTCGCGTGCCGTCGCCTGTTTGTCTCTTTCAGGGGAAACCCTAGTCTCCGTCATGTCTACTTTAATTATTAAAGGTAGGATTGATTTATTACCTTTGTTTATTGATGATGAGAATAATATTTATAATAAAATAATGTCGGTAGTTGAGAGTAATGAGTGTTGATTCATTTTTCTTCTTACGTGGTGGAATTGACAATAAATTTATCGATAATTTATCCAGAAAATATTATGTGTAGCCTTTCATGGTAGATGTAATATTGTGCTGCCTGTAGTATCCAATAGAATAACACCCTTACTCATTCCAAGAGGTAGGACTGCACATTCCAGATTTGGTAATACATTAGATTGTGACGAGAATTATACCTGCAAAAAACTTACCTCAGAAAATTATTTAACCCCTCTAAAAAATTATTTTACCTCTCTTCTCATTAAAACAAAGCTCAATATTTGGATGAAAATTCTTAATTGGTAGAATGATTATGAGCCCGACTGAATTAACCAAATTCTTCATTCGTTTTCAGAGGGAAAAATTCCACATGCAGTTTGTTTTACTATGACTATAAAAAAACAAAACAAAAAAAAGTAGATGTCAACCTCTGAAAAATGTTAGACTCTATCTTTAAAAATCAGTTTTTACCCATGTCAGTGATATGTTGCAATATCTCCTGTCACTTTAAAGAGGGGACTTGAAGTATTAATATGTAATTGAGATTGATTAACTTAAGATACTATAAGAAATGTTATTTACAATAAAAATTATATATGACAAAATTTACACAATGAATACTTCATGTACGTGATCGTAACTGGTAAAGCTGGTATTAATTTTGAAGATGTACAATTATATGTGACATTTCCAAATGATAATTTTATAAACTCTACGAGAGATTCTATAGCGGCAATTGTTGAGACTTGAGAGTACTTATACAAATACAAACTGTACCACTTTAAATCCACATATTTTTACTATATTAACCCCTATCAATGAGATTATTGCTACAATCAATAATTACATCATGGAACGTTGTCTGCAAATGAAAATGTATATATATATATATATATCTGTCTTAAAAATATTTGTCAAAAGGGTGAAAGTATAGATAATGCCAATGAATTATTTTCACTGGAATATTTAGACACGATCAATTGTTCTGGATTACTGAATCATGAATTATAGTTGAATGAGGGTTACATAGTCATGCTTCTTAGGAATATATATCCATCAAATAAATTATGTAATGGAAGTAGGTTGATAGTAACCAAGATGCAGAACTAGATAGTTGAGGTTAAACTAATTTTCGGGAAACCATTAAAGTAGAAAATTCTTGATTAGTATAATGTTTATGAGTCTATTTGATTTAATCAAATTTTTTATTCAATTTGAGATGAGAAAATTCACACTCACTGTTTGTTTTGCTATAATTATAAACAAAAGTCAATGTCAATCTTTAAAGAATGTCGGATTTTATCTTCCAAAACCAATTTTTAGCCATGAACAGTTATGTTGTAATATTTCGTGTCACATGTGGCTAAAAGTATTAATATGCAATTTAGAATGATTAACTCAAGATACCACAAGAATTGTTGTTTACAATGAAATATATATATGGCATAAAATTTGCAAAATGGATAGTTGATGTAGGTGATGATAAAGCAAGTATTGATTTTGGAGATGTGACATTTTCGGATGATATTCTTATAAACTCTACGGGTGATCCTATAGCAGTAATTTTTTAAAGTACATATACGATAATTTTTTAAAGTACATATACGAATATGAACTGCACCACTTCGAATTCAGACATTTTAAAAGATAGTGTTATACTAGCCCCTATTAATGAGATTTTCACCAATGAAATTTTCAGCAAATTGTTAGGAAAATTTTCATATTATGCTTCATACTTATTTTTAAATTTATTTTATCTTAATTTAAATTTCAAATCAAATAAAAATATTATTTTAATAGTTATTTTTATTGATCGTTAGATTTGTACTGGACAAGCCACAGAACCCGGCCCCGATGGTTTCAACATTGGTTTTTTTAAACAATATTGGGATGTGGTTAAGGAGGACGTGCTAGGTGTCTTTAGAAAGCTGGAACAAGGTCACAAGCTTCCTCGGGCAGTGGGCGGGTCTTTTATAAAGCTGATCCCAAAAGTCGAGAATCCGTTACAGTTATGTGAGTATAGACCTATTTCGCTAGTAGGGAGCGTTTATAAAATTGTGGCGAAAGTATTGGCAAGAAGGCTAAAAGAGGTACTGGACAGTGTTGTTGGGCGATCTCAAATGGCCTTTATAAAGGGTAGACAAATTCTGGACGGGGTGTTGGTGGCGGCCGAGGTGATTCACTCGACTAAGAAATCCGGAAAGAAAGGCTTTGTCATTAAGCTGGACTTTGCTAAGGCTTATGATAACGTTTCTTGGGAGGCTCTTTGGCGAGTTCTTAAGGCAATGAATTTTGACGATGTCTGGATTGCTTGGATGAAGGAGTGTATTGCTAGTGCCATGGCAGCCGTGTTGGTAAACGGATCTCCCACGGATTTCTTTAAGATGCATAAGGGGCTAAGACAAGGTGACCCCCTCTCACCTTATCTTTTTGTTTTGATTGTGGAAATACTGAATGTTTTATTGAATAATGCCATTGAGGCTGGGATGCTGAGGGGACTGCCATCAGCGGTGAATGGTCCAGTCATTTCACATATCCAATATGCCGATGATACTATACTATTCTGTGAGGGAGAGATTAATCAAGTGTTACTCATTAAGAGGATTTTGATGTGCCTGACTTTGTCCACTGGATTAAGCATTAATTTTGAAAAGAGTTCGTTATTTGGGATTAATTGTCCAGACTCGCTGGTTGCTGGGGCAGCTGATGCCCTCGGCTGTGCAGTTGGGGTATGGCCGATGAAGTATTTGGGGTTTCCGGTAGGGGGTAGAATTAATGGGGTGGAATTATGGAAACCGATTCTTGATAAAGTGGAGAAAAGGTTGGATGGATGGAAGAGAAAATTATTGTCCCAGGCGGGCAGATTATGTTTGATTAAATCCGTTCTTAACAGTCTGCCGGTGTATTTTTTATCTTTATTTAGAGTTCCAAAGGAGGTGGCCGACCGGTTGGAGAGAATTAAAAGGAGATTTTTTTGGAATGAAGAAGGAGGAGGAAGGAAGTTCCATTCTATCTGTTGGGAGGGGATATGTTCAAGGAAGGAGGTCGGAGGGCTAGGTGTTTGGGATACTTATAAGTTTAATATGGCACTACTATTAAAATGGAGGTGGAGATTTGGGATGGAAAATGAGTTATGGAAGGAAGTTATCGATGCCAAGTACTATGGTAATAGGTCGCCTTTGATTCCAGAATTGCAGATTGGGCGTTCTATTTGGGGTCAGATTTGCAAAGGTTGGGAAACACTGAATGATCAACAACACAGTGGATTTGCTATACTGGCTGGTAATGGGAGAAAGGTCCGTTTTTGGCTTGATGTGTGGGCTGATGATAGAAGGACATTGAAAGAATTATACCCAAGGCTGTATACACTTGCCACTAATAAGGAGGCCATGATAGCCGATAACGGTTTTTGGAATGGAAATGCATGGGAGTGGAAAATACTTCTCAGGCGGCACATTTTTGATTGGGAGAGGGAGCTGTGGTCCGATATGTTGCATGTAGCAAATAGTCAAGTGTTGTGTAGATACATGGAAGATAGGGTTGTGTGGCCCATGGAGAGTAATGGTAAATTTTCTACGAAGTCATGCTGGGCTCGGTTGGATGGGGTGGAAGATGCTCAGGATCGATGGTTTTGGAATCTGCTTTGGAAGGCAAAATGCCCTATGAAAGCTAAATTATTAACATGGAAAGTGGTCAAGGGGGCTGTACCAGTCCGGTCTAAATTAGTTTCTCTTGGAATCCTTGAGGATCTGAATGCCGTATGTCCTTGCTGTGGGAAGGATGTTGAGACGGTAGGGCATTTATTTTGCAGGTGTGAAATGGTCAACCACTTATGGTATGAAGTAGTGGAGTGGTTTGGTGTTGTATGCTCGATTCCGGGGGAAGCTTGGGAGTTGATGTCTTGGTGGTTTAGCTGTAAGACTACGCAAAACCGGCGGACGGCATGGAATTTAGTGGGGGTGGCAACTATATGGACAATTTGGAAAGCTAGGAATGATGCTGTATATAATGGGCTTCTTATAAACCGCAAGAAGCTGGTGGATGATCTTCGCTGGAGAGCAACCTTATGGTGGCAGGCTTCTTCCTATGGAGAGTCAGTGCATATTTCGGGGCCTGTTACTTGCTTCCCATTTAATCTGGTGAAATATAATAGAATGGCTGCTAAGGTAGTGCGTCGGGGGCTTGTTTGGGAGAGACCGGAAGTTGGCTCGTGGAAGATTAATACTGACGGTTCCTCTTTTGGAAATCCTGGAGAAGCTGGCATTGGAGGCGTGATCAGGGATGCCGACGGCCAGGTTATTTTTGTGCTATCAGATTTTATTGGACTTACGGATTCCTCTGAGGCGGAGTTTACCGCGATTAGCCGGGTGTGCAGAGCTCTTGTAAGGGATCAAGGTTTCCCCTTGCCCAAACTATTGTTTGAATGCGACTCATCGAATGTTGTTTCATGGATCAACAATATTGGGAGCAGTCCATGGAGGTTCCATAAGTTACTGGGACCGATACTGACGATCCTCAAGTTGGCCGGAGCTGTTAGCTTTAGACACATCTTGCGGGAGAAAAATGATATGGCCGATCATTGGGCTAGGCTAGGAGCTAAAGGAGATGGCAGCATTGAAGCCTGGTATTAAGATGCACAACCTGTTTGTCTGTGCATGCTGGTGTTCTTTATTTTCTCTTTGCATAATTGCAGGAGGGTGGAGTGGCTGCAGGGTTATTGTCGTGGAAACATCCTGGTTTGGTTTGAGATAGGAGTTGCTACTTGAAGCCTGGTTTTGAATACTGGTACTGCTACATAGGGTTTTATACTATATGGCTGCAGATTGGGGGATGTTCTATTATGTCCCATTAAGTCGCGCATTGAAGGCTCGGTGGAGGGACCCTCGTGTGGATAAATATTGCTGATGTTGCATTTTGATCTGTTACGGCTTTGTTCTTCTTGTTTCTTAAATTGGTGTTTTGATGTGGGTTTGATAGAGTATGTAGCGTTGTATTACCCTGCTGTGTGGGTTAGATTTTGTAGTTGTGGATGTGCCAAGTCCTGGCTATGGAATAAAAGGAGTTCTTTTCTCAAAAAAAAGCCACAGAAACAAAAGAATACGGTATAATATGATTTCTTTGTTAGTTTTAAAAATAATTAAATTATATTATCATATACATCCTCTTTTGAACGTATAAAAAATCATTACACATTTTTCATTATTCAAAATACAATTTATTATTGCTTTGTATAATATATATTATATAAAATATAAAGTTATGCCCGTCGAGTCTCGACGGGTTATTTACTAGTTAGTTATTATAATTTATACCTGACTTGCCAACTACAATATTATTACCCACCGTTTGGGCTGCCACCTTTACTCCTAATCCCTCCCATGTGGTACTTTTTAATTAGATAATGTAGATATTTGGAAGTAAGCAGATCACTAGCAGATAGTGAATTTGGGAGCACATTGTAAAACAATTCGATATCCAAATCCCCTATCCGTTCAGTCACAAACAACCCTTATATCAAAGGTATATTTGTTGTGCAACTAATTATTTTTTATGGATATTTGTGTGTATGTATGACATGAAATAAAAAAATAAGTGAGTTCACAAAATTATGTATTCCCGCCATTAATCCCAACCTATATCCTATAAAATATTTTGAAAGTAAAAATTAGACATTAGTATTTTATTGTATTATTCTATCATTTTATGATGTAATACTCTATTCTATAATATTTGGCACGAGGGAAAAAATTGTATTATAAGCAAAAAAAATTGATAATAGTATATCATTATTTTTAAATTTGACAATATAATTAAACTCATTTAAACCATAATCTTCCATTCTTTCTTTTCTTCTTTTTAAAAGGCAAGTTAAAAAGATAAACTTGATGTGATAATAATGATTATATCATTAATGTTGAATTACCTTTTTTTCCTTTATGAGGCAAAATACAAATTATTTATTTTGCATATATTTCAATAATATAATTACTGATATTAAAAGGAAAATATAGCATTTAATCCCCAATTTTTCTTCTCTTTTTTAGTGGGTTGGAGCCAATTTTTGCATATTTTTGAATTTTTTTTAGGTATCGATATACAGTATATTTTCGGTTGTTGATATGAAAACTGGAAAAAACCAAAAAAAAAAAATAATAATTCAGCGTAACTGAAAATTTTGGTCGCCAACCTTAGCGACCAAAAATTCGGTCGCAAGAGTCCGATTGTCACTACAAAAATTTTGCGGGAAGGTGACGAAAGGATTTCGACGCCTGGAGCATTAGGCGATGAAATCCGTCAGGCGATGAAATTTTAGACCCCGACTTTAATAAAATTTCTTCGCCAATTTCATCGCCTTCTTGCGGATGTCTTGTGGTGCGTATTGTTTTTCTGTTGCTGTAAGTTTACTAACCAATAGATCCGCGACCGAATTTTTTTCGCTAATAGCGGTTGAATTCGACCAAAGTCGCTATACTGAGTTTTTCTTGTATTTTTTTTTTTAAACACCAGCCAAAAACTTAGGGTCTGTTCTGCACGCAGCTTTTGGGAGCTTTTGGTAGCTTTAGCTTTTATTTTAAAACAAAAGCTCCGTTCTGCACACTACCTTTTAGGAGCTTATGAGAGCTTTTGGAAGCTTCTTTTTAGAAGCTACTTGTAGTAGTTTTAAAAAATAAGCTCCTAGCTTATTGTTGAGCAATTACAATTTTATCCCAATAACTAACTAACTACCCAATAGTCTACATTAATGTTTGTCCTTTTATGTCATTTCATATATTTTTTGCCAGCTACAGTACAGAACACTTAAATAAAACTGACAGCTACAGCTCCCACAGCTCCCTACAGCTTCAGCTCCCTACAGCTCCAGCTCGCAGCTACAGCTCACAGCTACAGCTCTGCGTGCAGAACAGACCCTTAGTATTTCAACAGTCCATCCAATTTAAACAAGGGATTAGTCATAAATTCTCAAGACAGCAGACGCAATAATCATTTGGGTAGTTTTGTTTCAGCTTTGGTTTTGTATCTTGAATATTGTGATTGGGAAGTTCCGAACATCGGCGGATCCTGATAAAGAGGCCAGTGGGAGCATTAGCCAACACACTTGTCGGTACACTAAGAGATAAACAATGTCATCAGAACGTAGTTGGAACGATGACAAGAACTGAACAGATTTATCAGTTTTTATGGAAGTTATTGTGATAATTATTGTTGGCTGATCTTAACTAATTGGAGGAGTTATTTTCAGCTGATTAAGAATTTTACTCTTCTATATATAAGTGTATGAGTCCTTGATGAGTTTAGATTTGAAAGTTTTGATAAGATTGATAGATTGATGAGATTAAGAGATTAGTTGATAAAAGTTTGTTTTTAGAGATTACATTCTTGAGAGTTTTGAGTAAGGAATTTCAAAGATACAGTTTACAGATTTTAGGGAACCTTGAGTGATCAAGATTACACTATTGATATATTTTTTCATTGAGGGTTTCATGTTCTACATGGTTCTTGAAGAGACTTGATTGATCGAATTGACGATTGCATGGAAGATTGATTCATGGTTGACGAAGGAAAATCCAGCGATGCTATGGTGAACGTCCAAGATCGGTAATAGGTTAATTGTATCTTGTTTATATCAAATAGGAGTGGACATCCTACATCTGTAGTTGATCGTGAGTGCTGACTACGAGTTGTTTTACTAGAAAGGGTTCTAGAGTGCTTAGAGTTTGATGTTAAGTGCAAGGTAGATTGAGTCTGTATTGGTTTGGGACTTTCATAGTTAGTTGAAGTCGTCTAGATTAGTATCGCCCAGATGTAGGTTGTGAGACTGAACTAGGTTAACAAACGCTGTGTTATTTACTTTCGTTACTTTTACATTGTTACGACATCACGCCAACGATACACACAGAAATGCAGATTTCAAGATTCATAAAAGGGGACGAACAATAGGTATCAGATCATAGAATCTTGACAATGACTCGAGAAAGTGCATGTATCACAAGGCCGCCGTATTTTGATGGAACCAACTACCGCTATTGGAAAACAAGGATGAGAATGTTTCTCTTGGCCCTTGAAGAAGTTTGGGATGCTGTCGAGACTACATGGGAACAACCTGCTAGATCTGAGCCGCCACCTACTGGTTCCAATGACCCACCAACTACACGATTTGCCACCAAGAGGGAAATGACAGCCGTTGAAAGAGCCACCAAACAAGGAAATTATGTTGCCTTGAATGCTATTTTTGAAGCAATGGAGGAGACGCAATTTAGAATGATCATGAATTGCACAACCGTATACGGCGCATGGAGATCTTTGGAAATTGCATATGAAGGTTCTGCCGTTGTCAGAGCAAACAAATTACAACGCATTGAGTCAAATTTTGATGGCTTGAAAATGGCTGAAGATGAGAATATCTACCTATTATACAAGATTTAAAGATGTCGTGAATCAAGCATATGCCTTTGGACTCATTTTCGAAGAATCCAAGCTTGTGAGTAAAATGTTAAGAACGGTTACAAAGAGTTATAGCCCCAAGATCGCAGCCCTGGATGAGTTGGATAAAGTGAACACAATCACCTTGGAAGGTCTAGTTGGAATCTTGCAAACATATGAAATGAATCATCTTGAAGATGAACCACAAAGGAATATTGCAAATGCCGAGGAAAGTTTTGAGGATGATTTAGATGGAGAAGTATCCTTGATTACAAAGAAATTGGCGAGAATACTTCAAGAAAAACGAGCAAAGCAATTAAAGAAAGGGAAGTTCTAGAATCGTTGTTCTAGCGCAGTGCCAACGGGAGACAGACAACCAGCTAAGAACTCAAAGGGAACGGACAGCAACAAGAATGATTGTTCTAGAAAGAAAAGAAGAGATAGTGAAAAGATAGACAAATTCAAATCAGTTAAATGCTATGAATGTGGAGAAATTGACCATATAAATCTGAATGTCCAACCGCTAAAAGAAAAGAGGAAAGAGCTCGAGGCCATATTCAGTGATGACGATGATGTTGAAACAACAAAGGAACAACAAAGCGAAAGTGAAGATGTTGTTGCTTTCGCCCTAAGAGATGCTAGCCCTACCTCATCCGAAGGTAATTCTAAATCAATATATTTTTCTACTGATGTGTTGTTTCTGATGCAAATTCAGATGATGAGTATACACTAATAGCCGACACATATGATGAAATGAAACTTGAATATCAATCAGCTGTAAAGGAAAACAGGAAGTTGTTGGAACAACTGACTGATATCAGAATTGCACATGATCGAGAATCTGCTGAAAAAAATAAAAGTGTTGAAAAGATTAAAGCTTTAAAAAGAGAAGTTGATGAGATCAAGGCTGAAAATGTGAAGTTGCTCGAGGACAATGGGAAACTTCAAAAAGAGGTACAAGATTTAAATGTTAGAAACCATGACTTACAAAAAATGGTCAAAGGTAAAGAAAAACTTGATGAAGTTTTATCATTGGGAAAGAGTTTTGGGGATCATATAGGGATTGGTTACAAGAATCAATCAAATCATAGCAAGACGACATTTGTAAATGGAGATTACTTGGCTGCAGCAACCACATCAGAATCTGTTATTCAGAAAGCTAGAACGTGGTCGAAACAACCCAGCGACTGCATTTACTGTCAGTTACCAGGACACTTTGTTGACATATGTGCAAGAATAGTAAGAGACTTAATGAATGGTCGACCAGTAGTTTGATCATCACTTGAACTGCGTAAAAGGATAAGAATACATAAGGTATGGATCCCAAAGAAGTATCTCGAGCTTATGATTTCAGAGTCAGAAAGACAAGGTATTGGGCCAATTACTATAGACGAATATTCCCGGCCCAAAGATTGAACCACTGGAGTTTGAGATAAAGATAAATGGTTATGAGAAGTTGTTACTGCAGTGTCATCATTAGTCACGGACTACTGTATCAGTGTTTATGTGGTTACAACAACATGCCAACCAAAAATAAATGACGCATATTAGGTTATTTCAATGAATGACGCATATGAGTTTGATGAAGCTCCCATCAAGGGGGAGAATGGGGAAATAAAGGTGTCTATCAACGCTCTTAATGTTGAGGGGAGTTTTGAGAAGCTTGGCTTAATATGTTGGTGATGGTATAATATACTTGGTTGGTAATATGAAATTTACATTGTGAATTTACTTGGTTGGTTCAGATTGATGAGTAAATTAGCAATTGAATTTAAACTATTTATTTGATAAATTACTTTTGACCAATTGGATTCCCAATTTATTGTTCATTAAATATTCATCGGAAGAAACTCATATCGTCCCATAATTTAAAAGAATCCCCAATACAGTACCATAAATATCGAATTAGACGAATCCGTCTCATAACTACCCTAATCATCGCTGAACCCGTCCATGAACCGATTTTTTCGCTAATTAAGTGGAATGAAGGGGCTAAGGAGGGAAATATATTACACTGGGATGGCAGTGTGTTGAAAGAGCTTCAGGTGGCAGGATATGGCGCTGTTGTACGTCGGCATGATGGGAGTTGGCTGGGTGCGTGTGGAGGTAAAATGGAGCAGCGATCGATCTTGGAAATGGAGATGATGGGATTAAGTTATGGTTTGCGGATGGTGATGGATATGGGTATAGAGGTCTCAACTTGCTATGAGGATTCTATTGAAATATGGAGATTGATTATGGGGAAGTGTAACACCCCGGTTTTTGGTCACCCAGGTCGGGGTGTCACCGCCACACCTTCCTAGCAAGACACGGTTTCTCCGAGCTCACTAAAGAGATGCAAGGCTATGGTTTTTCAGAATTTAAAATATTCAAACAGCCCATTCATATATAATTTAAAAATAATACATCGAAGTTGCAGCGGAAAATAATAATTACATATGTATAATGCAGCGGAATTTAAATATAGCCAACACGGCCAGAATACGGGTTAAACAGGCCCGTTCATGCAAGATCCAGTCTAATACAATAATTCAAAATAATATATCTTCCCAAAATTCCCATGTATGCATATGACGATGCATAATTCTCAACTCTGAAAGAAAAAAAGGAAAAATATGGTTTGGTCAGCAAAAACTTGCTGAGTAAGTTAACACGTACATGTTTATGAGGTTTCAAAGCCTTTAATTAAATTTAAAGGAAAACATGTGCATAATTTAATCTATTCATATAATTGCATAATTTAAAAGTAATGGATTTCATAAGATCATAAATATAGCTTGCAAAGTAATTAAATAAATTGCCATAATTTAAAAACACAATTTAATACGGATTTAAGTTTGGGATTCTCATAAACTTCTCGTTTCATATCTTTTAGAGTTCACCATCGCTAGGGCTCTTATGTCCGCCAGCCTTACGCCTGGGCTCTTATGTCCACAAGTATCATGGTCGATCTTTTAATTAGAGTTAATCCGTCCGCTAGCCATACGATCAATGTTTCGCTAGGGCTCTTACGTCAACCTAGACATACACTTGGGCTCTTATGTCCCAAGCCGCAGAGAACATTGACAGTATCTAGCTCAGTCATAACCCGCCATATTTTAATCTTCTCGTTTCGTGTATCTTATTTTCAAAGAATTTCTACTCGTTTCAACCTTAAAGGCTAATTTCACCGTTTCAACAAGATTTCAAGATTTGACTCGGTCAACCACAGTTTACTTAAAAATTCATTAAAAATTGGGTTTTACTCCAAAAATTCTGATATTTTACCACTGACTCAGAAACATCGAGATGAACAACTTTTGTGTTTTAACTTTTTCAATCCGAAATACCAAAACAGGTCAAAAACGTTAATTTTCGTCATATCATTAATCTGTCAGAATTTCATGTACAGCAGTTCAAGATTATCAAGATCTACCATAGCAAATCAACTCCAAACTTAATGAAATTTTACAGATACCTTCTTAAGACATTTATCTACAACTTTCATGTTCGGCTAAAGATCTAAATCGGCCTATAACTAATGTCAAAAACGTGATCAAGATCGGACCTAAGTTCTGTCAAGAAGTTCAAGATCCAAGTTTCAGCAGTCCGGTTTCGGGTGGATTTCAAATATCAAAACGTCTCTAAAAATTCTGAAAATTTTGCAGTAGATAGATCTAAGCCTTAGTAACGTTTTTCGTGTTTTAAGTTTTTCCGTTTGAAGACTTTTAAAGGTTCGGAAAAGTTCGACAAAATTATTGCGCCGGTAAAAATCATACGTTGACAGATTTTTGAAAGATTTGATTAAGCTTTTACTTTTCGTGTTTTAGTTATTCCCAAAACCATGTAAGTATTAACTTACCGATCTATGGACGTTCCGGCTCGTCGATTTCGATGACAACGGCCTCTGCGTTCACCGTTTGTCTCCGAGATCCTTCGTTCTCCTTCCCACAGTCCTCCTATGCCCGGGAACTATTGAACTCGCCTGGAAAACGCCATCCTTCTCAACTTCTTGCCTCCAAAGATCTAGATCTAGGGTTTTCTTTGAATTTTGAAGGTGGAGGAAGATGTATTTTTTTTCTTCTTCGCTTTCTTTTTTTCTTTTGTACGTAGAATTCTTTTTCTTTTTTTTTTTGTGTATGTAGAATTGATATGAATAGCAAATAAATTAGGAAGATGAAAAAGATTAAATTTAAAAAGAAGTAAAGGGCGGTTATTTAGAGACTTAGGATCCAAGATTTGATTTCCAAATATTTTGCTATCATTGAAGGTTATAACGATATACTAAAGATAGGCTAAATCTTGCCAATATCTAAAGATAGACTAAATCTTGTTTTGATTACCATATACATATTATTTTATTGTGGTTATTATTATTACTACTACTATTATTATTATTTTAATTATATTATTATTATTATTATTATATAAGATGATATTATAATTATATGTATATATATGTGTGTTAATAAATTACTATGCATATAAATAATTATACAAGTAATAAATGATTTTAATATATAAATAAATAGATTAATTTAAAATATATTTTGAATAATATAGGGTATTACAATTTTCGACTTCACGGGTTCGTGGAATTTAAATTCCTTTTAAATCTTTGGAATTAGATTCTATTTCTCTTTTTATTTTTATTTTATTTATTTATGTGTTTATTTATTTATTTATGGGTGACTGATTTCACGGGTATTACAGGAAGTGTCATCCATGGCATATTCTTTGGCCATGGATCAAAGAGATTCGAGACCAGATTGGGAGATTATCACGTTGTAATCTTCGGCATATTTGTCGTCAAGGCAATTTGGTGGCTGACGCTATTGCAAGGAAAGCTGCTAGGATGGAAGAATTTTAAAACACTTGGGTGTTTCCTCCAGATGATATTCGACTATTTGTTGATGAGGATGCTTCCGAATCGGGCCATTTAAGACGTTGATTTGGTTCGAGGTTTTGATGAGGTTTTTTGGTGATTATCTTTTTTTGTTATTTCTTTTTTTTTTATTTCTCTTTGCTCACCTCTTTAGGCTGCGTAACAAAAAAAAAAATTGGTTATTATAGGTGACGTGCCAACTACAATATTATTAGCCACCGTTTGGACTGCCTACGGTGCTCCTAATCCATCCCATGTGGTATATTATAATTACATTACGTGGATGTTTGGCAGAGGCAATTCGCTCTCAAAGTGCGGTATCCCTCAGTCGTAACAACCCCTATATCAATATCAGAGGTAGATTTTTAGCGAAATGGTTAATATACTGGGCAGTATATACTGCAAGCAATTATAGCCATTAGATTATATTTTCATTAAATGAATGGTTTAGATTATACTAAGGTTAGTTAAGTAATTTTCATTTTCTTATTATTTTATTTTAAAATACCACAACTGTCTCGTATTCATTGCAGCTTTTCAGTTTCAATGTTTTTTCCACTACATTCTATTTCGAATGTTTAAACATTCTTTTTCAAAAGTTTAAACATTCTGTTTTAATATAATAAAGATTATGTTATATATAATTTGAAATGCATTGAGTATACATTATATTCCAAATGTCAAGACATTCTGTTACGATAGAAATGACATGCTGTTATACACATTATACATAGATTAAGCAAACATTCTGTTTTAATGGTTTAAACATTATGTTTTGATAAAATATACATTATGTTGTCGACATTTTGAATATGAATATGAACATATGTTTAGACATTCTGTTTTAAATTAATGCTAATTCTCTTTTATTTATATTGATATTCTATTTTACATACATTTACAATCTATTTTTTTCTTTTCCTTTTTCACATTCTGTTTAGCTTATATTGTCATTCTGTTTTATCTCATGTGGCATTCTGTTTCATAAAAAATGGCATAAGTTTGTATATATTCATATCTTATTTTTCACATTCTGTTTAGCTTATATTGTCATTCTGTTTTAAATGCATTAACATTCTGTTTAGATTATTTAAATGCATTATCATTATGTTTATATTATTTTAATATATATACACATAATGGCAAATATTGTGAGACAAAATATCATGTTTAATAAAATAGAATGTCATCTTTAATAAAAACAAAATACGTTTGTGACATCATGCTTCCCATTTCAGACAGAATGTTATATTACATAAGGACAGCATGTCACCATTTATTCTTATATTTATCGAATCTATTTTTCTAAAATATATTTTTAAAAAATCAAATTTAAAAAAGATTGATGCAAAAAATAATACTAAAGGAAAGTATCTGTTGAAATCTTGATTGGATGGAAAAGAGTAATCATTAATATAATTTTATATTATTTAAGTTTGAAAAGTGTAATTACATATTTATCCATAATATCCATCTTAACCATTTATTTAAAGTTAGATCTAATGGTCAAGAAGTACTCCAGTATATACTGGAAAAAATACTCCAGCACCTGAACCGCACCGGATTTTTAGTGTAATTAATTCTTTTTATGGATATTTGTGTGGTATGTATATGAATAAGAAAAATAAGTGAGGTGACAAATCAAAGGTTCCCTCCATTCCTATAAAATATTTTGAAAGTAAAAATTAGATGCCCTCCCAGTAGAATTCTGCATATACAAATGCTCGAATTTAAGACATTTTCTTAAATTGGCAAAATCTATACCATTCAAGCCAACTGCATTTGGTCAATCCAGGTAGATAGTAGTATTATTAACTATATTATTCTATCATTTTATTGTATAATACTTCACTTATATTCTAATATAATCTTTGACACGGGGAAACTATATATTCATGTGTCATACGCACGTATCTAATCCCTTTTTGTTGCCAAATATTGTATAAGGAAAAAAAAAAAATAATAGTATATCATTGTGTTTAAATTTGACAAATATAATTAAACTCATTTAAACCATAATATTACATTCTTTCTTTTCTTTTTTAAAAGGTAAGGTGAAAAGAAAAGCTTGATGTGATAGTAATGATTATATTATTAATGTTGAATTACCTTTTTTTTTTGGAATAAATGCCAAAATAGTACTGTAACTTTGCTAATTTTCCAATTTAGTACCATAAGTTTGGAGTTTTCTAATTTGGTGCCACTTAGGGATTGGTTGAGTTTATCCTACACATATGGATTTTTTTCAAATCCATGTGCTACATACTTACACAGAGGAAAGAGACCACTAAACTAGAAATAGGGTTAGAAAGTCTACATATGTATAAGTTAAACTCAGTCAATGCCTACGTGGTACATATATGACAAAATTAAATTAATTATTTACACTAATAATTTCGTGTTACGTCAGCAAATATTGGTGATTAAAGCCTGATGAGACCATTTTAAAGAACATTAACAAAGTTATGGCACCAAATTAGAAAATTCCAAACTTATGGTATTAAATTGAAAAATTGGCAAAGTTATTGAACTATTTTGTCATTTTTTTCCATTTTTTTTTCTTTGGGAGGCAAAATAAAATTTCTTGTTTTGCATATATTTCAATAATATAATTACTGATATTGAAAAGAAAATATAGCATTTAATCCCAAACTTTTTGTTTTCTTAGCTTATTTCTTTTTTGGGTTTGAGCCACTCTGGAGCCAAAATTTTTGCACATTTTGGATATATAGGGATGTATATTTTCGATCGCTAATTCGGTTCCTGATATTAAAAAAATTAAAAATCAGTGTGACTGAAAATTTCAGTTATCAACATTAGCAACCGAAACTTCGGTCGCAAGAGTCCAACCAAAACTTTTTTCCATCGCTAGAAGTTTACTAACACCGCGCCGAATTTTGGGGCTTAGCGCCCAATGTCGCTATAGTGGACTTTTATTGTAGTGTTTTTATAATTATTTCAATTTAAAATTATTATTAAAAATGTGTTTTCATTTTAAAACACCAGCCAAAAATATATTTCAAATGTTTATCCAATTGAAATAAGGGATTAGTTGTCGGGGTTTTCGGAGTTTTATACCTCCCATGATTGGGGAATTTAAGTTCAGTACCCAAAAGTTTTGTGGTCCAAGATTGACCCACGAAATGTTTTGGAACTTATACTGCCATACCCATCCATTTAAAAAAAAATAAATTAGGAAATGACATTTGTGCCCGTTAATAGGTTTGGAGGGTTTTGAGTGATTACTTCCAGAGGAAGCCAACACACGACACAACAAAGGGGCGGGGAACAGATTTCGCGCGAGCTTGGGAGGAAGTGTTGGAGCAAAAATTGATTGCAGTTGAGGGGTGCCGATTGCTTTGAGTTCATTTGAGCGTTGAGAGAAGTGAGAAGAGCAAGGGTTTTGCAAATGGATCATAACGGGGAGGGTGTACATTTGGGCGAGAAAACCCTGTTGGGGTTTTGCAGATTCGAGGAAGTGACGCACTCAATCTCGGTGAGAAAAGATACAACGTTGGAGGAAATGTGTAGCATTCTAAGGGAAAAGGGAGCGGATGTGAGTGGGCATGTTATATAATACGAAGACCCGGTTGAGAAACTATCGGTTGCCATCATCACGATGAAGACGTGAGGCACATGTTTCTTCTTCATGAAGTGTTCAAGAAGCCGATTTTCCGAATGGAGCCAAGGAAAATGGATAAACGAAATGAGAAAAGAACAAGGTAAGTGAACCACTGCTGCAAATAATTATTTTTGAGCTGTGAATATTGCGAATGGGAGGAGGGTGTTATTGGGGTATGAAAATGCAATGTGTGTTTGCTATTTGGGTTATGATTCCGGAAATGGAACTTGCATTCTAAAATGTTATAAAACTGAAGCATCCTGAAATGTGTATTTGGTGCAATGATCACCCGAAATACTTCGACAGTGTATGCGTTATCTATTCTGTAGTGCTGGGATTGGAAAATAGTAAGCGGAATTTCATCAGGATAGCATTTACCACTCCATACAACTCTTATAACACAGTGACCAGTATATGTACAAGATTGCTTTGTGATTGTGCCTTGATTGATATATGAAATAACGGTAATGCAGTTTTGTTTGTTCATGTAGGATAGAAATTTTGTTTGCACGAGATGTAATGGTCAGTGTTGTTATTCTAATTTTAATTTTTTTTATTTGCGTAAAACAGGGATAGGAGTGAGAATAGAACCTAGAATGAGGGCGGTGAGGAAGGAAGACTACAAGTAATGGAGAGTACGCCCGTAGCCATGTTGGTTTGGTCAAGGGCTATCCATGAGGAAGGACGAGTTTGAAGATGCAGATCAATTTAGACGTATGCTTAAAAATTACTGCATATCTCAGAAAAGAAAATTTAAGTACGAAAGGAATGATGAAACGAAGATAAAAGTTGTATGTCCTATCCAAGGATGTGGGTGGAGCGTGTATGCCTCTTATCACAAAGTGGATATGTCGTTTTGCATTAGACGGTGCAACTTGCAGCACAATTGTGGGCTGGATAGTTTAAGGAGCAGGGATCATCCGCAAGCGGATGCTTGTTGGGTTGCCACGCAGATAAGGGAGAAGGTACGGGCTGACCTAAGCTACAGGCCGAAGCAAGCCCAGGCAGACATCAAAAAAGAATTTGGGATAGAAATAAACTATCACAAAGCATGGAATGGGCGGGAGATTGCACTGCGTGAAATTCATGGTGGTGATTACAGTGCATTCGACAAGTTGAGATGGTATTGCGATGCGGTGAAGAGTACGAATCCTGGTAGTGTTGCAGACCTGGAGGTTAATGAAACTAAAATGCAATTTCAAAGAGTGTTCATATGTTTTGGAAGTTGCGTGGTGGGGCTTGTTCGAGGGTGTAGGCCCATATTATTTTTGGACGGAACACACATCAAAAATAAGTGGAAGGGGCATGTGTTAAGTGCGGTGACAATGGATGTAGATAGTGGGTTCCTAACGCTTGCGTAAGTGGGTATGTTACTTGTAATTATATTGGATGTATACGGAGGTGTTATTCCATGTTGCCCTTATGCTTACTAATGTTGAATGTGTCGTTTGTAGTTGTGGATTCGGAGAATGATGTCAACTGGGATTGGTTTTGTAAGAAATTGAAAATGCGGTTATTGACAGAGACGGGGAGCGATGTATGGGAGAGATTTACCATTTTCAGTGATAGGAATTCAGGTCTGATGAAATCAATTCCAGAAATGTTTCAAGGTTGCCAGCAATCAATATGCCTCTGACATTTAGTGGAGAACTTTAAGAAACAGGTACGGGGCATATATGAGGCAATGTCATGTGTAATCAAAATGAAGTGTGGTATACTGGTGGGCAATTCTAGTGTGTTGGAAATTTGTTAATTGTTGGTTTATATAGATTGCAAAGCAGCAAGTGACCGATTGAATATTGGTTTTTATGTGAATTATTGATCATTGTATGTAGGTGATTAAGAAGTATAGGTACAGGCATTCGAGGGTATGGGAGAGTATGCTAAAGTGGGCAGCCTATGCAGAGACTTATGCAGAATTCGAGCGGGTGATGAATGACTTGGTAACAAAGATACTTGCAGCCGGACCGTATCTTGCACAGTCGGAGCCAAAGCTATGGGCAAACGCTCTATTTGAAGGTTGTAGGTGGGGATTCATCAACAACAATTTAGCCGAGAGTTGGAATTCGTGGATCAAAGATGCTCGTGACTTGCCTCCACATGGAATGCTTGATACTATTCGTAAATAGACTACGAGACTGATGAACGTGAAAAGAGAAAAATCAATGGTCATGAGCGATAATCTATGTCCAGAACCGGAGAAAGTGTTACGTGCTAATTATGAGGATGCTCGAACAGTGGCATTAATACGGGCATCCAGGTCTGTATTCGAAGTGCAAGATATGGAGAAGACAATGCCCGTGAATGTGGATGAGATGACATGCACATGTCGACATTGGCAAGTGTACAGGTTGCCATGCAAGCATGCCTGCGCTTGTTTGGATAGTCTGAATAGAAGTGTTTACGACTATTGCGATCCATGTTATCGTGTGGGGGCATACAAGCTTACATACTCCGGCCTGTTGTTTCCAATTCCCCAAGAGAATGACAATTCCAATGCTGATATTAAAGATCCTGAATTCGTGCATCCTCCCAATGTTCGCAGACAACCTGGGAGAAGGAAGAAGAAGAGGATTCCATCGCAGGTACCGTCAAGCAGTGTGCAGTGTGGCAATTGTTCGAAGGAAGGACACAACTGACGGACATGCAAGGAGCCGCGTAGGTATACTGGCAAATCGACAACTGTAGCAGCTTAATTGATTGTAATGCACATGTTTCGTGATATGGGGTGTGACATTTTGTACATGAAGTGAATATGTGGACTGATGGGGTGTTGCTATTTTTGTTACATATTTTGGTCAAGTATCAGATTTGTGTAAGGTAGGAATCTGTGCTCAAATGTTCAACTTGCACATGTCAGCCCATTATGTTTATAATTGAACAGTACTTCGTTATATGGCCCGTAGTGACAGTCGTAATTGATGATGAACCAGGTATTTGTAGTGTCAATCGACAGTAAGTAGTTATAATGTGTGTTAATTAAGTTTGAATGGAGAAAATTATTGCTAAATTGTTGAGGTTCGAATAAAATTTGGGTAAACTGTGTGTGAATGTGCAATTTAGTAAAATAGAGGTTATCAATAGTGGGCATGGCGTGGACAGAAACTATCCCAATTGGGGCATGTATCGGTATGCCATAATCTCTAACTGTTACAATCGACCTTGAAACCGATATATGGGGCCTTGCCAAAAAGCTATGTAACCGATTTCTATTGCATGGGTGGGTCTTCCCATTCATTGTTGGTATTTGAATGTGCAATTAGAAGCAATTGCTATGGGCCTAATTTAAATTTTCTTCCTAGACACATGAATACCAATTGCGTATTTGTTTCTTTGGATGGATAAAAATATCACCCTCCAAATGGATGATTTAATTGGGCCTAATTGTAAAGTGTTTGGGTTGACATTTATATACATTATAGTTTGTAATTGCTATGGGCCCAGTTCTTATTGTGTCGGTTAAAATTTCATTTATCGGACCAATCTATTTGTAATTGAATGATTATAAGGTACACATCTGGTAGGGACTATCATAATTGGGCCAACATTTGTTACGTGGTCAGTTAAATATATGTTATAATGGACGAGCAAAGTGTTATGCGACATACACTAAAAAATTTAATCCATTTTAAGGGTATGGTTGGGATTTCTTGTACATTGTTCGTCATTCTTTCTCCTTACCTAAGTAGAAAAATGCATTTACCATATCCCGAAGCTACAATGATGTTTGCGTTTTAATTGGGTTATGGAGATATCAACACAAAATTCCTAAGTGAGAAGTAACAACCAAGTAAAGAAACCAACTTAGATCGATTGTTGTAGCATACAAACGGAGAACAGTCATGAATCGAACAAATGGCGCACCATTTTGAAACACATGAACTAAATTACACACCGGAATGCATTTGATGGGGTTACATGAGATGATTAAACACATGAACTCATTATAAGAATAAAGGGTTTGATCAGAAGGAATTACTCCAATTGAAAAGCATAACCTGAAGTTCCAATTTTTAAAGGAATTATGTAGGAATGATAATGTGTGCTCTAAGATGGAGTTCCACTGACTGAGAAGGATTTGAGTCGGAAATAATTAGGGTTGAGATAAAGCATTATGTGGGATGGATAAAGTTGCCCAATTGATGTAAAGACACGTATTCCTTCATAAGAATATGTTACAATAAACTATCAAACTGTTATGTGCATTAGTCCACCTTGGCATTTCTGTTAATTGTAAGTTCCAATTGCTCGTAAGGTCCGTTGTATTGGCTTAGTTCATCCTTGTGAATGAGATCTATTGTTCAACCAAACTCAGATTTGAATTTTTTTATCCTCATTTTCCTTTTAATTGGTCTTAACAGTAGACCAGGACATGTAAAACATTAAAACGCAACATTCCCTAAACAAAAGAATCCTAAACCCATTACTTTTTAAAACTTTGAGTGATTTTGGAATATAAATACAAACAGATCCTCATTTACTCATCATTCAAGAAAAACAATTTTTTCTTACTTAAGTGCTAATGTGTTCTTCTTTTACTACCGGCCTCTCATATTTTCATTACCCAAAACAATTCAAAGTCTGTTATATAGAAAAGACCCTAGATGTCATAATAAAAATGAAGTCTGGTATTTCATAGAAAATTTTAAACGTCATTAATTAAATTAAGGGCAAATTATTGTAACTTTTCGGTTAAATAAATTTTAAATTGTTCATTTAGGTAATATTGCTTCACTAAGTCTTGTTATATGTTAATGTCAAAAGTGGATTCCCCCATTTTAGAAGGGGTTTAGTGTAATTTAGGTATGACAAACTACTCTAAACAAAACTATCATTGCATTTCCACTGTACATTCAATATTCATTGTTTGGCGGGAGCAACTGTTGTTCTGCTGTACAATGCAGTGTGTACAACCCCCCCCCCCCCCCCATGCAATTCTCAAACCAATTTTTCTTCTGCGTATGACAACCATCAAATCACACCCCCCCCCTTCATTGAAGGCTATACATTCACCCCCCCCCCCCCCCCCACCTTTCTGAATTACTTGTACCCAAATTCTAACCCCATTCCCATCCATTTCCTTCTTCCTTCCGCCCCTTTCTTCTTCCCCTTTAAAAATCCCTCCCCAACTTCCTCCCTATGGCTCGCTGCCGCATGAAAGTCCGGTGCCCGGAGTGTGACCACGAGTTCGACATCGCACAACCCACTGCCCGATCGGCCGGACGCAAGGAGGCAATGGTCGTTGTCAACGTCGGTGGCGCGAATCCGACGCCTCGGGTGAGGGGAAATCAGGGCGCTTGTCGGAGGTTGAAGAAGATGTGCCAAGGCGTTGCGGTGGTGCTCGTCCCGGCTCTTCTCCTCTGGCATTTCGTCAGTCCGCCGGCGTCACCCAAGCTATCGGAGAATGAGATGAAGGTGAAGGGCTTTGTTGGTTGGTTTAAGGGCAAGTTCAAAAATCGTACTAAATAAGCTTCATATTCTTCCTTATTACTGACCCAGCATGGATGTTTTGTGTTTTCCCCCTAACTTAAGTGTCTAATCGTCTGTGTATATGTCCTAAGTTGTGTCTGTTGATGGTGTGGTGGTTTTACCTTTTGTGATGTGGGTTTGGATCTGTGTTCCCTTATGCTTAACTGTTCTGGAGTTATTTGTTTTGGGTAAGTGTTAATGTGTATAATTGTGAATGTCGTATTCCCTATGTAATGTTGGATCTTAATTGTGGAATAGAATGTGTTGTTTGAATTTGGATGCTGGCTCGTGTTGGTCGATTCTTGCGAATTTTGTTAAAATCAGTGGCCTAGCTATTGCAATTGGGGCGTTGCTTAAACACATTTATTTGTTAGAATCCCATTTCAAGACATATGGAATTAGGACTAATGTGAACACAATCATAGCTAATTTGACTATATTGCAAAGTTTTGGCAGCATATTAATCGTACTAATAATACATGTCTCATATCAAGGAACACATAAAATCCACATGCATTTAAATTTGCTGCAGTGACAAAAACAATAGATAACAAGTGATTCCCTTACATGACACAAACACCTCAAGACACATAGGAGTCTCATATGAAGGATCATGCTCCTGAATACTACTCCTGAATGCTACTAAGCCTATTACACTCATTGCGTGGGTCTTCCAAGAATATCAGGGCCACACGGGCTCGATAGCCTTCAATATCTATAGAGTTCTCCTCACTCCACCACTGAGGTGTATCCCGAAAATATGCTTCACACCACCACATCACACACACACACCGCATTTATTGGATCCTTCAGACTGCTGCCTACATTTGTCCACCCTGCGAACTCTCTTATCAACCTTGATGTTGGGGAGCTCCAACCACCCACCTATGAATCGAGACTAGGACCGAAAAACATGTTTTAGGCATGAGACATTTTGCATTTGATAAATGGATGAACACAACCAAAAATACCAAGTGAACACTCACCACAAGGTTCACTGCATTAGTAGCACGGGCTGACCATATTGAGTTCCGACTAAAAAATTTCCTCTTCTCCATGTCAATGACGAGCAAGTGCCAATGGAAATATTTTCCGTCATTAATTGGGATCACAATGTACCGTACTCCTCGCTCGCACTGCTCAATCACCTCATTCAGGTTTGTCTGTGAAACTGAAAGCATGCGCGCGACGCAATCTCCGTATACCGAGGCTGGCATTGTAACACGCGGAAACTCCTTCATTGCGTTTAAGATACACCCCTAATAAGAATGTATGTTGCTTTAGCTAGCTAGTATTTGAAGTTTACAGAAACAAAATAGACTGCTCTATTACTCACCACAGTGCTCACGCCAATGAAGGTCATGTTGGTGGAGGATGATTCCGGGGTATTCCTTACTTCAGAAACCAGTATGTCTAGGTACCAGTCAATGACATCGTCTCCGATCGGCTCGTTAATTAATAGAGAAATCAAACTGGCCGGCTTCACTCCATTATGACCCCTTGCCCAGACAAACTCCCTACGTCACACGGCATTCAATGCATCAACCCATTATCTTCACAATATATAAGCTATTATTGGATATCCAATTTTCCATCATTAAACTGGTAAAACATACCTGCTCAAGTCAGAATAAAAAAACCCATCTATTGTGTCCCTTTCACATTCGGTCAAAGCGCCTCTATTCTTCTAGTTTCCAGCCCAGCGCCACATTGCCTGGGTGGCGCCTAAAAGCAGGCCTGGGCGCCAGTGTGGCACTTCAGGGTGCCACCTGCGCGCCTGATTTGCAGTTTTCTTCCGTTTTTCGATCCCTTTCGTGTTTTATTGCCTATTACTCGTTCTTATTTAATACCATAGAAATTACCCAAAATAATTTTAATTCATTAAGTAGACTTTTATTAAATATTTAAACACTTGCTTAAAGAATTAGTATATTGATTTTTTCTACAAAACAACACTTGTAAAATTATATATGTAAATTTGTCTTTTCCAAAAGAAATATGAATTTCAATATCAAGGGTAATAGAATTATATAGTTTATGGAAATTTTTTTTAATCTATTATTTAAATTATATATATAAGTTTTTATATATATACACATTGGTCTTGAAAATTATTATGAGGATAGTATGTGAATATTTTAAGTATTTTGATATTCATTATGGAATAAATTTTTATAAAAATAAAAGTATGAGTTTTTATGTGAATCTATGAGAATTAACTTTTATATATAAGAAAATATATTCATAGATTATAATTTTTATTTGATGATGACATGAAGACTTTGTGGTTTGACTATTGTTATGAATAAAATAAAACCATGCATGTATATTATATTATCTTTTTGAAAGCACATTAATATAAATACAATACTTGAAATAAATAAATAAATATTATATTATCATATCCAACTCATTGAGTATAAATGCATGCCACTAAATAATGGCAAGAATAATGATTTTTCTAGACAAGCTATTACTTCAATCATTTTCATGATACACTACTTACATAAATATAAGGTTAAAAGCAATTGCAAGAAATTTTCTTCCTAAACAAATAGATGAAAAATCAACATGATTAACAAGTGTCTTGGATGAATGGCTAGCAAAGAAAGGTGATCAATTATCTCTTGAACCCACCAAGATTAATAGCCTCCATAATAGGCAAACCATTATGTTAATAGACAACATGATGGACAAAATTAATAGCCTCCGAAATTAATAGCCTCTATGTTAGGCTATAAGGACCAAATGAGTGGATACAAATACTCTAACCATTATTGCTCAAGACACACTTAATTGGATGATTGGTGAAGTTGTAATCACTCTCACAATGCGTCATGTTCAATTGTTCAAATCTTAGCCTATAAATAGAGGGAGTTTCTAGCCTTCAGACACACCAATCTCATCCATTTCATTAGCCAAATTCACTACCCATTTTATTCTTTAAAGTTCTCCCACATAATGAGCATATCTTAAGGATTGTGGAGTCTTGTAGGCTTGGCAACCTTCATCATTCTAAGAGTTTTAACTCTTCTCAACACTTGGTTAGTAAGATATCCTCCTTGTAAACTTGTATCTTAGAGATCTAAATCTTTTATTTTTATACTATAAATTGATTTCCCTCTATTTGTCAAATTTCAGCGAAACCCGTAATTTGTGGTGCGAATCTTGTGTTATAACGGCCATTATCTTTGAATCTCCTTGCTCTTATACATCAATTCAGTAAGTTAACACTCTCTACTTCAAGTTTTGGAGATCCCAATCCATGTTTTAAGAGTACAAAATTAGAATTTTCTCATTATCCCAAAATCTGTCAGTTTTTCGTTTACATAAAGATCCATCTTTTTAAACTATTTTGGTTCATTATCCCTCCAAGATTCCTTCATAAAACTTGTTCCTTATTGAGTTGAGTATTTTTCTGGAAAATTTTATAATTTTAGAACTCATATGGAAAAGTTATGGGATCCGCTTTATCAAAAGTTCGAAATCCCTTTTTGTTGAAATCTAAGAAATGATAGTGTTTCTGAAATCCTCATTTTTGAAGGTCTTAAGTGTTTCAAACCTAAATGGTTTATTCATGAAAAATATTTATCTATATGTTATCTACCTTGTAGTAAAATTTTAGAATTTTTGGTCGCAAATTACTATTTTTAAAACCTGTTGAAAATTATAGAGTCACCATTGAATTTCTGACAGAATACATGTTCTGAAAAGAACTCAATTTTTGAACTATTTCCATACTTATTTTGAAAAGTGTAAAACATGAAACTTGTTCAACTATGTGTTGAGTATCTACAGTTTAAATTTCAAAGCAATCGCCTTTCATATGAATTTTTAAACTGACTTGGCGTAAACTGCGACATTGGACTTGATTTTTGGTCCAAATGAGAAATTGTTGGATTTTGAGATCCATGAAATGATATTTTCATATCTATGAGATATTGATATGGGAGTTAAATATTGAAATGATATTTGGCATTATTGAATGCCCTTGTTATGAGGTTACTCCCGTGAAATTATTGAAAACTCTTTTAAAGAGGATATTATGTGGAAAAATTGTGAAAAACTCTTTTAAATCCATTGTGCACTATTAACTTGAGTAAGATGCCATACTTGATAGAGGGCTAATGCACTAGGGATGTGTCTTGCGGGGCCTCCCCCTCTAAATATGCCAAGACGGCATTGTTGATAAATTGTACCAAAACGGCGTTGTTGCATGTATGAGTCTATACTCTTGGGTGTATCCGTGATGGGTTACCCAAGGCTCCGGAGTGTGTTTGTATATGAGTCCGCTGCATGCTGATCATGACTTATGATCGATATGATATGATATGATATATGGAAAATGGTGTCCTCTTGTGCATAGTTGCTACAATGGTAAGAATGAAAGTTATTTATTTTGTTAAAGGTAATGTGTGTGATCATTTAAAAGAAAAAGTGAAAATTATTATTATTATTATTTTTTGAGTATCAACCACTATTTTAAAACCCACTTCTTAAAGTGGAGCGGGTTGACTTACTCAGTACCATTGTACTGATAAAAAGTTGTTGCGTTATCTTTTTACAGATATTGGAGCTGATATATGAACTGCATCTCATGACATGAGCATTTGGGGATGGGATTACCTTTCATCAAAAGATTGTTGCTTTAAGGAACCACGTACTTTTAAATATTAATGTCCTATATATTGCCTTTAGTTTATGCTTCCGCGTGAGAAAGAACAATGACTCTGGTACTAAGTACTTTAAATTTTCTTATGTCTATATTTTATTAAATTGGCAATTATTTATAAAGTTCATACTACAAAAATTTATATTTAGCCGTAGCACTTGTCAATTAAGTTAGCCAAAGGGCGAGCTTGATTGACAAGTGTGGCGGTAACATTCTGAAACCTTATGAGGATGAATTTCGGGGTGTTACATCTTATGCCTTGGAAAATATTTATAGCTTGTCTAAGCATTGTTGGTAAGGATTTTATGATATTTGGTATTGGATTTGAGGAATCTACCATGCCTTAAACTAAGGAAATTCGAATGAGCTTGAACCTAATTCCTGTAACATAGTTGGGAGCCGATATGTGGGGTTTGGCTAACCCGGAAACTAAATCTTGGTCGTTGGACTTGGGAATTACCTTATCATACTTTCGAATCTTGGGATTGGGCATGTGAATTATGATTATGGGAATTATGTGATTTATGCTTCCGAGTCTTGAGATTGGGCATGTGTTTGACATTATTGTGATTTGTGACTTTATGCTTTCGATGATACAAATATCATGTCTATGCTTTCGAGTGTTAACTTGGCAAGCTTGATTATTTGATTATCCTAGGCATGTTTATTGTGATGATTTTTTTGTTATGCTTTTGAGATCTATGTTCAGGGCATGTAGGCTTTTGAGAGCGAGATGCTCTGGGCCAGTACCCGCTAGATGTAGTTCGATCCTTGGGGATGCCACTCCGTAAATCCACTTGACCCTTTATGCATGTAGTGCTCGCGGCGGGGGCACTGTAGGTATCTCTTCCGACCATTAAGGTGAGGTGGAGCCTTAATGGGGAAGAATGTCGGCCATGGTATTAGGATGTGTGCCGGACATTTTCTGTGTTGCATTTAGGATAGATAGGCACTCAGGTCATTGCAATTCATTCATCATTCATATTATTATCTGTTTTGCAGTGTATGATGTGATTGAAGCACCGGTATGGGACGGTGTGATGTTTTAATTATTTAACTATGCAACTATATACATATATTTTGTTATTTATTGTGCTACATGTTTGTATCTAAGCGCCCTACTTGTCAGAAGGTTAAGGCAGAGCATATGCGACGTTCGAGGTTATTGCAACCTTTAGAGGTTCCCATGTGGAAATGGGAGTCCATTGCCATGGACTTCGTCACCGGACTGACTAAGAGAATGAACGGATTGGACACTATTTAGGTAGTTGTGGACCGCTTAACCAAGAGTGTCGTGTTTGTACCGATGAGATTGAGTTGGAATATGCAACAATTGACTAGTGCTTACATTCGGCACGTGGTTAGACGTTTTGGAGTGCCGAAGGAGATTATTTCATACATGGATTCGAGATTCTTGTCGATGTTCTGGAGAGAATTGCAAGCAGTTTTTGGTACTTAGATCAGTATGAGCACTGCATGACATCCTCAGACAGATGGACAAACAAAAAGGACCATCAGAACCTTAGAGGATATGCTAAGGGCTTGTGTGATGGATTTCCAGGACACGTGGGAAGAGCATCTACCTTTGGTGGAGTTCTCCTACAACAACAGTTACCATGCGAGTATTGGAATTGCTCCTTTCGAGGCCTTATATGGGAGGAAGTGTAGAACGCCATTGTGCTGGAGCGATCCTTCAGAGCGAGTGGAGATGGGTCCTGAATCAGAGACAGGATGAGAGAGTCCTAGGACCGACCGAAGAGTTATGCAGACTTATCAAGGAGGGTCATTGAATTTGTTGTTGGCGATTAGGTACTGTTGAGACTCTCACCGACGAGAGGCAAAATTACATATTTTGCATATATTCAATAATATAATTACTGATCTTAGAAAGAAATTATAGCATTTAATCCCCAAACTTTTTTTTTCCCTTTTCTTTAGTGGGTTTGAGCCGCACTGGCCTGGGGCCAAAAGTTTGCACACTTTGGGTTTTTTAGCCATTGATATTTTCGGTCGCTAATTTGATTGTTGATATAAAAAATCAATAAATAAAATCAGTGCGACTGAAACTTCGGTCGCAAGAGTCCAACCGAATTTCTTTTTTTTTTTTCGTCACTGAAAGTTTACTAACCAATAAATCCACAACCGAGTTTAAGGCTTAGTGACCAAGGTCGCTAAGCTGGATTTTTCTTTTAGTGTTTTAACAAATTTTTTCAATTTAAAATTATTATTAAAATGTGTTTTCATTTTTAAAACACCAGGCAAAAGCATATTTCTAAAGTCCAACCAATTTCAATAAGGGACTAGTCATAAATTCTTTAGAAGAAATTCGTGGGAAGGCGACGAAATAAACGATGAAATTTTATTGAAGTCGTCGCCTAAAATTTCATCGCCTGATGGATTTCGTCGCCTAGTGCGTCATACGACGAATAAAGCGACAAAATCCTTTGTCACCAAATTTTAAAGAAATTTGAAATGGGGAGGGTAAGATTTGGGGATAAATTTTGAATTTAAAAGATTCAACAAATTGGACTTGTTATAATATGGGGACAAGGTTTGACATGGTTGGGTTCGAATCTTCATCTAGTATTTACCCATTTTTTTTATTCTCTTTGTAATTTGGAATCTTCATCTAGTCTTTACACATTCTTTTTATTCTCTTTGTAACTTATGGTCTATGGATTTCACCCCTTTCATTTAAATATATAACTGAATGGGGGCACTGTACCCTTTTATCAGTACTATTTTAAACTATTTCAAAACTGTGTACAAAGAAAGGACCGTCGTCCAAAAGAAGATGGCTTTCATGGTGTAGGATCTTTTGAATTTGCCTTGGCTGTGATGAATAGAGTATATCGTTCTACCCAGGCTTATTATAAGCTATATTCTTTCCCTTTCTTAAGGTAATTATCATTGTTAGAAATTATTATAAAATTGTTAACACATGAGAAGCCGAGCAGAGAAGCTCCCTGCGGGAGGATTGGAGTGGAAGAGCAATCATGGTATGTAGGAATAAAATTTAAGGGTTTTTACAGTTCAATGGTATGTTTTGGGTTCCCTGCAGACACAAGACACAATCAACTTCTTCTCCTTTTGTGCCAGAATCATCCTTTCTTTTGATTTTAGGATGGTGGCTAGCTATTGCCATCGTCCTTCTTATTTCTTTTAGCAGTACATCATATATTGCTTTGTTTACAGAACAAATACAAGTCAACTATCCATCTAATCATTGTTTATAGGAAAGGTAAAAGCAAACAAAGATACATATATACAAGTAATAGCTGGGAAATATTTAGCAGTACATCATATATATCATTGTTGAGAAGGGCGTGGTCGATAGGTGGCACAAATTCTTTTCTCTATAGGGGTCCTGCACGAAGGGCAATTGTTCATTCCTTGTTGCTCATGAAGAGCACTACATTCCTCACAGAGAATTTGGTGGCAGCATGGCAGGAATACCACTGAGATCTCTCTCAGCATACACATTATGCATTCCCTATTTGGCCATGATGAATCATCACCTCCAAAGATGTCCTGAAACACCGGCAGCCTCTTCCTAATCTTGTGAAACGGTGTACTCAGGATTGTGGAAGTTGATGTGCTCCCACTCGCTGCATCGATGCCATATGAAGCGTTGAGAGCTGCAATTCTGGACTCGTCTAACTCGAGCCTTAATTTTGATGTCATGCTCTCAAGGTTCTTGATGTCATCTTTGCATTTTAGCATATCCCTTTCCGCGACATGCCTTAATTTCTCTTCTTCGGCCTCTGTTCGGGCATCATTTTCTTCTCTCTTCCTCCTCAGCTGATCAATGCTCTTCCTGACTTGTATTTTCCCCTTCTCCTCGTGCTTCCATAGGGCCTGAAATTGATACAAATTACAGAAAATTTGGACAAGATTAAGTCAAGTGTGTGACTCATATGTAACCAAAAAGATGGACCCATGAATGTTTGGTAAAATAATTTGGACTTACCTTAAACTCATTGTGCCGTTTCTTTGAATTTTCCAGTCGCGAGGAAAAATCAGTCTGACTTCGTCTCACATTCACCAAATCCTCCAAAAGGAGTTCCTTCTCTGCATCCCCAGACTCCAACTTCTTCACCAAATCATGCTCCCTTTCCAAAGCCTCGAACAAATTGATCTCCGCGTTGAATGCCTCATCATCAGTGCTCTTCAATTTGTCTCTCAGAGAAGACTCTTCCACTTCCATCCTTTTCACGGCAAGAACATCTTTCTGAATTCGATTGGCCTGCATTTCTAGTGAATCTTCCAATTCACGTAGCCTTTTGCCGGCATTCTCCAACTTCCTTTCTATCTCCTTCAGCTCCTCTTTCTCCTTCCTTAACATTTTCAACTCCTTCATGTCTAGCCCGAGTCGCCATGCCACCTGCATCACCTTGTTGTTTGCCCAATCTGTGACACCCTGAAGCTCTTTCTCGAGTGCCTGCTTAACTGGCAACAATGTCTGAACATCATCGCCAATGTCGTCTGACAGATTCTTCAGGCTAGCTCTGTCAGATGAACCACTGGCTTCAGACTGGGGAGGTCTCCGAGTTTCCACCATAGCGCAAGCTTGTAACAGGTTCAACTCGGACAGCAACAAGTACCACATTGCGTCAGCTACAGTGAGCGTGGGCGAAAGCTCACGAAGTACATGAACCCCCTCAAGGATGGTGTACTCCACCAGATCCTTCATTTCTTTAAACAAAGGCTGTTTTGCGGTGTAGCAACGCCGCTCCCTCTTCAGTAAGTAAAGGGCAGCTTCAGAAACATTGGATGCAATATCTATATCTTGTGCATCCGGGAAGATAGAGCTCTTCAGGATGGTCTTCTCAGCAACATCCACTGGGTAGGCTACTTCACAAATCTTCTGTACCGCAATTTTCAGCATTTCATGTAAATTAATCTGCAGGAGGTCATAGAGTTGAGCGACGAGGGGTTCGTCCCAACCGTCGTTTAGTCTTTCCATCATTTGGGATGAGGCTTCAGCCCTATTGTCCCTAAAACTGCCCGTGTTGGTCTTCTCCATTATATGTATGTATAAATGAGTGAATTTGTATGTTGATTAATGAGTGAATCCTCCTGCCCCTGCAACAAGTATAAATGTCATATCAGTAATCAGTATAGCATAATCACATTATTAGCCAATAAAATTATGTCATCATTAATTTTATTCTGAAGGAGCACAGTATAATTCATGAAGGGGAGACTCCAACCGCATCATATCCAATGGGAGATCTTAACAAGAGCAACAGGCATAGTAAACATAATGATATAACTTTTTCCGAATCTTGCCATTTCATAAGTGGTCTAAAACAGCTCTAGTAGGTTTCAAACATAACTTGTCCATAAAATAATGGGAAAAATAATGAAAGATTTGATTTTTTTTTTTTTGTCACAGAAAATCAAGAATATTGTTCCAAAGTAACTTAGGAAACTCTAAAAACAATATCAGTATTTTGTATAGTGTTTTAAATAAGATCATCTCCTCGAAGCAATTAATTGTGATGCATGGCATTGGCGCCCGTACGTAAACTTTTATGTATATTTATTATTTAAAAAACTGATTCAAAATAAATTTATTTTTTCCGACGGAATTTAAATTTTGTCGGTATTGTCGTCGGTAATTATTGTCGATAATATTTTTAATATTAGTTATATATTAATGACATTTCTCAATCTTTAGCTTATTTTTCAAAAATTTGATTCATTAAATGAACTTATATAAATTACGATGTCTCATCGCCATTTGAAAAAAATAGTAATTAAGATTCAATGATTGTTAATATATAAATCATACCTTTTTTTAACTCAAAATCTTTAAGAAAAACCAAAACTTCTTCTAATTCGTTTCCTGCTTGACAAATTATTTAGATTTTGTTAGTAACCATGAATAATGGAAGGATGTAAGATATATAATAGTCAATTATAACTCAAATCAAAATTTCAGGAAATAAAAAAAAAAATCCCTTTTAATTTTCCTTCAAAAGAATAAAAATAAAAATTAGAAGATTTAGATTAATCAGACAATATAACACTGCCTAATTTCGGATATTCACATCCATAAACAAAAACCACACACCAAAAATGGATCCAAAGGAGTGTGCAAAACCAATTTATCTAAGCCGCAAAAATAGATCTAAAAACATGTACCAACAAAAATCGTGAATGAATTTTGAAGTATGAATTTAACATTAGATTAGAGACAAATTCATATCCACTTTCAAATCCGTCAAACCAAATAATTTTGGGATTAAATTTAAGATAAAATCATCCCGTCATTTTAGAAAATGAATGCACCAACTTGATGTGGATTCAATTAATATTCAATGAATTCAAAATAAAATAATCGAAATCGGCAAATCATTTTACCTGTATGTAAGAAACACTTCCTTCTTCTTAGACTATTCTTCAATTCACTGATAGAAAAGAAACAATAATCTATATTTCACCTTCACACAGTGCAGTCATATGATGTTTAACTTGATAGAATATAAGGTTGTAATAACATACATATATATAGACACAGAAGGCATCTTTTAAACCTTTGGATTAGTTTAAATTAATTACTCCCTCCATCCCATTAAAAGTAGCTACTTTCTCTTCTGCACAATATCCAATGCAATTGTTGAATGTTTTATATCTCAAAATCGGTATGAGTAAAAATTATACAAAATGTAGATTTTAAAACTATACGATTAAACGTTCTAACAAGACCACACTTGACTATTTTTCTCTTCTTGTATCAATATAATAAATTTAAGTCAAAGTTAAATAATAAACAGTGTCAAAAGTCAAATGTAACCACTTTTAATGGGACGGAGGGAGTATAAAGGTAGCCATTGGATTCATAGTATTCATTTTGATAAATTACCTTTGGGACATTTTGAATCCCGATTCATTAAATGCTCATCTCTATAGGTTTATATTCATACCTGGCTTGCCAACTGAATATTGTTATACACTACCAATTAGTTTTAAAAATATTTCAAAAGTAAAATATTAGATAATACGGTTATACTGTTACATAATTAAATTATATATATAATACTCCATATGTCTATAATATTTCTTTTTTAAAAGTCGAAGCCAGACAAAATGGTGGTGGGAGTCATGTCACACAAATTACAAAGAAATAAAGGGGATTGATAAGGCGCTACATTGGGAATTGATCCGCCAACCATATAGTTGGAAATTAGGAATTTAATCACTTGAGCAAGTCTTCATCCCGTTATTTCGATAATATTTCACACTAAAACTGGACAATCTTGTTGCCAAATAGTAATACATATGGAAAAAAAAAAAAAAAAATTCATTTAGTTCCATAAGTTTTATCAATTTCCAAAGCCATCCCACATAGTGTATCGAATTAGACGAATCCTTCCAATATCTACACTAATCATCGCCGAACCCATCTGAACCCGATTTTTTCGCTAATTATCGTCGAACCCGTCCCATAACTACTGCAATGGAGGGATTGGTTCGGCGATGGTTAGGGTAATTATGGGGCGGGTTCGGCAATGATTAGCAAAAAAATCGGGTTCATAGACGGTTTCGGCGAAGATTATGGCAGTTATAGGACAGATTCATCTAATTCTATATTTGTGGGACTGTTTTGAAAATTTTTATTAAATTATGCGACGACACGGGTTTTTTTTTTTTTTTTCTATTTCATATATAAGGAAAACAAGATGAAATAATAATAACATATACTAATATTTAGATTTAACCAATATGATAAACCTATTAAAATCATAGAGTAATAATTAATATAAATATTCCATTTTTCTTTTTTCTTTTTCCTTTTTTTCTTTTTTTCTTTTTGGAAGGTAGGATGAAAGGATTCCCTTGATAGTAATGATGATAAGTATATCATTATCGTCAAATTACTCATTTCTTTTTAAGGCAAAATGAAATAAATTCTTTTACAAATACTATAATAATTTAATTATTGATACTAAAAAGGAAATAGAACACTTGAACCCAACATTATTGCCAACTGAATACTGTTATACACTACCAATATTTTTTAAAATATTTTAAAAGTAAAATAAGATAAAACCGTTCTAAGTATATATTAAGTTGTTAAATTATACTAGCTAATATTACCCGCCCAATTGGCGGAATTATGAAAAATGTGAATAAAAAAAATAATTTAACAAATTAAATTGTTCAATTTTATTATATCAAGTATATTCTTCAAGCTCCTTAAATTATTTTATTCATGCATGAATACACGTATAAGTAACCGAGCAATTTATAATATACAACTACCAATAATTTATAAATAAATACAAATTAATGCCTTGAAAAAATATTACACTACAAACAATAGTTTAAAAGAAGAAAAAAAATAAAAAAAATAAAAGATAAAAGACTTTTTACTCCGGCTCTAATATAATATATAGGAAACTGAAGTACATGAAATCATAGTTGGAAAAGGTAATTAATATTGATATTAATTCACCTTAAAGCCTTGAGAAATTAGAAATTTCATAAAGATGTAGATATTTCCAAATTAAATTAGAAAAATATAAGAAAATATTCTTGTGAATGAATCCATTGATAAATTAAAATTTAGAAATGATTATGCAAAAAAACATTATTGAATGTACCATCATAACGAATTTCATAATGATATGATTTTGTGGATATATGACCATAGTTTGATCAAATTATTGTCGTATTTGTTATCCATTAATGAATATAATATGAATCTCTAAATTATTTATTAAAATGTTTTATCATATTAAATATAGTGTCAACTAATAAAGTAATTTGTTAAGAATAATAACATTATTAAATTATAATTAAATAATAAATATAATATTAACCTATGAAGTTTTTGCGATATATTTGGTAGTATTTTTTGATATAATGTGAATTTCCGTTCAAATTTAGTTCTCCTAGTGCTTTTATATATTCACTCCATTTTTTGATAGTAAAATATGACTGATCTTTGCTACTGTTTATTATCCAACTTTGACTCATGTCTATACAACATCTATAAAAGATAAAGCATAGTCAAGTGAGAATTTGTTAAATTCATCTCATTTTGTAGTTTTAAAATATCAGACTTTTAAAATTTTTACATGTACACATTTTGAGTTATTAAGCGTTAAAAATGCATATTGAATTGCATGCAAAAAGTGAATAAAGAGGAAATAGGTAGGTGACTGTTCATAAGGGATATTGTTTTTATATATACTTCTATTATATAGATATTGATATAGATATATATATATATGTACTTATATAATAATCCATATGACTAGCTATAATATTTGACACTAATTAAAACTGGCCACTTTTGTTGCCAAATAGTAATACATATATAAGGAAAATAAAAATTAAACAGTGATAACATATTCAAATATGCAAATTTAACCAACATCATTAGCCTATTTATATCATATCCCTTTTTAGTTTTTTTTTTTTATTTTTTTTATTTTTTTTTTTATACTTTTTGAAAGGTTGGACGAAAAGATTCCCTTGATGATAATGATAATACGTACTCTATCCGGTTTTTTTTTAAAGGTTACGTTTTAACTTTTTTTTACTGGTCATTGTAGCACTTTAATTTGACTTCTATTTTTGTTATAGTTATATAAGACAAAATATAACCAAGTGAGATCTTGTTGCATTCGTCTCACCTTGTAATTTTTAAATACGAGTATTAAATTTTTAGAATTTTTATTTGTACCGAATTTCAGTTATTAATCGTTGATAATGTGCATTGGCATACGTGCAAATGAGAAGTTAACCTTTAAAAAAATGGAGGAATTATATCATTAGTATCAAATTACTCATTTCTTTTTGAGGCAAAATGAAATAAATTATTTTACAAATAAGATAAATAATATTATTATTGATACTAGAAAGAAAATATAACATTTTTTTATTGAACAACCTATACAGGCTAGGAAAGGTTGGTGTGAGACCATGCCACACAAATTACAAAGGGATAAAGGGGAGGGATAGGGGGCCGGGTGGGGAATTGAACCCCCAACGTATAGGTTGAGAGTGGGGAACTTGACCACTAGGTAAGTCCCCATCCCCAAGAAAATATAACACTTGAAGGTTTTTTTTTTTTTTTTTTTTTTTTTTTTGATTTTTTGAGAAGAAACAATTTTATTCAACTGAACAATCAAGAGTAATAGTCCAGCATACAAGTGAGGAGCAAAACTCCATAAAAAAAACGGCACTGTTCCGGCATCAAGAATAAACATACTCACTACACTGATCACCATACCCCTCCAATTCCAACAATTTGCCAATCCTATACTACCCCATTGTGCAGAAATCAAACAAGACATCTTAAATGGGACGGAGGGAGTAATAAATAGTAATAAACATGTCTTGTTTGATTTCTGCACATAATCCAATGAACTTTTTAAATCGATCATATCTCAAAATATATATAAGTAAAAATTATGTAAAATATATATTCTAAAACTACACGATTAGACGAATCTAACAAGACCGAACTCGATGCTTTTTTTTCAAATATTTACTTGCAATACTATTGAGTCAAATTTAAATAATGAACAGTGCCAAAAAGTCAAACAGAACGTCTGAAGTGGGACGGAGGGAGTATTTATTCTTAAAATTTGTACTATAATAAACTCACACAATGTAATCATTATATTTGGGTGATTTTGGTTCCATCCCGCATCATTGATTGGGAGGTGATGGACTAATTTGACGCCAGATTTTATTCCGGATTGTTAATACATTGCTTTGATAACTTAACCTTGTACTTTTCATTGAGATGATTTTACAGGTGTTAGCACACCCGGTTAACGACGACAGTTAACTTTGCTGAAAGTTATTTAAATTGTACTTATTTAAGTATTGCCGAGTCTGTAATTTTAAATAGATATTTTAGCATTTTTGTTTTTGATTCATTGTTGAGATTAGAGAGAGAGAGAGAGTTTTTGTAAATGTTCTTCAAGAATTTGGATTGTAAATTGTTAGAAGAACAAGATTGGAGAAAGAGTCTACACTGTGAATATCTGAAAGTATTGTGATCTACAATCAAGAACGATTTCCGGAGATTTCAGGGAGAAAGATGAAGGTCATGGTGATCGACAGATCGTGATCATGTCTTGGTGAATTCAAATAGGGTGGTATCCCTACAGTCGTAGTTGAGGGGCAATCCTAACTACACTACTCTACTAGATTTGTTCATCTAGGGTGAGAGTTTGTTTTCTGGGTTTAGGCATTAGATTGAGTCTGTGATTTTGATCTTTAGTCTAGTTCAAGTCCCTGAATTGGTATCCCCCAGATGTAGATTGCAAAACCGAACTGGGTCAACAAATTGATTGTGTTCTTTACTGCTTTCGCAAACACGTAGTTAGAACACTGCATTAACAACCATAACCGAATCTTGAAGTATAAGGGATCGTCAAATTGGTATCAGAGCAAGTCCTCTAACACAGCTGAGGAAATCCATTCTTTCAAGATTCAAGAATCATGAACTGTGAAGGAGCATCTAACACTCGTCCGCCTATGTTCGATGGAAGCGATTATGCGTATTGGAAAGCAAGGATGCGGAATTATCTTTTAGCTCAAGGAGATGGAGTTTGCGATTCAGTTTTGGAGCCATGGACTCAACCGACAAGACAGGTTCGCACTGGTGAAGGAGAGATGGCTACAACAACAATCCGGCCGGCCACCAACGCCGAACTTACTCAAGCCGAGAGAACCGCGAGACAAGCAAACTACACAGCTCTTAATGCTATCAGTGGTGCCATGGATGAAGCGCAATTCAGAATGATCGCCAATTGCACGTCTGCCTACGAAGCTTGGAATTTCTTGGAAACTCAAAATGAAGGTTCGGAAGATGTCAAGACAACCAGGCTACAGCGAATAGAATCTATCTTTGACAGCTTGAGAATGACAAATGATGAGGATATCACATCTTATTTTGGAAGATTTCAAGATATTGTGAATCAAGCCACAGCCCTTGGTATGACTTTTGAAGGATCAAAGCTTGTAAGGAAGTTTCTCAGGACCGTTTCAAAGAAATACTCTACAAAAGTAGCAGCTCTTGAAGAAGTCGAGAAGATCAAGACAATGTCCTTGAGGGAATTGGTTGGTATTCTTCAAACTTACGAGATAAATCATCTAGCCTGAGAAAAATCACACAAGAATATTGCATTCAAAGCCGAGGATGAGCCTGCTGATGATTTCGAAGAAGAAGTTTCTTTACTTTCCAAAAGGATTGGAAAGATGCTTCAGAATAAGCATTTCAAGAAATTTCAGAAGAAAAATCGATGTTCTGGCAACCAGTTGACGACTGAGAAGCAGAACAACAGAAATGAGAGGAAAACTGATGGAAAGTTTCGGAGGCCTAAGAAGGATAAAGATGATGACAAATCTGACAAATCTTCTGAAATCAGATGTTTTGAATGTGAAGGAAAAGGCCATGTGAGAGCTGAATGTCCTACTGCTAAGAAGAAGAAAGGGAAAGCACTTCAAGCCACTTTGAGTGATGACTCTGGAGATGAAGCTGAAAATGATCAATCCAGTGATGATGAAGATGTCATTGCATTCATGACAAGAGATGCCAGTCCTACCCCTTCAAGAGGTAGCTCTGAGTCAATTCAATTAATTATTGATATTTCTTCTATTGTTACAGCTGAATGAGCAAAAGAATGAGCAGTTGTTTAAATAACTTACTGACATCGGTCTGACCTTGGACAAAGCTGAAGCTGAAAAACTTAAAGCTGTTGATGATTTAAAAGTTCTTAAGGGAAAGTATGATGAAGTGAAGCTTCAGGTTGCCACTTTGACCAAAGAGAAAAAATCATTCAGGGAGGAATCAATCAAACTGAAGATTCGAGTTGCTGATGAAACTTTTTGACAATTTCCCACTATATGAGTATTTTCTGAAGATAACACAATCTAGGTTTAATTTTATTTTAAGAAAACCAAATTATGAAGATGGAGTTGGGATTAGGGATATATTTATAGGTTATCACGTTTTTAATATACTCATGTAGGAAACTGTGGCCTGAAAGCGCACGATGTCAAAAAATTGCAGTAATTTATAGTAAGACCGGATCGTTCACTGGAGGATGTGTGATAGAAGCAGGTCCCACGTTGTTCTACTAGATTTTCCACTCGTATTGCTCAAATCAGTTTTGAAGTTGGACTAACAACTACATGACTGAATTTAATTTAATCTATAAAAATAGTAAGTTTAATCTACAAAGCACATACCAATTAAATCTAGAAAGCAGACAAAATCATCTGATGAAGGCGGTAAAGATTATGCTACGAAGACAGTAAATCTACGCTATACTGACTATGAAGCTGAATCATAATGATGACAGAAAATGGCAGGGAGAAAAGAATAAAAATTGGACAAGATTTGGGTAAAGCATATTTAAACTTCCATTTTTATACACAGATCTTTCTTTGGATAATCCTGTCAGATATCTAGTTCTCATGCTCTCAGTACTATGTTCCCTTTTTACAGACAGGTACTTACAGTATGAGTTTACATGTTCTTAAGACCACAAATTCTAACATACCATAGATTCATAACTGCCCCAGCCAGGGTATGTTACTTCATCTATGGTGGACAAGCAACACCTGACAAATCATTAGTTGAGGTTCCAGGTACCGCTATCATTCCCCCATGTCACATCCAAAGTCAAGAATAAGCCTGAACTCTCCCTT